>BSQZ01000016.1:1326530-1366530 GCA_033239005.1 Lamellibrachia satsuma | reverse complement strand
AATGTAACAATGAAGTCAGTCATTGATATTTCACGACTGTGAGTTAGAATTCATTTTATTTTCACAACATTATATAATAATACGATTTATTCAGGTGTGATGACACAAGTAAGTTCAGTGAATCTTCTTGCCAACAACAGCGTGAAAAAGCTTTAAATATACATTGTATATGTGCCAGCCCTTATTGATGAACTTCAATTATGTTCAACACTCAGTTTCCGAATCATTAACTAAACAATTTAGATTTCAGTATGATGTAATTTGCGCATTGAATGATCATGCAGTGAGCAATGCTCGTTCACCAGAAGATTCTAATATTAATAGTCATCCTCCTTCTAGGGCCGCTACTACTACGGGTGCAATCGTGGCTCCATGTACTACCGCTCATGTGGATTGAATCAATCCTTCTATCCGAGTTTCGGTCTTTGTGGTTCGTGTCTATTTTATTCTTCCAAATATTCACGATTGTGTTCCACGTCCCCTTAGCTACAGACGATGTCCGTGGAACACACGCAACTACTACTGTAGCCACCATCCTTGTGTCAGTTCGTACATCGACTGCTGTTGCAGGTGATAAACAAAGAGCACAAAGGTAATTTTAACGTGTTATGTTCGTCTTCCTCTGTTTTTATCATTCCCGAAACATAGGCAGTTGTCATCTATGCTAGATGCTGACAATTAATTTCGTAATCGCTGATACATTCCGTATTACTTCATCAACTATATTTTATTCAGTGGTATTAACTTTATCAAAATATGTATTTAATGACCCTGTTAATTTTGACGAAAAAGTGTAAAATTGGTTATTCAAGCTCTTCTGATACACAACTTACGCTACAGGCCCAGGCACACACGCCGACATAAACATCATAAACGAAGGAACTAAACATTGCATAGTAAACGCCTGTAGATTGTAGTTGATCGGAAAACAGTAGCAATCTGATATTAGCACAACGTTGAAAACCAGTCAGTTTGCTACGATGAAACCTGAAGGTGTTTTCCGTTTATATTAAACGTCATCGGATGTGAGGTTCCAGAAACTAGAAGAGAAAACGATGAAAAATGAGAGTAATATATAGTTAAGGTGTTTTCTATGTAGTTCTTTTCATCTTATACTAATATTTTATTATGTTGATGTACATTTGCTTAATATCACACGTACACTGGCGTTTTTGCAGGCAAGCCCACTTATATCCGCACAATAAGCGTCACATCCAGACATAAGGCAACTAGCCTAAAATAGCTGAAGGTGATGTATGTATCTTTGTATATATTCCTACAAAAGTGTGCTTCAATTCATGCGCCTAATCTGCACGTGTGTTGTCAAATGTTGTTTGTATAATGCGGTTGTCAAAGTTAAATGCAACATACTTTGTTTTGGAAGAATTCACATGGAGGCCAGTTGAATGTCATGTTGATTCTACTCACTATGTTGCTGACCACGATGCACTAAAGGCAACTGAATTATGCATTTCGTGTCGTGACAGCACCCTGGCTGTGGCTAATTCATCAACCGTGCAACGCATTATATGCACTTGTTTTTCTTATCTTCGGCTGAGTGGATCTTTGCCTGACTTACAGACATAGGCTTGCTTTTTCGTTTTTGCAGCGCTGATATTTTTCTGACTAACCGGCGCCAAGCAATGTTTGAAAGGGTTTAAAAAACATGTTTCGACAAGAAGATTTTATATTGTGGTTTGGATAAGTTTATCACGGCATGTACCTTTGTGTACTCGTGATTGGTATCAAGAAGAATGCCACATAGAGCCAACATGCCTACCAAACTTGGAGGTGCATGGATCCCAATGGCAAATATTGACAACGTCACCTATATTGAATCCATTATCTTATTCAATCGTTATCTAAACAGTGAACTTCACATCCGGGTGGGCCAGGCCTTCACTGTGTTTGTGCGTCTTTGCAACGTGTCTGGTCAAACAATATCGCTATAGTCGCCACAAACACAGAGAACACGGAGCTGCTGTACTCAGAGTACTACTCCACAACAAAGAAACCTGTCAACATGATTCGAGATTGAACATGTTCACGTGCGATGCCTCGGTACGATGCTGACTATTCTTTGGCTCGAGAAAATCACAAACGAGGAGATTCTCACTAGAACATGCCTCCAAAACTGACTCGTCAGAATTCTACCCCATCGACGAATATGTTGGGCTAGACACCTACGTTGGATAGAAAACATACTTCCATATATATATATATATATATATATATATATATATATATATATCTTCTTATAGCGGGCTGTAAGACGGGAGAAGAACAGTAGGTAGGCCAAGCATATTGTAAAATGAGATCTGACATTATTTACTATTGCTCCAAAAACATGGACTTTTGCTGCATGGACTAAACAAACTGTCCTTGGTTTTTTCAAAGCGTTTTTCAGTTCAATCCCTGGCAGACCTGTTCAATCCAACGCCATATCGACTTATATATGAAGCATTCAGCCACACTGCTGTTACTGCGCGAAGACTAATCGTTCATATATCCATCTCTGTCTGTAGCCATGTACGCATTCATAGAGCTGAGTGAACTGTGGCAACAAGGGATGAACGAAATTGCTGCAGCTTCCAAACATCAGCAAGAACAGCATTCGAACCCGGGTTCTCTAGATTGAGAGCCCGACGTTCTAACCGCTATGACACCGAATGCAAAAGAAGATCATTAGGAATGCAAAATCAACATAAACCAAGTGAGAAAACATTGTAAAATACTGCGTAGTACCTCTAGTAAAATGTGAGGTTAAGTGAGGTTCAGTTTCTTGCCATTAGAAAAACATGGCGCTGCAACACGCGAGTAGGTCGTATAAGTGACGTCAACGGAACGATGAGTTGCATATTATCTTAAAGAGAATAAAAACAAAGCACTAAAATGTTCACTCGTGTGTGTGTGTGTGTGTGTGTGCGTGCGTGCGTGCGTGCGTGCGTGTGTGTGTATGTGTGTGTGCGTGTGTGCGTGCGTGCGTGCGTGCGTGCGTGCGTGCGTGTGTGTGTGTGTGTGTGATTTGGTCAAAACATTTATCTTACTTCCATATCAAGATTTCATAATTTACAAAAAAATCTCCTATGCCTAGCTTCGCCGAGCAAGGCGTAGATATAATTAAATGTTGTAATTTGTTATAGTTACATGGAAGTAAGAATACTGTTTGAACAAGAGTATATAGTATAGAAAGTATATTGTATATTTGTTTGCATATATTTGCTGATATGATGACCTTAACCGAAGTGCATCAATGCATATTACGTATTTCTTCAACATCACACAAACGAAAATAAGTTATCAGTTATTAATAAGCAGATAGTACATATATATTTTTGTACAGTTTATATAAAAATAATTAAGAACCACGCATGGTGGGCTTGTCTAATACGTCATTTCATCCGATGTGCGTTAATATTAAATACAGTAATATTATATTACTATTTATATAATCAGTTACGCATTATCGAGTAAATCGCTGCAAAAATATCAGTGTCGAAACATATATCCGCGAGAGGCCGCTTCAGTTAATTTCACCTTTAAATTACGATGTAATGATTCACCCCACGAAATTCCAACACGTAGTTTCACTAATAACGTATTGTATATGAGTCAGCATGGAATGCGAAGAAAATCGTTAATGGGGTGGTTCAGATAAGTACGTTAATACTATGTATAATACCACCACGATGATATTGTTTTAAAACAACCATAGTTTCAAATGAGTTTGACTATAACAAGTCCAATTTTTAGATTTGTTTTACATATGTTTGGCAAAAATATTCACAGAGGCGACATCAGGAACAACTACACGAACAACTGTGTAGTGACGTCTCCTAAAATGTATATGTTGCAGAAGGAAACTAGACGCCATGGAGATTTTTTCGTTGCATTCCAGGTGCTTTTTACTGTGTATGCAGCAGAAGGTAAGATGTAATTACATGTATCTATATGCGTGCCTATGTGTTTTGTACCTCAACCGCCTCTGAATAGATGTTATATCCGGATATGCGGCCTACTTATAAATGCAACTAGGTTTCAACATTGCAACAATGTTGAATCCCGGCGTCGATACAACGTGGAAACACGACATCGATATGACTTTAAAATCCAACTAATTTGGGCAGTGCTAGGTTGTATTACCTGTGACCAGTTTCTCTGAGAGGCTACTACTAGTACTGGACTGACCCTCTACCTACTCAGATATAATTACACTTGCGTATACACACACACACACACACACACACACACACACACACACACACACACACACACACACACACACACACACACACACACACACACACACACACACACACACACACACACACACACACACACACACACACACACACACACACATATATATATATATATATATATATAAAGAGTGACTTGCAGTCCTATATCAAGAAAGATTAACAGTTCTATATCGGCGAGTGCGGTCTTGCATTATGCGTGTCCATTGAGTGTTCACTTGTGTTCGGCGGGCTCGGCAAGTGCTGTCTTGCGTTCGGCGTGCTGTATTATGTACGGCGTGATCTGCGAATGCAGTCTTGCGTGCGGCGTGCTCGGCGAATGCTGTCTTGCATACGGCGTACTCGGCGAATGCTGTCATGCGTGGCAGCTGGCAGTATAGCTGTAAACGGCACGTTGGTAGAGGGATTCGAGGGTGGACTGCGGCGGAAGTTAGCGTCTATGGCTCTGCGACTATTTGCCGCCGGTGTGTCGCATACTCCCACGTCCGCGAACCGTTGGGCGAGTAGGGTTATTTCGAGAGGATCTGCTGTTTCATCGTCCGTAACTATTTTATACTTCCACTATAGCCTATCGCAGCCGTCGTCTCACAACGGATTAACCAATCATGTTGGTTCATAAAAGAGCCCGTAGACCACAGAAAGACTTGGATGCATTGGTTGCCTTGGTTGCCTTGGTTACCTATACCAATCACAAGTAAACAGTTATGCAACGTTTGTTCTAAAACACACTAGTCTCAACCATTCAAATCACATGATAGCCTACACAAAATTTATATGATAGGAATCTCTACAATACACACATTACGATGGTGTACATCAGAAATACATATGCTTCCAGATTTATAACAGAAAACCACTTTAAACATTCCTTTACCTCCCTCTGTTATCCGAAAGTTCAGATGTTTATCTGGCCCTATACTGTCACCAACACACAACAACAACGTAGACTGTATGTAAAATTATTCATTCTTCACCATAATTATGTTCTAAAACAATGATAAACAACATCAGACGACAACTAGTTTTCCAACGATATGACAACATTTCGTTGATATGTTAATTAGTTAGAAACAAATAAATCTCCGATCTCTAGATTAGCCATCGGTTGCTACTCGGCGCCACTAGCATGACTCTTACACACAACAATTTCAGTCGCTAGGTGCAAAGGTAAACAAGCTAATTATACACAACTTCACACGATCTCCGATCTGTGACACAAATGCTATTTAGAGTTTAATGATCATTAATGATATATATATATATATATATATATATATATATATATATATATATATATATATATATATATATATATATATATATATATATATATATATATATATATATATATATATATATATATATATATATATATATATATATATATATATATATATATATATATATATATATTTATATAAACAAACTAATGATTGTCTTAAAGAAAAACCTGATATGTGTGTATATATATATATATATATATATATATATATATATATATATAATATGTATATATATATATATATATATATATATATATATATATATATATATATATATATATATATATATATCAATAGTTTGCTAATATAAAATATCAATACTTAAATATGATGCAAGGTTACAATCCAATGAATTATCAATTAAGATGTGCAATAGGTGTCGCAAATTACAATAGTTAGTCTCCTAGATCTTTGCATGACCAGTCTTTTATCGCGAAATGGGAAGACATCGTGTGATTATTTCCACCTACTTGTTACGCCACGTAGCGATCAACTTGTGGTCGAGTGCAAATTGCGCCTGCACATGGTTTGGACTTTGAGTTCTTAAACTGTCCATGTTAAGGCATATACTCGAGCGTTCTTGTCGGTTTATATCGTGATGTCTGTGTGTGCCCGACCGGTTTCCGCTTGCCACCATATAGTAATATGTCGTAGGCACGCATATATATCGAGCAAACAAAATGTTTTAATTGGAATAGTTCTAAGCTTACTCAGCGGAGTTACGTTATCAATTCACCTACCACGACCCGACACAGTCCCAATTATACGCAGACAAAACATTTTCTACACTATTTCAACAGTACCATCAAATAAGTGGGCCGACAAAAAGTTTAACAAACTAACTTGCTTGCATGACATAGATACAACGTTGGAGTTAAGAAGAATACCAGGCATAACTGGAGGAGTTGGGACACTCATTGGAAGGGTGTTTGGTGTCATGGTGTGATAACAGTCACACGTTTGAAATGTTGGTTATAACCCCTGTCATCAAAGAACACATGAAAGATCGCATGTTCACAGAAGACATCTTTTGGAATATCACATGTTGCTGGTTCTACGCAACTTTCAAAGTAAATGTACGGCTACATTAATGTTAACTAGATTACATAGTTACCATACTGCCTTCTGTTTATCGCCTGCCACAGCATTTGCTGCACGAGCTGACGATGTACGGCGTCTGCAATCGTAGTAGCGTTTGTACCAGGGACATCGTTTGCAGCGAAGGGACGTCCGTACTTGCAGAAGACCTAGCTACCGCATCCGTAGCACACGGTCGACTGCCAGCCGTTGTAAGTATCTCTTTAGCGTGCGGCAATGGTTACTTATGAACTGTGCTTGCAATAGTATTGCATTCAATTGGAAAATAATGAACACCTTAGTCTACCAGTGGCATATACTTCTGTTAGAACGCATTAAATAGAACGACTCTTTGTCACTAACAAAAATGTCGAGTTCGTACCATACTGAATCCAGCACGACATCATCGTAAGTAGGTTCTGTATAATTGGTAATTTTAAATATTGCAATGATAAATGTGCCCTAAACGTTGTTGTTTGTTAAATGTGAAATAGTTATTGGGTCTTACTTATTTTGCCTACTTCTTATGCCTACATCATACATGTTGGTAGTCTTTGCGCGATGTCACTTGTTCATTTATTGGTCCTACTGATAAAGGAGGGCCGACTACCAAAGAGAGCAGGGTGAAACAGCGAGGTCGCAAGAAAAGGGACATTCTGGGTTAAGAGGGATGTGGGGAAGGCGAAGGAGGAAGAAAACTTGATGGAAAAAGTTGTCGATCGGGATCAGTGGAAAGGACAATAGCCGAAACAGTGCAACAGTATAATGACTAGTCACCCTCACCATTTTAAAAGGAACTCTGAGAAAATACATATGCTGCACTTGTATTCTCGTATTTGATGCGCTAAATATTCAACAATCAATTTCGAGTTCAGTGGTACACGAGCACATATAGAATGGTGGGGATAATTGTTTATGCTGTTGTTAGTGTTCCTTGTGTGGGTCATCAACGGGTCTTTTGCGTAATTACTAACATTTATACATTCCATTCATATACTGCTTTAGACCCACTTATGCAGGGAGTCAGTTACGTACACACAGCCTGATCGGCGCCTCTCACGCGCCTTTCAGGGAAGCAACTCTCTTTGGCATATACACCAGCTGTCTCTTCCGAAAGACACAAACTTAGAACAAAACTGTCCAAGCTTCGAAACGGCGGTATGAGAAATCGAACCACTGTTCTCTCGATCGACAGACGGGTGTTCCAAACACTAAACGACCGCTTGTCCACATGTGTACTCTAGTGTCACACTACGTTGTACTGCCGACATTACACGTCACTACCAGCCTACATATAAGTATTTTGGCGTCACAAGTCGTTGATGTTTTATCACTAAGAAGAAACGTCGTTAAACGTCGAGATCTACATTTGAAGAAATCTATTATAATTAGTCAAGGCATGCCTAACTATAAAAGTATGATTAACACAAATGGCAATTGACCTAATTGAGAAGACAGAAGAGTTTGAATCATTTGATAGAGAATTGGTCATTGTTATCGTGAGGCAACATTTCACACACAATTGGTTAATGAAGCTGGTTAAGGCATGGCATCATTAATTGTATGCAACACTATGAATAAAAAAAAAATTATTGGAACACATAGTTTACATGGGTTTTCATTTCATTTTGTTTTGTAAAATGCCAAGAACTTTGTACAGTGCCAAACTGCTACAACTCAAATTTCAACAAGCTCCATGATATGTTACTTTACTACATGATATCAATATTACTTTTTTGAATAAGAACATACTTTATAATGCACAAAGCTTAGTATTTTTGATATACCCAAACACACATTTATTTACCTAATGTTTTTTCCTGAATATATTACTTAATTGTAATATTTTATTTCAGAATATATACACATGTTTTTTTCTTTGATGGAAAGAGCATAAAGTTGTCAATTGCTTTATTATAATCCTACGATACCCAGAGCATCCAAGTAATGCGGTGAAACATACATGACATAATGTGCGGCTCCGAACTGTGGAAAGCAGTGTCCAGTTTCTCAGCAGGACACCAGGTAGCAGCACTTCTAGTTATCATAATAACACAGAGGGCAGCACCTTATAAACTGGAAAGCATTAAAAAATTACCACTATTTTATTGCGTATGCTGTAGCGGTTTATTTAAATACGGGACGAAATATGTCAAAATGTTCTTAAGCAGTTTGGTTTTAAAATGTATTTACTGATAAGGAAATGTAAACGTGTATTTCTTGTTATAATGATAAGGATGGTCAATGACAGGAATAGTTAATCTTAGTTTTCATCGTGATCTCCTTCCTTTTCCCAACTGTGGTTACACACGTGAGTGCCTACATCCATGGCCATTGCCAGTTTTATGCGACCATAACATCCTTCTTCGTTTCGTGCATATAAGTATCCTACTACATCCTGTTTTATTTAGTCCAGTATTTTCTTTAAATGTCTAAGTGAAGTAACGGAAGTCGTGAATGAGGTAGTTAGTGTATTTCATGCAACATTTTAAGAAGCAAAGAACAATATATTTCATAACATATTCTTGTTTTATGAGAGTTAAAAAGTAACATTCTCGGTTTGCAGCCACGCTTTCAATAAACCTAAGTATTACAATTCTGTTGATGAAGGTATAAACATATGTCACAAGGGTGCCATAAAAATCAACTCCAATTAAAAAGTGGACAAATTAATTGTATCTTTGAAAGTACGACGATCGAAAGAGTCGTCCGTATGTCCAAACGGTACGCTTTGTTGTGGTAGAGTACAGTTACCAGCCTGGTGATGTCGAGTACTCTGTTCATGAACGGCTCAACAAAAGACAATAAAAACAACTATGGTGATGTCGGTTGATCAGGCAAAGATCTTCTCTGTACAAAGCAATAAAAACAATTGCGGATATGTCGACTACTCAGGCTACTCCACAACAAAGAACCAAAGCTATAAAAAAGTAACATAGAAAGTCTTACTCGATTGATGGAGTGGGCCCAGACAGGACGGCAGACATTACATAAATCAGTCGTTTTTAGTGCATCGAGTTCAGTAACAGGGTAAGTTGATTTAGCAAGCAATTCAGTTGGCCTTCTTGAGAATTCTTCCAAACTAATGTGTATTGCATTCAACACTGACAACATCCACAACCAGATCAACAATTCGAAGACTTATGCTACCTAGGTACGTGTAACGAGCCAAACAGTTGTAGCAGTATAAACGACGTTTTTGTGTTTGTACATCAGTATTTGTATTTATCAGTATTTACTCGGTATTACAAGATCGGTATTTACTCGCTATTACAAGACCAGTATTTACTCGCTATCATAAGAATAAACGTATATCGTAAAATACAAAATGTTGATATAGTGAGCGGTAAACTACTTTTAAAGAAATGTCACCTGTTTCTTTCACGCGCCTTGAACCGCCTCGAGTCAGTCCCTACGACTGTGGTTAAATGTATGATTATTAGGGCGTCGTAATAAGTGCACGATACGTCGTAGTAGTTGCGTCAGACTCAGAGTGATTACCAACGTCTACATGACACGCAAAGGCTAATTTCTTTATTTGCCTGTTTTTACAGGTACATCTTTTTATTCATTCATTTATCGTTTCGGCGGCGAAGACGCGCCGCTACGTGTGGCTGTCCCACGTCCATCACTTGGTTCGGCAGGTGTTTGATGTTAAGACACAGGTAGACCGCCATATGACAAAGAAGCTTCTTGTCACAAACTGACAATCAAATATCGGGTTAAAAAGTAGCAAGTTATGAAAAAGGGCGCTTTGTTCGGCAGGTGTTCGACTCTTCGACGTAGGTGCCATTCTGCACTGCATGGACAAGTCTGGCAGAAATGGAGAGTGAAGATCTAAGACACTGTGTCTAGACGCAATCATATTTCATATGCGCATTATTGAGCGGCACTGCGTCGCCCGACAAAACGGGCAAGACATTTTCGTGACAAAGGAACTTCACATATTCTCAGCTGCCAGAGCATATCCGCTACACACCAATTATTTAAATTAAATGTGTTATCCACATATTTACGGTATGTTACGAAACTCGTAAACCTGGAGAAAACAGACCGTCCAACTTATAGCATGGTATCGTATGTAACTTCTTATCTGCTGGTGCCAATGAAACCCGATTACGCATCCATCAAATAAGTGGGCCAGATAAAAGCAATGAAACTTTGGAGATCAGAAGAAAACTGAGCATAATTGCATGAGCTGGGACAATCCTTGGTTGGGTGCTTCATACGGTCACTCCCCAAACCTATATTGTCTCCTTGGATTGGGTAAATCATATACCTTCTTAGAGGGGTCAATGTAATTGTGCACATTGTATATCCTGGAAAAAGCGTTGTAGCACAAATATCGCCATAGTGTATTTAACGGGAATATATTTGACATTGCGTTGATAACTTTTCTCAAGTTACACGTCATGCGAATGCCTATAATATCTTGTCAAAGTAAATATAGTGGTTATCTCAATGTTAATTAAATTACTCCATCATACTCGATTATTGACATTGCAATGCATCCTTGCGTTATGGTCCCTGCAACCATTGTTACATACAATAATTGGTGGTGGTGATTGTAGTGATGCTTTGGTTGATATAGCTGTAATATTGTTTAATCGCAGTATCTTGTCAAAGTAAATGTATTGGTTAGTTGGTTGATATAGTTGTAATATTGTTAACAGTTTTGCGAGAATACGAAATTGAATTATTACTATTGTTACCAATAGTAGTATAGAAAGAATAGTAACATTGGTAGTAGTTATATAGGTAATAGTTTTATGACGTAATAAAACAGACAACCTCATTTCTAATATTTCATTGCGTTAAAACAAAAATAGTTTGGTCATATCGCCTTTTGTTCATGCTTGTTCATGCTCGTCAGTCTCGAAGTTTATTTTACAGTTTCACGTTCTTGTTTACTAATAATTCTTCGGTTACTGAAATTAGGGATGTCACAGAAACCTGATATCAATACTCTAACACAGAACATTCAATGCAAAGCAGCTTTATTGTAGTGGAACTTTCACATAGTTGTGCTGGTTACAAAAGAACGTGTTGACGTGTGTTCGGGGAACCATCTTTCCGCAACTGTTTGCTTGTCTCATTTGCCTTCGACGACAGACGGTGATACCAGTACCACTGAACGCCACTGAAACATAACAAATAATTAATGTAATTAGTGATGATACTGCCAGAAAATAAATATATTGTATGTTTGTTACATATACATTCCACATGACAAAATATCAGTTGAGAAACCGTTTTTTTTACGTTATTCGATATTGCCATTTTCATTGAATGAGTATCGTTCTACGCATGGAGTAACGCTTAGTTATTATCACTCAATATACTATAATTGATGAAGCAATACAGAATACATCAGTTATTAAGACATCCATAGCCATCATCTAGTAAGGATGACAGCTGTCTCTGTGGAGGGAATAATAAAAACACACGACGAAGACGAAGATAGCATATGAAAGTTACCTTTTTATTGCCTGCTTATCGCCTGCCACAGCACCTGTTGCACCGGCTGACACAACGACGACATCTGCAGTCGTAGTAGCGTATGTACCAGAGGCATCGCCTGTAGCGAATGGGACGTCCGTACTTGCAGAAGACGTAGCTGCCGCATTCGTTGCACACCGTCGACTGCCAGCCGTTGTACCTCTCACAGTAATACTCTCTGCAGCCTGCGGCAAAAGTTACATAAACATTGTACTTCCAGTAGCATTGTCTTCGATCAGAACATAGCGAAAACCATAGTCCACTGGTGATAAGCAGTTCAGCTAGAACACATTCAATTACACATTTCAGTAACCAAATTAATCGTGTAATATATTAATTTTCATAATGCAATGAGTCGTGCACGGCATCATTGTCTCAAGATTCTGCAATAATACAATGACCACGGTATTCCATGTCACAATAAAATAAAGTTCAATATACTAGGGACAGTTTGTTGTGTCGCTTTCCTTAAAACTGCATCGTTTGAAACTATAGTAGTTACAAAACAATTGAATCGTGGTGGTGTCATATATTGCATTAATGCACTTAACTGAACCACCCCATCTACTCCATTGCATCAGGTGATGATTCATAAACAACGCGTGATTAATCAAAGAACGTGTTAGAATGTAGTGGGTTGAATCATTACTTCGCACTTTAACTGTACAATGAAATGAAGCGACCTCTCGCGGGCATATGTTGCGATACGTTTTTTGCATCGGTTACCGCGGTATTGTCTAAGTGCTTCACCTTACTTAATGCACATACTAATATAATAATGTTGTATTTAATATTAACGCCCGTAGGAAGAAACGACACATTAAGCATCCCTACTGTACTAATATATATATATATATATATATATATATATATATATATATATATATATATATATATATATATATATATATATATATATATTATATATATATATATATATATATATATATATATATATATATATAAATATATATATATATATATATATTATATATATATATATATATATATATATATATATATATATATATATATATATATATATATATATATATATATATATATATATATATATATATATATATATATATATATATATATATATATATATATATATTATTTATCCGTGTGCGTGCGTATTGGGTAGATCAAAATATTAGAATTATATATATATATATATATATATATATATATATATATATATATGTATATGCATATGTATATTATATGTATATGTATATTTTATGTATATATATATATATATGTTACATTATATATATATATATATATATATATATATATATATATATATATATATATATATATATATATATATATATATATATATATATATATATATATACACCAATGAAATAGAGTCAAGGTTCGTATATACATGAATGGTTCACTCGCACGCCTGTCATAGCCGGTTGGCCGTGGCGCTGTGTCGAACAAACTCGCGTCCAATTATTTCTTATTTATTACTTCGTTCTTTCTCTGTCACCTCGCGAACCAGCGGCGTGTTTCAAGAAAGTGACTTCAGTCCTTCTTTTCCACCCAAGTGTGTGATCAAATGTAGTTTGGATAAGGGTGTTGTCAATGTTAAATGCACCATACTTTGTTTAGGAAGAATTCACATGAAGGACACTTGAATGTCATACTGATTCTAATCACTATGTTGCTGACCCAGATGCATTAAAGGTGACTCAATTGTGCAAGTTGTGTCGTGACAGCACCCTGTCTATTGCTACTCCATCAACCGTGTAACGCATTTTATGCACTTGTTTTTCTTGTCGTCGGCAGAGTTGATCTTTGCCTGACTTACAGACATTACAGGTTTGCTTTTATGTTTTTGCAGCGCTCATCGTTGTTTGACTAACCGGCGCCATGCACGATTTTGAAAGGGTTGAAAAAAATACGTATCAACAAGAAGATTTTTTAGTGTGGTTTGGATCAGTTTATCACGGCCTATACTTTTGTGTACTCGTGACTAGTATCAAGAAGACTGCAACATAGAGCTAACATACCTATCAAACATGGACGTAGATGGATCCCAATGGCAAATGTTGATAATGCCACCTATATAGATTCCACTCTTTCGACGAACCGTTATCTAAACAGTGATTTACGCACAGATAGCGCCTTTGGGACGTGTCTGATCAAACAATATCGCTTTGGTCGCCACATATGCAGAGTATACGGAGCTGAAGTACTCATACTTCTCTACAGTAGTGAGACCTGGCCAACACACATGATGCATAAGAGGAGATTGAACACGTTCACGTGCGATGTCTCGGAACGATACTGGGCATTCGTTGGCATGACAAAATCACAAACGAGGATATTCTCACTAAAACATGCATCCAAGACTAACTCGTCAGAATTCTACGTCATCGACGAATTCGGTGGGCTAGACACGTATGTTGGATAGAGAAAACACATCCCCAATATGTGTTCTTTAGCGAGTTGTAAGACGGGAGAGGAACAGTATGCAGGCCTTGCTTTTTTTTAAACGAGATCTGACATTATTTACTATTGCACCAAAACCATGGTATTTCGCTGCATGTACTACCAAACTTTGCTTCACACTGTTTGAACAGTTCTGATGGATATCCTTACTTTGATTATTGTATACGAAATTAAGTAATACTGCCAAATTAGGGTTAACATATGGACCTTTGCCTTCGCTTGGTTTCCGCGGTAGCAATACACAACACGTTTATTAAAAACAGTCTACCAGTATAAACAATATAGACATCAGGAAAAGTACTAATAACAATAACTAACTAAACAGGTACCACACATGTACTACATATTCCATTACATTTCTACCTCCGTATATTTATCAAGAGAACTGTGTGCCAATGTGTAGCCATTGGTCTACCGGCTAATTATATAAAGGCAACACAAACATAACATGACCATACTTTCCTTGTGTTCATTATCATCGTCACACATACGCAAACCACAAATCAATCGACTGTAACTGTTTAGTATACGTAGTATACGTTCATGATGGTTTGTTCGTCGCATTTAATTTGCTTAATGAGATGAATTGATCCATCATACTTTTCGTGAAAGAACTATTAGTAAAGAAGACTGAGTAGTGTGTGTTAGTATACCATTCGTTGACGTCCGCCTGTTTACTTTTTTGTCAAATTGTCTTTGTGTGCGAGTCTTTTGATGTAGCTCGCTGTACACACTATTCATCACATATCCTTTTTAAAGACGTTAAAGTTTCATGCCGTTAGGTCATAAACCGTGAATTCTTATGCAGTGCGGTATCCAGTTTTTGGGATTTGTCAAAGCGCTTTGTACTTCGCGCCCCATTAAGAATGCAACAAAGTCATTAGGAATGCCCAGCCAACATCAACCAAGTGCGAAAATATAGGAAAACATTGCCTACTGCCTTTAGTAACATAATTAATTAAGGTGCAGCTTCTTACAATTAGAAAAACAGTTGGCGCTGCAACACGCACGTATGTCGTATAAATGACGTCAACTGAACGATGAGTTACACATTATCGTAACAAAAACAAGGCACAAAATGTTTTTTCGATGTGTAAACAAAGTTTAATATCGTATGTACTATATGCCAACAGAATATTATAATATAACTTTAGGTTCGCCAAGTTTTTCTTGATATTATATATATATATATATATATATATATATATATATATATATATATATATATATATATATATATATATATATATATATATATATATATATATATATATATATATATATATATATATATATATATATATACAGGTGATATTTTCATTAAAAAATTTCTTACTTCCGTATAGCACTTTACACACATTTACAATGCGGCGCCAGGCAAATATAACTAGTTTTTTAATTTGTTATTTATTGTTACATGGAAGCAAGAATAATATTTTTAACAAGAGTAACTATCGGACGCCATTGTATGCAAATGGAAAAACAAGGGAAACTCATGTTTATTAACTCGAAATATCAAGTATTATAATTCATTATTCCGTGCCAGGTATAAAGCAAATTAAACATGAAAGGACAAATGATTGCAGAATGTGGAAACTTAAGGTGTTTTCACTGCGATTATTTGCATAACGTGCTAGAAGGAAAACGAATACACATGGGTACAAAGTTTCCTCCAAGAAAACAAAAATGGAATTTGCAGAATACTGATTATTTACTTGATTATTTTAAGTAGTACTATTCATGGGGTGCGAATTATCGTTGAACAATGCATTAAATGGCAGAGCTCCCTTTACATAAACTTTGTGGACTTCGAAAAAGAATTCGATAGTATAGATAGGACAGTTCTATGGAAGCTCCTGCCACAAAATGTGTAAACCTAATAAAGAACATGTACGATGGTTTCACTGGTCATGTCTTCTTTAATGGATAAGTTTCAGAAGACTTCCATATTGGAACAGGAGTACTACAAGGCTGCTTGCTATCTCCACTGCTCTTTCTGATAGTCATAGACTGGACAATGAAAATATCCACTGAACACCATCGTACTGGGATCCAGTGGAACTTGTTCTCACAACTAGAAGACCTGGATTTTGTAGATGATCTAGCACTACTCTCAGAAACCCATAAACACATGCAACAAAAAACAGAATTGCTTCAAGAAAAAAGCAGCCAACTGGGTCTTAAGATCAATGTGGGAAAGACAAAGTGGTGAAAGTCAACAGCAGATCCCCCGAACCCATCTCACTAGAAAGTGGTACTGTTGCGGAAGTACAATACTTCATCTACCTCGGGAGCAACATCAGTACCAATGGTGGAGCTGACAAAGATGTAGAACTACGCATCAATAAAACTCGCAATGCCTTCAGAACCCTACGCCCTGTATGGCTCTCTTCACAACAATCCATAAACACTAAGATCCGCATGTTCAACACCAACGTTAAACCAGTTCTTCTCTATGGCTGTGAGATGTGGAAAACTACTCAGTCTCTCAACAATAAAACTCTTCATCAACAGTCGCCTCCGATGCATCCTTAAGGTATGGTAGCCTAACAAAATATCAAATAAAGAACTCTAGAAGACAATCAAACAGGAAGAAATAAGCACAACAATCAACAGGAAAAAAAGGAGCTGGATTGGCCACACCCTCAAAAAAGAGTCAACAAATACAACCAAGCTCCGGACTTTAACCCACAAGGAAAGAGAAGACAAGGAAGGCCAAAACTCAACTGGAGACGCTCCACACTACAAGATCTTGATAAAGTGGGGTTACTTGGCAAGAGGCCAAACCTGTAACCCAAAAGAGAGTGAGGTGGAGAAACATGGTTGACGCCCTATGTTCCTGAAGGGGCCAATAGGATTAAGTTACGTAAATTCATGGGGTGCACATTCGTTGTATAAATTTGCAGATATGATAATTCAAACCGAAGTGCAACATACCATATTACGTATTGATCACACAAACGAAAATAAAGCCCAGTAGGTGAAATGTTATTCTTTATTTGCGAATCGAATAATAGCAGCACTGCTATTAAACAAATATGTATTGGTGTATTATGTTGAACTGTATCAAGCGGCCACACATGCTTGGAGCTACATAATATCTAACAAAACTATACAATAAAACACACACACACACACACACTTTGCTGGTAAGATGCGTTCGTTCGTTCGTTCGTTCGTGCGTGCGTGCGTGCGTGCGTGCGTGCGTGCGTGTTTTGTATCTCAACCACCTCTGATTATATATTATATCCGGATATACGGCGCTATATAAGCAACTATTATTATTATTATTATTATTGATTGTGAGGTCTAAATTTTTACTTTTAAATGTTACCATATGTTTCTCGTTGTAGCGGACTTCAATGGATGTTTTAATGGCTATGTCTATGCTTGCTGCAGAACTCGTCGTCCTAACTTCTACCACTCATATCTTTCGAAGCCGTGACCTTACTACTACACAGCTGTGGCAAATGTAACAATGATGTCAGTCGATGGCATTTCACGAACTTTGGTTAGCGTTCATGTTGTATTGATAATAATACGCTTTATTCAGGTGTGACGACACAATTAAATTCAGTGAATCTCATTTCCAAGAACAGCGTGAACAAAATTGCCATTAAAATGTGTATTGCATATATGCCAGTCATTAGTGATAAACTTCAGTTATGTTCAACACTCGGTTTCCTATTCATCAACTAAACAATGAAGACATTATATTCATGTAATTTGTGTGTTGAAGGATCGTACAATGATCAACGCTCATTCACCAGAAGAGGCCGTTATTATTATTATTATTATTATTATTATTATTATTATCCATCCACATTCTACGGCCGCTACTACTACGGATGCAATCGTGGCTCCATGTATTACCGCTCATGTGGATTGAACCAATCCTTCTATCCGTGTCTCGGTCATTGTGGTCCATATCTACTTTATTCTTGAAAATGTAGTAATAACGTTCACGATCGTGTTGCACGTCAAGAAATACTGAACACAATTTCGGCACCCTTAAGTTGAGACATTCTAACACTTATTTTGTAAATGGAATACCGTAGTCCTGTAATGGTAATTTTACATAACCTCATGCTCGATTCATAACATAATAAGAATAGTAATTTGTTTAATGTTAAAACGTCGTTAAGTTTAATTCGTTCAACCAAAAGGGTATTTCACTGGTGGACTACAGCTTCCGTGATGCTCAGATTGAATATAATGGCAATGCAACTACAATGCATCAGAAACCATTGCCTCATGCTGCAGAGAGACTTACTGTGAGAGGTATATTGGTTTGGAGTAGACCTATGAAAAGAATGCCGTAGCTACACGTTTTATAAGTATGGACGCCCCCTAGGACGCTTGGTCTCGTGTAAACGTTTTATAAGTATGGACGCCCCTTAGGACGCTGGGTCTCGTGTAAACGTTTTATAAGTATGGACGCCCCCTAGGACGCTGGGTCTCGTGTAAACTTTTTATAAGTATGGACGCCCCCTAGGACGCTGGGTCTCGTGTAAACGCAATCATATCTCAAAAGCGCATTATTGAGCGACATTGCGTCGCCCGACAAAACAGGGCAATGCATTCTCGTGAAAAAGGACCTTCACATATTCTCAGCTACCAGAGCATATCCATTACGCACCCATTAGTTACATTTAAATGTGTTATAAGTTACGAAACTCGTAACACCGGAGAACCCGAGCCGTCCAACTTATAGCGTCGTATCCGTAGGAATATAATTTCTTATCCGCTGGTGCCAATGAAACCCGATGTAGCACCCATCAAATAAGTGGGCCAGAAAAAAGCAATGACACTTTGGGGATCAGGAGAATGCTGAGCATAACTGGACGTGTTGAGACAATCCTTGGTAGGGTTTTTTCTTTTGTTTGTTGTTTTCCCGACACAAACCAATTGTGTCTCCTTGGATCGGATAAATCATATGCCTTCTTGGAGGGGTCAACATATATCCTGGAAAATGCGTCGCAACACAAACCTCGACATTGTGTGTTTAGCGGGAATATATTTGAAATTGTGTTGATGACGTCTTTTCCAGACCGAACGCATGTTACAACGTTAAAGGAACACCTAGCTAGCTTCAGTATCTTGTCAAAGTCACTGCAACAGTTATTATATTAATTGATATATACTAATTACTGGTGGTGATTATAGTGGATTTTGGTTGATATAGCTGTAATATTATTTATTCGCAGTATGTTGTCAAAGTAATCATAGTGGTTAGCTGTTCGATATAGTAATATTGTTAACACTAATACGAGTATATGAAGATGAATTATTACTATTGTAGTTAATAGCAGTGTTTCGTTGCGTTAAAATAAAATTAGTTTGGTCATATTGCCCTTGGGTCATGCTTGTATATGTATGCGTCATTATCAACATTTATTTTACAGTTTCGCATTCTTGTTTCCTCGGTTACTGAAATTAAGAATTTCACAGAGACCTAATGTCAGTACTCTGACACAGAACACTCAATGCAAAGCAGGAGCTTTATTGTAGTGGAAAATTCACGTAGTTGTGCTGGTTACAAAAGAACGTGTTGAACTGTGTTCGGGGAACCATCTGTCCGCAATTGTTCGCTTGTTCCTTTTGTATTCGAAGACACACGGAGACATCAGTGAACGCCACTGAAATATAGCAAATAATTAATTTAATTAATGATGGTACTGCCAGTAAAGAAAGGTATAGCATGTTTGTTACATATATGTTCCACGTTACATAACATCAGTTGAGAAACCATTTTTTTACGTTCTTCGACATTTCCATTTTCATTGAATGAATATCGTTCTATACATGGAGTAACGCTTAGTTATTATCACTCAATAAACTATAGTTGATGAAGTAATACAGAATATATCAGTTATTAAGACATCCATAACCAACATCTACTAGGGATTGACAGCTGTCTCTGTGGAAGGAATAATAAAAACACACGACGAAGAAGAAGATAGCATATGAAAGTTACCTTTTTACTGTCTGCTTATCGCCTGCCACAGCATTTGTTGCACCGGCTGACACAACGACGACGTCTGCAGTCGTAGTAGCGTCTGTACCAGGGGCATCGCTTGTAGCGAAGGGGACGTCCGTACTTGCAGAAGACGTAGCTACCGCATCCGTTGCACACGGTCGACTGCCAGCCCGAGTACCTCTCACAGTAAGACTCTCTGCAGCCTGCGGCAAAGGTTACATAAAAATTGTACTTCCAGGGTAAGTCTATAGAGCCTGTGGCAGTGGCAACTTATGCATTAAACTTGCAATGTCATTGCATTAAATTGGAACATCATGAAAACCGTAGTCCATCATTGGTACACACATTTGTTAGAACTTATTAAATATAACAACGTTTTGTCACTAATAAAAATATTCCTGCGAATCGAGCACGATAGCATCGTCATTAGGTTCTATAAAATTACAATTACCAGACTGACGTATTCCCTTTTACAATAAAAAATATCAGCATATTAGAGACACACTGTTCGGTATTTTCAAACGTGCAAACCCATCGTGAACGATATTACTACGTTTTGTAGAATAAAGTTCATACGAACCACATCGACCGAGACTCGGATAGAAGGACTGATTCAATCCACATGAGCGGTAGTACATGGCTCCACGATTGCACCCGTAGTAGTAGCGGCCGTAGCAGACGGATGAATAGTAATAATGGAATTTGCTGGTGTAAGAGCATCGATCGCTGCATGAACCTTCAACACGCAAATTAATAGTTTCCTAATTGTTTAATCAAAGATTTGGAAACCGAATGAGGAAAATACTTGAACTTTGTCAATAAGGACTGATATTTGTGAATAAAATGTTTCGCATTTTTGTCACACATTTGTCAGCTAGGATAATAACATTTGTTTGAAATAGTCGATATAGAAGAAACAAATTCAGGTGATTTCTGCCGTTTACAATGTTAAATGTTAATAAAATGCCAATTATGATCAGGTGATGTGTTTGTGTGCTTTATATATAAATGTGTGGTAATAATCATTGCGCATTTCATGTACCAACATAAAAAGATAACTGTATGCATATATTTAAACACGATGGGCTGTGGCTTTGCTCTTTAAAATTGTTGTAGACCAACTTTGAATTGCTTATTTAGAGAACGACAGGGTCGAAATCTGCTACGAGCCCTTCGGGGTTCCACCTAAGTTGTACATTAAACACATATGAATGAAACTGTATCTTACTTGCATCGTTACAACTGAATGAATTGTAATATTATTATTTTGTGAGAAAAAAAATAATGCCAACCCGCAGTCATGAAATGTCAAGGACTTATGTCATTGTCGCACTCACCACAGCTGCCCGACATAGTGACGCATTGGTTCACAGCGCAACGGCCGTACACCACTCTCCTGCCGACACACTTGTAGTAGTAAGGACATGGCTTCGACAGAGACGGGTAACAAAAGTTTGGACGGCGGTTTCTGCAGCAATCGTAGTCGTACCCGTTGAAACAGCCTTTGTAACCGCTTGGGGCCGCTGAAACGATAAGCATCAAGTTAGATATATATATATATATATATATATATATATATATATATATATATATATATATATATATATATATATATATATATATATATATATATATATATATATATATATATATATATATATTATATATATATATAATATATATATATTATATTATAATATATATTAATATGTTATTGTGTGTGTGTGTGTGTGTGTGTGTGTGTGTTGTGTGTTTGTGTGCAGCAATCGTAGACGTAGCATTTGAAACATCCATTGTGGTGCGTTAAGACGAAACACGTATGGTAAAATGTTAAACTAACTATTTACACATTACGAACGTACGTAAATACAACAAAAACAACAACCTTTATTGATATAGCGTAGTATATCCGGATATAATATATGTTCAGAGGCTCTTCAACGCAATACAATACAACACACATACACACACACACACACACACACACACACACACACACACACACACACACACACACACACACACACACACACACACACACACACACACACACACACACACACAAACACACACACACACTCACACACTCACACACACACACACACACACACACATACACACACCCCCCCACACACACACACCTGTAGATATATGAGATATCATCTTACCTTCAGCTGCATATACAGCAACAAGCACCAGCAGTACAATAACAAACTTCACCATGACGTCTGGTTTTCTTCTGAAATATATAAATGTTGGGCGATATCACTACTTGATTGTTCGTGTAGTTTTATCCTGGTGTCGCCACTACGAATGCCATAGCCACATATATAAAAAACAAATTTCAAAATTTTCCTCGTCGTAATATCCCTTGGAGCAAGAAAAATGTATAAAATACTATTGAATTTTCCATCAAATGAAATAAACTTCATGCGACATTTGGACGAGGCAGACTATGTATTTTTGTTAATCCAAAAACATTTCATTAATATAGTATATGTGAAAATATCTAAGAATATATCCTGTTATTTAGTAAAAATATTTTACGCCCTTTAATTCTTCTACGTTCGTTAAGTTTGAAGAAACGTTAGCAATATGTGTACAACCTTCCATCATATTTGCGTTGTCTCAAGGGTTTCAAGCAGCATATGTTTATTTCCGGAATAAGGCATGCTTTTCCCAGATCTGAAATTAACTTCACATTATTCGATGTATTATGTTAGGATTATCTATATCCTTCTAATGACTTAGCCTCAGTGGTTGTATGGAATATTCGATTATGTCCTAACTGCTGCTTTGAAACATACGTAGACAGTGTTATATATATATATATATATATATATATATATATATATATATATATATATATATATAAGTGCAATTTAGGAGACATATTGTCACAATAAGCTAAGCTTCAACTGGAAGAGAAGCAAAGTAAACGTCTTACTTACCTTGCAAACAATGACCCTCAGATCTTCGAATGAAGCCAGTGGTGCTCTGGTCTGTAAACGTCTGTATTTATGCAGCTGTGTCTGAATTAATCATGCATCTTCACACGTCACAGTATTTTTTCTCGAAGTAATGTCAGTCTTCACTTATAAAAACATAAAGGGGTGTCGAGAATGTATATATGAAACTTAGGAAACAAGGAATGTTTTACTTTGTTTATTTTGTTGTGTCGCTTTCCTTAAAACTGCGTCGTTTGAAACTATGGTAGTTACAAAACATGTGAATCATGGTGGTGTCATATATTGCATAAATGCACTTAACTGAACCACCCCATTTACTCCATTGCATCAGGTGATGATTCATAAACAACGCGTGATTAATCAAATTACGTGTTAGAATGTAGTGGGTTGAATCATTACTTCGTACTTGAACTGTACAATGAAATGAAGCGACCTCTCGTGGGCATATGTTGCGATACGTTATTTGCATCGGTTACCGCGGTATTGTCTAAGTGCTTCACCTTACTTAATGCACATACTAATATAATAATGTTGTATTTAATAATAACGCCCGTAGGAAGAAACGACACATTAAACATCCTACTCTACTAATATATATATATATATATATATATATATATATATATATATATATATATATATATATATATATATATATATATATATATATATATATATATATATATATATATATATTTATATATATATATATATATATATATATATATATATATATATATATATATATATATATATATATATATATATATATATATATATATATATATATATATATATATATATAATGAAATAGAATCAAGGTTCGTATATACATCAATGGTTCACTCGCTCGCCTGTCATAGCCGGTTGGCCTTGGCGCTGTGTCGAGCAGACTTGCTTCCAATTATTTCTTATTTATTACTTCGTTCGTTCTCTGCCACCTCGCGAACCAGCGACGTGTTTCAAGAAAGTGATTTCAGTCCTTCTTTTCCACCCAAGTGTGTGATCAAATGTAGTTTGGATAAGGGGGTTGTCAATGTTAAATGCAACATACTTTGT
This sequence comes from Lamellibrachia satsuma, assembly GCA_033239005.1. Lineage (NCBI taxonomy): Eukaryota > Metazoa > Annelida > Polychaeta > Sabellida > Siboglinidae > Lamellibrachia > Lamellibrachia satsuma. Next base: position 1,341,935 of record BSQZ01000016.1, on the reverse strand, counting down.
TTAGGAAGAATTCATATGAAGGACACTTGAACGTCATACTGATTCTACTCACTATGTTGCTGACCCAGATGCACTAAAGGCGACTCAATTGTGCAAGTTGTGTCGTGACAGCACCCTGTCTGTGACTACTCCATTAACCGAGTAACGCATTTTATGCATTTGTTTTTCTTGTCTTCGACAGAGTTGATCTTTGCCTGACTTACCGACGTCACAGGTTTGCTTTTACGTTTTGGCAGCACTGACCTTTGTTTGACTAGCCGGCGCCATGCACTTTTTGAAAGGATTGAAAAAATACGTTTGGACAAGAAGTATGTCACACCCTGTACTTTTGTGTACGCGTGATTTGTATCAAGAAGACTGCAACATAGAACCAACGTGTCTACCAAACTTGGAAGTAGATAGATTCCAATGGCAAATGTTGATAATGCCACCTATATTGATTCCACTATCTCATACAACCGTTATCTAAACAGTGAACTACATGTCCGGGTACGCCAGACCTCCATCGTGTTTGGTCGTCTTTGCAACGTGTCTGAATCGCTGTGGTCGCTACAAATGCAGAGTACACGGAGATGCCGTACTCAGCGTATTACTCTACAGCAGTGAGACCTGGCCAACATGAGAGAAGATTGAACACATTTACATGCGATGCCTCGGAACGATAGTGGGCATTCGTTGACATGACAAATTCACAAACGAGAAGATTCTCACTAGAACATGCCTCCAACTACACGTCAAAATTCCACGCCATCGACGCATACGGTGGGCTAGAAACGTATATAGCGAAAATGCTTCCCCAATATGTCTTCATTAGCGAGCTGTAAGAAGGGAGAGGAACAGTAAGCAGGCCAAGCATGTTCTGAAATGAGATCTGACATTATTTACTATCGCACCAAAAACATGGACATTTGCTGCATGGAAAACCAAACTGACGATCTATAATTCACTCTGTTTGAAAATGTTTTGATGAATAGCCTTGTTTTGATTATTGCATACGAAATTAAATAATACTGCCAAATTAGAGTTAACATATGGACCTTTGCCTTCGCTTGGTTTCCGCGGTAGCAATACACAACACGTTTATTAAAAACAGTCTACCAGTATAAACAATATAGACATCAGGAAAAGTACTAATAGCAATAACCAGCTCAACAGTTACATGTACTACACATTCCATTACATGTCTACCCACGTAGGTTATTCCTGGGAATTGTGTGCCAATATGTAGTCATTTGTCTACCAAAAAAGGCAATACAAACGTAATATGCCCATATTTTCATTGTGTTCGTTATCTTCGTCATACCTACGCAAACCACATATAAATCTACTCTAACTGTTATTTTCATAGTATATGTTCACGTTGGTTTGGTCGTTGCATTTAATTTGCTTAATGAGATGGATTGATTCATCACACCTTGCGGGAAAGAACTCTTAGTAAAGTAGAGTTGATATTTCGTGTTAGTATACCATCATATGCGATTTTCTGCTTGCATTCGTTGACGTCCGCTAGTTACTGTTTTTGTCAGTGTCTTTATTTGCGAGTCTGTTCATGCAGTGGTAGCCACTACTCATCACACCTAACACTTTTCAAAGTCGTCACAGTTTCATGCCGTTAAAAGGTGCATTCTTACATAGCGCGGTATCCTGTCCTTGGGATTTTTCAAAGTTCTTTACACTTCACTCCTTGGAAGCATTCAGCCACGCTGCAGTTACTACGCGAAGACTATTCGTTCAGATATCCACTTCTGTCTGCAGTCAGGTACTCATTTATAGAGCTGAGTGAACTGTGTTAACGTTTCCCATCAAAGTAGCGAAAATACAACAGGAAGAACAAAGTTGTGACATTACCTAATACTTCTTTGTTTTCTTCGTGTTTTGTTGCATTGCTCGTGCTTATTGCTGTGCATGCAGTTGAAGGATATCAAATTGCATATTTCTGCGTGCGTCTGGTATATATTACGTCTGGTATATATGTATCTATGAACATGTGCACCTTCGTATGGGACACCGAGGCTAGTTGTGACAGGGCAAGTTGTAACATTTCTACATACAAAACTACTATTATAAATTATTGTCACGTTTGATATCACGTGGACCGTTGAAAAGCGGAGTAATTTTTTAAGAAAAACAGGTAATTTGATGCATTTTGGCTTGTCTACCTGTTAAGAATTTGTGTGCACATGACGTATTATGCTGTTCTTCTTTGGAAATTACTGCAATGAATGTATGCTTGTGAATGAGATGGTGCATGTGTGAACATTTCCCCTGGAAAATTATAACAATGCTGTATCAAGCGAAACAATATCACTTCGGGGAAACAAAGTGTTGGTAAAGTGTCATCCATAGTGAATCGGGTGGCAATTAATAAAGGTTTTGTTATAATAATAATAATTAATTTATATGGCGCCTAAATCCCCACGTAACTGAACTCAGAGGCGCAACAAACATAATCATTGAGCATAATCGTGATCAAGGACGCGCAAAATCCATTATGAGAACGATGGACCACCGAAGATTTATGGTGGACATGCACTATTCGTGTTGAATATATCCAAACTCTCATAATGTCTGGCATTGTGAAAACAAAACCTATCAAACCAGCGTAAACACTGTGGAAGATGTAGCCAGTACGCAAAATAATCAAATACACTAACAGTTTCTTGCAATTTAGAAATGCATAATTATAATTGGAACACACGAGAAGTTGGTACAAGCGATGGCACCTCAAAGATAATGTATTTATTATATAATTTTTTTGTAAAAAACAGTTAACTCCGTGAACAAAGATTTCGCGTGTACCGTCAGCACATTTCTTGAACTTGCGTTCACAGCCGCCTGTTTTTACTGAATACATCATTTACTGTCGGTGCTTTGTTGTTTCTTTGTTAACCGGTTGAGGGAATATTTTCTAATGCATTTCCTTTTTGAAAACCCTGATTTGAACATACATACGCAAACACGAACATTCACACTTAACTAAACCGGATGTGAATATGATGTACTATATTTATTATTATCACTAACATAAACGCCTGTCCCCAGGATAACTTGTTAGTTCATACGTGACAGTCATAATAGCAATGTTTACCAAATGCCTCAGGCTGGAGAGTATGTAACGTCAAACGTATTACTAGAAACAACCGCGTCACCACATGATTCAATACTGCATGCATGTTCGAAAGGTCGCGCGTGAATTTAGACCCATGGATACTTGTAGAATAGTATACTACTATTTTATTGTGTATTGACCTTCGGCGTGCGTCCTCGGGCCAATACATGGGTGCGTGCTTTCTACTATAATTAATGTAAACCCCCCAAATGGCGCTACGTACTCTCAAACGGTTTAAGTATTAGCCGCGAGCGCGTGGTTTCTGCGATTGTTTAAAGTTAACGTTTTACGTAGCGAACATTTGGCTTTCCATAAAACCACTAACAAACCTTGATAAGCGGGATATTTCGAAAAAAATAAAGGCGTTACGTTTCATTCGTGGGGTCGTAGATTAATCCCTGAAAGTTTGGCGCCCCGTGGTGTTACTACACCATCGGAAGCGAGATGACGAAAGGGCGCCCAAATGTCCAAATAATACGCTTTGTTCGCACACAGTAGAATCGTGTGTTTGTTGATGTCGGCTAGTCAGGCAAATATCACTTCTGCGAGAAAATCATTAAAAATAAGTCTTTTGATGGTGGATAGCCAGGTAATGTTAAGTTCTGAAAAAAAGAACATAAAAACAAATGCATAGTGCGACTATGTTAATGGAATAGCCACATACACTGTGCTTGGTCGGCAGCTATTACATAAACGAGATATGCACCGGCCAGCGTTGAACGCACCCTACACATATTTGTTTGTAAAATAGTGCAGTTAATTAGACTCAACTGAGTTAAATCAGCATATTGGCTTCCATCTTAATGGTGTGTTGGTGTTGCAGTTATCAAATGTCGAAAACGTGAATGTTGTTATATGACGTTCTTTTGTGACCTTTCTAGTAAAAAAAGGTAAATGTTGTTATATGATGTTCTTTTGTGACCTTTCTGGTAAAAAAGGTGAATGTTGTTATATGGTGTTCGTTTGTGACCTTTCTGGAAAACAAAACCGTGAATGTTGTTATATGACGTTCTGTTGTGACCTTTCTGGTAAAAAAACGTGAATGTTGTTATATAACGTTCTTTTGTGACCTTTCTGGTAAAAACAATTAAGATTTTGAAAATAGCCTCTGTTCAAACTCATTTATTGTTTTGAAGACCTTAAGTTGAACGTCCGTGTTCGTAAGCACAAACATTATCGCACAACCAATGTTATTAAAGTGAATATGGGTGTAAATAACAACTATAATACTAGTAATAATAAACGACTTAGTCATTGGCCACCCGACTTTCACTAATCTTGCTTTGATAACGTCAATCACCATTTTTCAAACACAAGTATCAGCCGCAATGGCTAGACACAACCCTGATTGAAAACACTGTGCTAGTCAGTGTTTAGTAACTGTTTGTTTACAAATAGCTTGTTAAAGAAAAGCATATTGACATATTAGTGTTTTTAATTACAAACTGAACAGGTGTGTTCTCACTGCGTTAAGTGCTACATAAAATCAGTCCATGTCTGCATCAGCCCTTTCAAAAGTCCCTGGCAATGTCGGCTAGTCAGACAAAGATCAACTCTACAAAACAATAAAACACCTCCAGTAATGTCGGCTAGCATGCAAATATCAACTCAAGAAAACAATAAAACACGCATGGTAATGTCGACTAGTCAGGTAAAGATCAACTATACAAAACACTAAAACACGTCCAGTAATGTCGGCTAGCATGCAAATATCAACTCAAGAAAACACGTCTGGTAATGTTGGCTCGCAGACAAAGATGAGGCAAGCCCGTTTCTGGGGAAACAGCCGCCAGCCGGTTACGACCGATTTGAGGCGCTGCACACGGCGGCAATTTACGGACGGTTTACCCGCTGATAATGGCGTTTTAAATAATAATATACCATGTCGAGCTCCAGAGAACTAAGGATTCTGACCAATTCATCTAATCATGGAAATTAAACGGTCTAACGCTTCGGGATCAAAATCTAAAATCCTCAGAAGCACTAGCTACCGTTAATTCACAACTGCCGTTCGAAAGAATGAGAACTTAGCCGTCAGAGTGAGCCACATGCAGCTCCAGTTGGGAGCAAGGGATTTTATCGCGAGCGGTAAACCGCTCCTTGGATGATTGATTAGCGCTAGCAACAGGGAGTGAGAGCGAGAGAATATAGGCTGGCACAAATGTTAAAATTTAATAATAGTATAGTGCTAAATAACGTGTGTATAGGGTAGCATTTTTCATCAAATAAATATGCGTATAGGGACGTTTATTCGACTGGACTTCCAACAATGTTACTGTGATGCGATAGGATCACGCGTCCTAATCATATATGAGTAATAGTTATGTTGTTTATTTTAATATTCGCAAATTACAAACATAAAACTTCAGTTTTTATTTTTATGTTATTTTATGTTATTCGACATTAAGCATGTGTTTTGTCCGTGATATATTGATGTAATAGTTTTGTGTAGCATCGCTCCTGCATACGTTTGTTTTGTGAACACCATGCATCCATTCTGTCCAGATGTGGTTTGGAATATGGGTGTTGTCAATGTTGAATGCAACGTATTTTGTTCTGGATGAGATGAACCAGTTGAATTACACAACGATTCAACTATGTTGAATATTGTGAACTAAACTTCTTTGTGTAATCTACATCATTTAATTTGTTGGGTACGGTGAGCAGTGGACCCAATTCACTGAATTATATCATTTCCGCCGTCCCTCTATTCACTTATTGTATTGGTTTTGCAGAAACTTGTTTTTGTCGAGCTGATCTTTGCCTGACTACGGTATATCACCAGATTTGTTTTTATTGTTTTTGTCGAGCTGCATTTTGCCTGACTAGCCGACAACAACATATTGTTTTTTTATTGTTTTGTGGCTTACTATGCGTGACCACAGTGCTCCTCTTGAAAGGTTTCTTGAAAACAAGACTGTTTTTATGTAGCACTTAACACATATCGAGTACGACTGTTCAGTTGGAGACAAAATGGATCTTTTCACAGTATTGAAGCCACGGAGAAGACAGGAAATATTTCCGTCATCTTTCAAAACGTTTTTTTGAAATACACAAATCTTCCGACGATGGGAACATCTGTAAGTTTGCCTAGCACGAATTCAATAACACACAGGTCAAATAATCAGGTCCGAAAGAGTGATCTATTAAGTTGTAAATTACGTTTTTACAGCGACCAAATAATGAGAGATCATAACTTAATTCACATGCACAATAATAAATTTTATACGAAGTAGTCAAGTGTTTATGTTGAATTGAGTAAATGACAAACTACTTTACTTTTGCATGGGCTCCCACCACGGTAGACATGCCTCTCACAAAAGGCTTATTGTCTTCCTCGTCGTGTCCGATGTCTACCCCTTCTATTCTGTCCCATGCCTCTCCCACCAGGCTTATTGTCTTCCTCGTCGTGTCCGATGTCTACCCCTTCTATTCTGTCCCATGCCTCTCCCACCAGGCTTATTGTCTTCCTCGTCGTGTCCAATGTCTACCCCTTCTATTCTGTCACATGCCTCTCCCACCATGCTTGTCGTCTTCCTTGTTGTGTCCGAAGTCTACCACTTCTACTCTGTCCCATGCCTCTCACACCATGCTTGTCGTTTTCCTCTTTCTGTCCAACTGTCCGCACTGTGTAGAATGTAAAAGAAACATGATTGAATGCAGGCTATGTCCGAGTATTTTCTTCAGTTAAGACATACACACGCAAAGTGTTAAATTACACGTGATATCACGCTTCTTTATTGTCGTGTCTTCTCAGGTATTTTTTATTCATTCATTTATCACCCTGGTGCCGAACAAGCGCCGTTGGCTGTGGTTGGACCACGTACAGCGCTTGGAGTGGTAGGAGTTCGACGAGACGACAAAGACTTCATTATGCACAGCATGACTTGGTTTAGTTTCTTGGTGGGACCAATGTATGTTCACCACGGCAAGTCAATATTAAGAACGCTACTAGTTCTTACCTCGGAAAGCTACAGGCCGTGCAGTGCGTCCTATCTGGCCATCATCGTTATTAGGACGATGCAGCAGTTGTATAATTTAAAGTGTAAACCAACAAACTCCACAAGGCAAAGGTCTATATAAATCTATAAATATGTGAGTTTGTGGCTAGTAATGTTTTATTAACTCCGACGTGAAATTGCAGTCGGGGTTGTAACAGCATACTCGCAAATCCCGTGACGAAAAGGGCGTTGCAGTGTCCGAATAATATGCTCAGTAAAGCGACCGTGCGTGATAGAAGTGTCTGGTGATGCTGCATAATCTGCCCCAGATCATCAGTTGAAAAAAAACACATTAGGACAAGTATGACCATGTCGGCTAGTCAGGCAAAGAACAGTTAAAGTGTCACTCGACTTGTGGAATAGAAACAGCCCCGGTGCTGGAGCAGCAACAATGATATATCCGAGTTATGCACTGGGGCCAGCCTTATACATACCATGCCACACAGTCGACGTCAACGGGAACATGAGTTATATTCTCTCGGCGTTCCGAAAAAAGAATTGAAAGTGCGTTGAAAAGAATTTCGGGACAATGGTATGCGCAGTTCTCGCTCTTGAATTTTAAGCTGATTTTTAATACACCTGTTATATTTGAGGTGGTGTTTTAATGTCACTGGCTGGAGGATATATTCAAATTCCTTTATTGATTCGAAGACATTGATTGGAACGTGCATATTTGCTAGTACATACAATAACGTACAGTCATGGTTATTAAACTGTATGTCAATTAATATAACATATAGTTGAGTTGAGGAATGTATCAACGCTTTCTCTAAACTTGTTCATTTATTCAATTCGACAGAGACACTTCTTCAGTTCATTATTTCAGGTACGTGAATATAAATAAATAATATTCACTCATTTTGTTGTAGCTGTCACAAAAGTACGTTAGATTCCCAATCTCCCAAACCACATTAATTGACTGTAGTTTTAATGCATGCGTGTCAGACAAGATGGCAGACGTTCCCATCAACGTTTTGAAAAAGACGGACATATTTCATGTCTTCTTTGTGGTTTCACTGCGGTGACATATTCGGGTTTTTATGTACAGATTGAACGTTCGTACTTTTACTGTTTTAAGTGTTACAAGAGAACAGTCCTTGTCTGCAGGAATCCTTTGAAAAAGTGCTGTTAATGTCGGCTTTTCACGCAAATATCAGTTCTGCAGAAAACAGAAATGACAAGCCTGGTGATGTCTACAAATCATGCAAAGACCTGTTCTACAAAATAACAAGAACAAGTCAGGTGATTTCATCTATTCAGGCAAAGATCGGTTCGACAAAAAAATAAAAACAAGTCCGGTGATTTAGTCTAGGCAGACAAAGGTCAGTTCTACAAAATAATAAAGAGAAATCCGGTAATGCCGTCTTGTCAGGCAAAGATCAGTTCGACAAAAACAATAAAAACAAACCCGCTGATTTCGTCTAGGCAGGCAAACACCGGGTCTACACTGACAATAAAACATGTACATAGATGGTATCACTCGATTTATGGAATTGGTGCTGTTACTTAAAAAATGACAATGTTAAGTCATGGATAATGCACTTTGACCAGCGAAACCGTGACTAACAAATTAAATGATGTTGAAATTACGCAAAGGAATTCTACACAGTTGAATCCGAATTCAATAAGTCTCCATCTCAACTCAACCAAAAAAAATATGTTATATTCAGCATTTACATCCATCATACCCAAGCCACATCTGGTCACACACTTCAGCAAGAGAACAACGTCTTATTGTTGATAGTGAAGCAGATAAGAGCGAGAGTGACAAAGATCCAGGCAGCCTGCAACAAGAAGTATTATAACGTCAGAGCAATGTTTTTGCAGTCAAAACATACAAGAGCAAACTTTTAAATGACACGCGCTAGAAAGTTCCTGTGTATGTGTTTTGTCGTGGAAATCTTTTCTTCATTAATGTATCGTTAACATGGCGAAGAAACGCTGCTGGCTGTGGCTGGGCCACGTACGACGCACGAGCTGGTGATTTAGCTTGTTAGTGTGACAAATGTACGTTCATTGCGGCACTAAGGGCGGTTCTCAACGCTACGATACAGTCGGTATGAGTGACTCGCGCGAGTGACTCGTACGAGGAAATCGAGCTGATTATATCGTACGAATAGACACACGTTACGATTTAGACGGATCACTCGTATTCATTTGAGCATCGATTACGCGATTCCCTCTCTCAATCAGCTATTTTGACATCAGATGCTTCTGTACCAATAAAACCTCATACCTCCTCACATCACTGTCCAATGATACACTTCAAAGTTAACAAAGAAACAAATAACCAAGGGCTATTCATAATTATGTTCTATATTGTAAAGTGAGTGATCCGTCAAAATCGCCCTTAGTGCCACAAGGCACTTAATTTGTGGCAGTTGCAGTAACTGGGTGGATTTCGTCAAGTCTGGGTGCGAGAAGTCCTGGGCTGAGGTCCAGGCAGATAGTTTTAGTTTTGAGTGTAGGGGATGCGCAAGGATGAAGGAACTAGAGGTGGAGTTGGAAGAGCTGAGGCTGCTCGTTGTGGCAATGGTGGGAAGGGAACAGGGGAGTTGTGCCAGTAGTTCCGGTGGGGGAACTGTAGACGATAAAGTGGGGAAAGACACAATAGATGCTAGGGAGAGCTCACCTCAGCCTGGGAGGAAGCTGAGAGGAGGGAAGGTGACAGGTCATAGGGAGACAGGACGTAGGGAGACGGGAAGGAAAGGAACGGGAGGGAAGACAACCAGAGTGAAGGAGAGGGGAGTAGGGGAGACAGGAGGGAAGGAGAAGGGAGTGGGGGAGACGGGAGGTAAAACAACAGGAGTGAAGGAGAGTGGAGTAGCGGAGACAGGAGGGAAGGAGAAGGGAGTGGGGGAGACGGGAGGGAAAACAACCGGAGTGAAGGAGAGGGGAGTAGGGGAGACAGGAGGGAAGGAGAAGGGAGTGGGGGAGACGGAAGGGAAAACAACCGGAGTGAAGGAGAGGGGAGTGGGAGAGACAAGAGCAAAGGAGTGGGAAGTGGGGGAGACAGGAGGGAAGGGGTCAGGACAGAATGTGATGGAGGGGATCGAAAGGAAGAGTTATTCTGCAGCAGTGATAGAGGGGGTGAGGAAGAGAGCGAGGGTGTTTGTGGGGGATTCGATATTTAGGAAGACCGACAGAGTCTTAAACAAGGGAGATGATGTGGTGGTCTGCTTGCCTGGAGCCAAAATAGAGGCGATAACTGAGAGGGTAAAAAACATCGTAGGCTCGGGTAAGGGTGGATCTGTTTTAGTACACGTAGGGACAAATAACGTAGAGAGGGAGGGTACAACTGCCATAGTTAGGAAATATAGGCAGTTGGTCAGAACACTAAAACAGACGCGGGTTGAGCAGGTAATACTGTCAGGGATTTTACCTGTAATGGGCAGGAGGGGTCAGAAATATCGAAATTGTCGGGGGATGACAATTAACATGTTAGTCCAGAGGCTGTGTAGGGAAGAGGAAGTTGGATTTGTGGATTTATGGGGAAGTTTTGTTGGGAGGGCAGATATGTACATGAAGGATGGGCTTCATTTAAGTGGAAAGGGGGCGGCAGTATTCGTGGACAAACTTTCAGCAGCAGTAGATAGCGACTTGGGTACAATGACAAATATTTTTGGAAGTAAACATTCTAGAACATTAAACTAGAAGTGCAGGGTGGTTACCTAGAAGTGTCTCAAGTAGAACAAGAGGCCACTAGCACAGATAAACCAATATCAAATCATCCGAAAAAACATCTCTGAAAAAGGTTATAGATGCGTATGTTTAAATGCAAGGAGCATAGTAAATCAGAAAAACGAATTAAACATTATGGTAGAAGATATTGACCCTCACATAATGGGTATAACTGAATCATGGGCCAACATAGATATAACAGATGCTGAATTAGGACTGACAGGATACGTAATGTTTAGGAAAGATCGAATAGGAAGAAGGGGTGGGGTAGTTATTTTATATGATAAAGAATCTATTCAGGCTTATGAAAGATTGCGATGAAGCTGTTTGGTGCAAAATTGTTTCAGGAAATTTAAAATTAACTATTGGATTAGTTTAACGAAGTACAAACATAAACGAAGAGGACAACACAAAATAAAAAACGCTATAAAGGATGTTAGTAAAGGGGAATGTATCATAATGGGAGATTTTAACCATGGACACATACAATGGAATTCTCTAGAGAGCACAGGGATTGAGGATCAACAATTTCTATGTTTAATCCAGGATAGCTTTCTTACTCAGAACGTACTAGAACCAACCAGGGGAGAAAATGTATTACATATAGTTTTGTCATCACAAAAGGAATTAGTGGACAATGTAAAAATATTTGAACCATTGGGTAATAGTGACCATAATCAAATACATTTTGACATCAATGTAAAATCAGAAGGTAAAAATAAGAAAACGTACAAGAGAAACTTCCACAAAGGTAACTACAAAGATATGAGAAAATACTTAGCACATCTAGATTGGAATAACATGCTGATGAATAAGACGGCAATTGAATGTTGGAATATTCTAAAATATGAAATTGAGAGTATCATCGATAAATTTTATTCCCTTCCGAAAACAAGGAAACGGTATAGAAAGAAACACTTGTCAAAAGAGGCTATTAGAAAAATAATGCTAAAACAAACTATGTGGAGGGTTTATAGGCGTACCAGAAAGGAAGAAGACTATGCAAAATACAAAGAGGCACTTAATGCAGCTACAACTGAAATCAGACAATCTAAAAGAAGCTATGAGCAAAAACTGGCATGTAACATAAAAAATGACAGCAAGAATTTTTATGCATATGTCAGGAGTAAACAAAACGTACAAGACAAGGTTGGACCTCTAGCAGACAGTGCTGGAAATATAATATCACAGGGGTTTTTAATGGCGGAAGACCTAAATGGTTACTTCAGTTCAGTGCTTACCAAAGAAGATATTATTTCATTACCAGTTGCTGATGCTAAATTTCAGGGGGCTAAATCTGAATATTTAGGACCGTTAGTTTTAACTCCAGAATTGGTAGCTAAGAAAATAAAGGCAATGAAGGATAACAAATCACCGGGAGTGGATGGGATTCCTCCAAAATTATTAATGGAAACAGTACAACAAATCAGTATACCACTTGCAAGAGTATTCAACTTGTCATTAAAAGAGGGAGTTGTTCCGTTTGAATGGAAAGAAGCAAACATCATACCATTATTTAAAAAGGGTTCGAGAAATAAGTCAGAGAATTACAGACCAGTGAGTTTAACGTCAGTGACTTGTAAATTATTAGAAAGGTTAATTAAAGACGATATGGTGGACTTCCTCGTTAAGCATACATTATTAAATTCATCTCAACATGGATTCCTTAAAGCGACGTCATGCTTAACAAATATGTTATGTTTTTTGGAAGAAATCACCAAGTGGATAGACGTGGGATCGCCAGTAGATATTATTTACTTAGATTTTCAGAAACCTTTTGACAAAGTGCCACATCAAAGATTGCTACTTAAATTAAAAGCCCATGGTATCGGGGATAGCATAACTGACTGGATAGAACAATGGCTGACTGACAGAAGACAACGAGTTGTAGTAGATGGAGAAGTTTCAAATTGGAAATCGGTTTTGAGTGGGGTACCTCAAGGATCAGTATTAGGACCTATATTATTCTTAATTTATATCAATGACTTGGACGACAGTATAAAAAGTAACGTACTGAAATTTGCGGATGACACAAAACTGTTTAGAAAGGTTAATACTGATGGTGATAAACAACATTTACAAAACGATCTAGACAGATTAGTGAAATGGTCTGAGAAATGGCAGATGCTGTTCAATTTTGGGAAATGTAAATGCCTACATACAGGACATGGGAACTTGAATGTAAACTATAAAATAGGAGATACTGTTCTGGGTACTACTGTAAAAGAAAAGGACTTAGGAGTTACAACAAGCGCTGATATGAAAGTTTCAGAGCAGTGTGGTATTGCAGCTTCAAAGGGTAATCAAATTCTTGGATTGATTAGAAGAAACATAACATACAAGGGAAAAAAGTTAATTGTACCTCTTTATAAAGCAATAGTTAGACCTCATTTAGAATACTGTATACAAGCATGGAGACCATATCGTAAGAAGGATATAGATACGTTTGAACGCATACAAATGAGAGCAACTAAAATGATTCCAGAACTTAGAGACCTTAATTATGAAGAACGCCTGAAAGAATGTGGTTTAACAACTCTAGAGACAAGGAGGTTAAGAGGAGATCATATTGAAGTTTTTAAGATATTGAATGGGTATGAAAATATTGATAGAAATATGTTTTTCTCACTCAAGAAGGATAGCAGAACTAGAGGACATGAGGTAAAATTAATAAAAGATCAATGTAGATTGGACATCAGGAAGCACTCGTTCTCACAGAGGACAATAAATGAATGGAACAAATTGTCTACAGATTGTGTAACTGCTAGCAGCGTGAATATGTTTAAAAACAAGGTTGACACATATATCAGGAGGGCGGGTTATAAGTAGGTGAACATTGTTGGACTCTCGATAAGCCAATGGCTTCCTTGTCCACTTGCCATCTGGGCCTTTGGCTTGGATGGCAAATCTTGTTAAATCTTGTTAAATGTTGTTCGCTTGTTATTATTTTTAATAAAACAATATTCTATGACACCCCAATTTAGTGAGTCGAACGTTCATCGGAAAACAAGTATCCGATGTCAATATAACTAACTGAGAGCTGGAATCACGTGATCGGTGCCCAACTCAATACGAGTGATCCGTCTGAATCGTAACGCGTGTCTATTCGTACGATATAATCGGATTGATTTCCTCGTACGACTCGCGCGAGTCACTCGGACCAAATATATCGTAGCGTGGAGAACCGCTATGGGAGGCGCGATGAACATACATTTGTCACACGAAGAAGCTAAATCACTAGTTCGTGCAGTGTAGTATGACACCTTTGTCCTCGCGCCGAATGCCTGCCGCATCAAGCGCTGTAGGTGGCCCAGCCAAAGCCAGCGGCGTTTGTTCACCACATTAACGATAAATTAATTAATTAAAAACACGACAAGACACGAACATTGAAATTTCGAGCGCGTGTCTTTTAAGAATTTGCTCTTGTACGTTTGACTGCAATACAATGCTCTGACGTGTCCTGCACGTTATAATACTTCTTGTTGCAGGCTGCCCGGGTCTTTGTCACTCTCGTTCAGGTTGTCATATCTGCTTCACTATTAACAACAAGACGTCGTTCTCTTGCTTACGTTTGTGACCAAATGTGGCTTGGATATGGTGATTGCGGAATATAGCATACTTTGTTTTTGGATCACTTTATATCGATATCTATTGAATGTTGATTCTATTGTGTAGAATTCCTTTATTGGGCACGGTTTCGCTGGTTAAAGTGCACTAGCCACGACTGAACAATGTAATTTGTGCACTACTAACATATTTCCATCAATCGAGTGATACCATATGTGCACTTGTGTTATTGCAATTCAACGCACTACTTCTTTTTACCGAAACGCTGAGAGAATATAACTCATGTTTCAGTTGACGTCAATTGTACAAACATATCGCATGTCGTAGCTACATGCTTTTATAAATGCAAGAAACTACCCATTTCGTAATTGTATTAAACCAAGGCCCCATCTTATATTTTACTATGTTTTTCTCTGGTTTGACGTCGTTGTTATATGATGAATGTTCTGGTATTATGACACTTGGGAGAAAATCAGTTGTGGTGAATAATGGCTACAGCGAGCTGCCTGACAAGACACACCAACAAAGATGCTTTGAAAAATAAGTAACATGCTGACTTCCACGAATGATTGTATGTTACCACGAAATAACTAGTATCGTTGATAACTTGTAATATCACATCTGAACAGCAGTAACCTTGCACACACCGCTCTCAAATGGACACCACCTGAACAAAAATTAAAACCTGACAACTGGGTATATGGAGAAGAACTGTAGAAGAAGACACGTAGACGGCTGGAAAGACGTTGATCGAACTTGGCTGGCTCACCCAAGACCGCTCTGGCTAGAGAAGATTTGTTGGCTGTTTATACTCCAGCAGGAGAGACGAGGAATGAGAGAGTGATGACGTGAAGTGTATAGATTTAGATCGTTTTAGAAATAAATGTACTGATTTGATGCACGGGCAACATAAACGAGGATGTTTCTAAAAAAATTCACTCTCACACGACCATTACACTACAGTCTAAGCAGAAAGGTCACGTACTACCGGTACATTAAACAAAAACACCGAAAACGTTATATCCGATATAGCTATGTTTTCAACTG
>BSQZ01000016.1:926530-1321530 GCA_033239005.1 Lamellibrachia satsuma | reverse complement strand
CACATACGCAAACCACAAATCAATCGACTGTAACTGTTTAGTATACGTAGTATACGTTCATGATGGTTTGTTCGTCGCATTTAATTTGCTTAATGAGATGAATTGATCCATCATACTTTTCGTGAAAGAACTATTAGTAAAGAAGACTGAGTATTGTGTGTTAGTGTACCATTCGTTGACGTCCGCCTGTTTACTTTTTTGTCAAATTGTCTTTGTTTGCGAGTCTTTTGATGCAGCTCGCTGTACCCACTATTCATCACATTTCCTTTTTAAAGGCGTCAAAGTTTCATGCCGTTAGATCATATACTGTGCATTCTGATATAGTGCGGTATCCAGTTTGTGGGATTTGTCAAAGCGCTTTGCACTTCGCGCCCCATTAAGAATGCAACAAAGTCATTAGGTATGCCCAGACAACATCAACCAAGTGCGAAAATATAGGAAAACATTGCCTACTGCCTTTAGTAAAATAATTAATTAAGGTGCAGCTTCTTACAATTAGAAAAACAGTTGGCGCTGCAACACGCAAGTATGTCGTATAAATGACGTCAACTGAACGATGAGTTACACATTATCTTAAAAAAAACAAGGCACAAAATGTTTTTTCGATGTGTAAACAAAGTTTAATATCGTATGTACTATATGCCAACAGAATATTATAATATAACTTTACGTTCGCCAAGTTTCTCTTGATATTATATATATATATATATCAGGCCAGCCGTGATATATATATATATATATATATATATATATATATATATATATATATATATATATATATATATATGATATTTTCATTAAAAAAATGTCTTACTTCCATATAACACTTTACACACATTTACAATGCGGCGCCAGGCAAATATAACTACTTTTTTAATTTGTTATTGTTACATGGAAGCAAGAATAATGTTTGAACAAGAGTAACTATCGGACGCCATTGTATGCAAATGGAAAAACAAGGGAAACTCATGTTTATTAACTCGAAATATCAAGTATTATAATTCATTATTCCGTGCCAGGTATAAAGCAAATTAAACATGAAAGGACAAATGATTGCAGAATGTGGAAACTTAAGGTGTTTTCACTGCGATTATTTGCATAACGTGCTAGAAGGAAAACGAATACACATGGGTACAAAGTTTCCTCCAAGAAAACAAAAATGGAATTTGCAGAATACTGATTATTTACTTGATTATTTTAAATAGTACTATTCATGGGGTGCGAATTATCGTTGAACAATGCATTAAATGGCAGAGCTCCCTTTACATAAACTTTGTGGACTTCGAAAAAGCATTCGATAGTATAGATAGGACAGTTCTATGGAAGCTCCTGCCACAAAATGTGTAAACCTAATAAAGAACATGTACGATGGTTTCACTGGTCATGTCTTCTTTAATGGACAAGTTTCAGAAGGCTTCCATATTGGAACAGGAGTACTACAAGGCTGCTTGCTATCTCCACTGCTCTTTCTGATAGCCATAGACTGGACAATGAAAATATCCACTGAACACCATCGTACTGGGATCCAGTGGAACTTGTTCTCACAACTAGAAGACCTGGATTTTGTAGATGATCTAGCACTACTCTCAGAAACCCATAAACACATGCAACAAAAAACAGAATTGCTTCAAGAAAAAAGCAGCCAACTGGGTCTTAAGATCAATGTGGGAAAGACAAAAGTGGTGAAAGTCAACAGCAGATCCTCCGAACCCATCTCACTAGAAAGTGGTACTGTTCCGGAACTACAAGACTTCATCTACCTCGGGAGCAACATCAGTACCAATGGTGGAGCTGACAAAGATGTAGAACTACGCATCAATAAAACTCGCAATGCCTTCAGAACCCTACGCCCTGTATGGCTCTCTTCACAACAATCCATAAACACTAAGATCCGCATGTTCAACACCAACGTTAAACCAGTTCTTCTCTATGGCTGTGAGACGTGGAAAACTACTCAGTCTCTCAACAATAAAACTCTTCATCAACAGTCGCCTCCGATACATCCTTAAGGTATGGTAGCCTAACAAAATATCAAATAAAGAACTCTAGAAGACAATCAAACAGGAAGAAATAAGCACAACAATCAACAGGAAAAAAAGGAGCTGGATTGGCCACACCCTCAAAAAAGAGTCAACAAATACAACCAAGCTCCGGACTTTAACCCACAAGGAAAGAGAAGACAAGGAAGGCCAAAACTCAACTGGAGACGCTCCACACTACAAGATCTTGATAAAGTGGGGTTACCTGGCAAGAGGCCAAACCTGTAACCCAAAAGAGAGTGAGGTGGAGAAACATGGTTGACGCCCTATGTTCCTGAAGGGGCCAATAGGATTAAGTTACGTAAATTCATGGGGTGCACATTCGTTGTATAAATTTGCAGATATGATAATTCAAACCGAAGTGCAACATAGCATATTACGTATTGATCACACAAACGAAAATAAAGCCCAGTAGGTGAAATGTTATTCTTTAATTGCGAATCGAATAATAGCAGCACTGCTATTAAACAAATATGTATTGGTGTATTATGTTGTACTATATCAAGCGGCCACACATGCTTGGAGCTACACAACATCTAACAAAATTATACAATAAAACACACACACACACACACACACACACAAACACACACACATATATATATATATATGTGTGTGTGTGTGTATATTTTATTAATAAGCAAAGATAACATATACATTTTTATTTTATACAATTTCGAGGTTTAATAAACAATACTTAACACTAACGCAGGCTGGGATTTTCTAATAACTCGTTTGTTCTTACTGGCGTTAATATTGAATAAAATAATAAGATATTACTATTTACATTACATTAGTTTAAACATTTAAACAAAGCTATTACATCTCACCTGATTCACCCTACTAAATTCCAACATGTATTTTCATTAATAACGTGTTATGTGAGTGAGTCAGCATGTGGTGCAAAGAAAACCGTAAATATGGTGGCTCAGGTAAGTGCCTTAATGCTATGTATAACACCACGACGATAACTTTGATTATTGCGGGGATAATTTTGAGATTGTTTACATATGTTTGGCAATAGAATTCACCGAGGCGACACCAGGAACAACTATACGAACAAACAATAGTGACACCAACTAAAATATATGTTGCAGAAGGAAATTAGTCGCCATGGCGACGTTTTTCGTTGCATTCCACGTACTTTTTGCTGGTAAGATGCGTTCGTTCGTTTGTTCGTGCGTGCGTGCGTGCGTGCGTGCGTGCGTGCGTGCGTGTTTTGTATCTCAACCACCTCTGATTATATATTATATCCGGATATACGGCGCTATATAAGCAACTATTATTATTATTATTATTATTGATTGTGAGGTCTAAATTTTTACTTTTAAATGTTACCATATGTTTCTCGTTGTAGCGGACTTCAATGGATGTTTTAATGGCTATGTCTATGCTTGCTGCAGAACTCGTCGTCCTAACTTCTACCACTCATATCTTTCGAAGCCGTGACCTTACTACTACACAGCTGTGGCAAATGTAACAATGATGTCAGTCGATGGCATTTCACGAACTTTGGTTAGCGTTCATGTTGTATTGATAATAATACGCTTTATTCAGGTGTGACGACACAATTAAATTCAGTGAATCTCATTTCCAAGAACAGCTTGAACAAAATTGCCATTAAAATGTGTATTGCATATATGCCAGTCATTAGTGATAAACTTCAGATATGTTCAACACTCGGTTTCCTATTCATCAACTAAACAATGAAGACATTATATTCATGTAATTTGTGTGGTGAAGGATCGTGCAATGATCAACGCTCATTCACCAGAAGAGGCCTTTATTATTATTATTATTATTATTATCCATCCACATTCTACGGCCGCTACTATTACGGATGCAATCGTTGTTCCATGTATTACCGCTCATGTGGATTGAACCAATCCTTCTATCCGGATCTCGGTCATTGTAGTCCGTATCTACTTTATTCTTCAAAATGTAGTAATAACGTTCACGATCGTGTTGCACGTCAAGAAATACTGAACACAATTTCGGCACCCTTAAGTTGAGACATTCTAACACTTATTTTGTAAATGGAATACCGTAGTCCTGTAATGGTAATTTTACATAACCTCATGCTCGATTCATAAAATAATAAGAATAGTAATTTGTTTAATGTTAAAACGTCGTTAAGTTTAATTCGTTCAACCAAAAGGGTATTTCACTGGTGGACTACAGCTTTCGTGATGCTCAGATTGAATATAATGGCAATGCAACTACAATGCATCAGAAACCATTGCCTCATGCTGCAGAGAGACTTACTGTGAGAGGTATATTGGTTTGGAGTAGACCTATGAAAAGAATGCCGTAGCTACACGTTTTATAAGTATGGACGCCCCCTAGGACGCTTGGTCTCGTGTAAACGTTTTATAAGTATGGACGCCCCTTAGGACGCTGGGTCTCGTGTAAACGTTTTATAAGTATGGACGCCCCCTAGGACGCTGGGTCTCGTGTAAACTTTTTATAAGTATGGACGCCCCCTAGGACGCTGGGTCTCGTGTAAACGCAATCATATCTCAAAAGCGCATTATTGAGCGACATTGCGTCGCCCGACAAAACAGGGCAATGCATTCTCGTGAAAAAGGACCTTCACATATTCTCAGCTACCAGAGCATATCCATTACGCACCCATTAGTTAAATTTAAATGTGTTATAAGTTACGAAACTCGTAAAACCGGAGAACCCGAGCCGTCCAACTTATAGCGTCGTATCCGTAGGAATATAATTTCTTATCCGCTGGTGCCAATGAAACCCGATGTAGCACCCATCAAATAAGTGGGCCAGAAAAAAGCAATGACACTTTGGGGATCAGGAGAATGCTGAGCATAACTGGACGTGTTGAGACAATCCTTGGTAGGGTTTGTTCTTTTGTTTGTTGTTTTCCCGCCACAAACCAATAGTGTCTCCTTGGATCGGATAAATCATATGCCTTCTTGGAGGGGTCAACATATATCCTGGAAAATGCGTCGCAACACAAACCTCGACATTGTGTGTTTAGCGGGAATATATTTGAAATTGTGTTGATGACGTCTTTTCCAGACCGAACGCATGTTACAACGTTAAAGGAACACCTAGCTAGCTTCAGTATCTTGTCAAAGTCACTGCAACAGTTATTATATTAATTGATATATACTAATTACTGGTGGTGATTGTAGTGGATTTTGGTTGATATAGCTGTAATATTATTTATTCGCAGTATGTTGTCAAAGTAATCATAGTGGTTAGCTGTTCGATATAGTAATATTGTTAACACTAATACGAGTATATGAAGATGAATTATTACTATTGTAGTTAATAGCAGTGTTTCGTTGCGTTAAAATAAAATTAGTTTGGTCATATTGCCCTTGGGTCATGCTTGTATATGTATGCGTCATTATCAACATTTATTTTACAGTTTCGCATTCTTGTTTCCTCGGTTACTGAAATTAAGAATTTCACAGAGACCTAATGTCAGTACTCTGACACAGAACACTCAATGCAAAGCAGGAGCTTTATTGTAGTGGAAAATTCACGTAGTTGTGCTGGTTACAAACGAACGTGTTGAACTGTGTTCGGGGAACCATCTGTCCGCAATTGTTCGCTTGTTCCATTTGTATTCGAAGACACGCGGATACATCAGTGAACGCCACTGAAATATAGCAAATAATTAATTTAATTAATGATGGTACTGCCAGTAAAGAAAGGTATAGCATGTTTGTTACATATATGTTCCACGTTACATAACATCAGTTGAGGAACCCTTTTTTAAGTTCTTCAACATTTCCATTTTCATTGAATGAATATCGTTCTATACATGGAGTAACGCTTAGTTATTATCACTCAATAAACTATAGTTGATGAAGTAATACAGAATATATCAGTTATTAAGACATCCATAACCAACATCTACTAGGGATGACAGCTGTCTCTGTGGAAGGAATAATAAAAACACACTACGAAGACGAAGATAGCATATGAAAGTTACCTTTTTACTGTCTGCTTATCGCCTGCCACAGCATTTGTTGCACCGGCTGACACAACGACGACGTCTGCAGTCGTAGTAGCGTCTGTACCAGGGGCATCGCTTGTAGCGAAGGGGACGTCCGTACTTGCAGAAGACGTAGCTACCGCATCCGTTGCACACGGTCGACTGCCAGCCCGAGTACCTCTCACAGTAAGACTCTCTGCAGCCTGCGGCAAAGGTTACATAAAAATTGTACTTCCAGGGTAAGTCTATAGAGCCTGTGGCAGTGGCAACTTATGCATTAAACTTGCAATGTCATTGCATTAGATCGGAACATCATGAAAACCGTAGTCCATCATTGGTACACACATTTGTTAGAACTTATTAAATATAAAAACCGTTTTGTCACTAATAAAAATATTCCTGCGAATCGAGCACGATAGCATCGTCATTAGGTTCTATAAAATTACAATTACCAGACTGACTTATTCCCTTTTACAATAAAAAATATCAGCATATTAGAGACACACTGTTCGGTATTTTCAAACGTGCAAACCCATCGTGAACGATATTACTACGTTTTGTAGAATAAAGTAGATACGAACCACATCGACCGAGACTCGGATAGAAGGACTGATTCAATCCACATGAGCGGTAGTACATGGCTCCACGATTGCACCCATAGTAGTAGCGGCCGTAGCAGACGGATGAATAGTAATAATGGAATTTGCTGGTGTAAGAGCATCGATCGCTGCATGAGCCTTCAACACGCAAATTAATAGTTTCCTAATTGTTTAATCAATGATTTGGAAACCGAATGAGGAACATACTTGAACTTTATCAATAAGGACTGATATTTGTGCATTAAATGTTTCGCATTTTTGTCACACAGTTGTCAGCTAGGATAATAACATTTGTTTGAAATAGTCGATATAGAAGAAACAAATTCAGGTGACTTCTGCCGTTTACAATGTTAAATGTTAATAAAATGCCAATTATGATCAGGTGATGTGTTTGTGTGCTTTATATATAAATGTGTGGTAATAATCATTGCGCATTTCATGTACCAACATAAAAGATAACTGTATGCACATATTTAGACACGATGGGCTGTGGCTTTGCTCTTTAAAATTTTTGTAGACCAACTTTGAATTGCTTATTTAGAGAACGACAGGGTCGAAATCTGCTACGAGCCCTTCGGGGTTCCACCTAAGTTGTACATTAAACACATATGAATGAAACTGTATCTTACTTGCATCGTTACAACTGAATGAATTGTAATATTATTATTTTGTGAAAAAAAATAATGCCAACCCGCAGTCATGAAATGTCAAGGACTTATGTCATTGTCACACTCACCACAGCTGCCCGACATAGTGACGCATTGGTTCACAGCGCAACGGCCGTACACCACTCTCCTGCCGACACACTTGTAGTAGTAAGGACATGGCTTCGACAGAGACGGGTAACAAAAGTTTGGACGGCGGTTTCTGCAGCAATCGTAGTCGTACCCGTTGAAACAGCCATTGAGACCGTGGCCTGGGGACGCTGAAACGATAAGCATAAGTTAGTATATATATATATATATATATATATATATATATATATATATATATATATATATATATATATATATATATATATATATATATATATATATATATATATATATATATATATATATATATATTATATATATATATTATTATATGTTACATAATTGTGGTGTGTGTGTGTGTGTGTGTGTGTGTGTTTGTGTATGTTTGTGCAGCAATCGTAGACGTAGCATTTGAAACATCCATTGTGGTGCGTTAAAAAGACACACGTATAGTAAAATGTTAAACTAACTATTTACACCTTACGAACGTACGTACATACAACAAAAACAATAACCTTTATTGATATAGCGTCGTATATCCGGATATAATATATGTTCAGAGGCTCTTCAACACAATACAATACAACACACACACACACACACAAACAAACACACACACACACACTTACACACAAACACACACACACACACACACTCACATACACACACAAACACACACACACACACACCCACACACACACACACACCCACACACACACAAACACACGCACACACCAGTAGATATATGTGAGAGCATCTTACCTTCACCTGCATATGCAGCAACAAGCACCAGCAGTGCAATAACAAACTTCACCATGACGTCTGGTTTTCTTCTGAAAAACAGAAATGTTGGGCGATATCACTACTTGATTGTTCATGTAGCTTTATCCTGGTGTCGCCACTACGAATGCCATAGCCACATATATAAAACAAATATCAAAATTCTCCTCGTCGTAATATCCCTTGGAGCAAGGAAAATTTATCAAATACTATTGAATTTGCCATCAAATGAAATAAACTTTATGCGACATTTGGACGAGGCAGACTATTTTTGTATTCTGTATTTTTGTTAATCCAAAAACATTTCATATATATAGTATATGTAAAAATATCTAAGAATATATCCTGTTCTTTAGTAAAAATACTTTACGCCCTTTAATTCTTCTATGTTCGTTAAATTTGACGAAACGTTAACAATATGTGTACAACCTTCCATCATATTTGCGTTGTCTCAAGGGTTTCAAGCTGCATATGTTTATTTCCTGAATAAGGCATGCTTTTTCCAGATCTGAAATGAGCTTAACATTAATCGATGTATTATGTTAGGATTATCTATACCCTTCTATTGACTTAGCCTCAGTGGTTGTATGGAATATTAGATTATGTCCGAACTGCTGCTTTGAAACATACGTAGTTAGTGTTAAATATATAAATGAAATTTAGGAGACATATTGTCACAATAAGCTAAGCCTCAACTGGAAGAGAAGCAAAGTAAACGTCTTACTTACCTTGCAAACAACGACCCTCAGATCTTCGACTGAAGCCAGTGGTACTTTGTTCTGTAAAGGCCTGTATTTATGCAGCTGTGTCTGAATTAATCATGCATCTTCACACGTCACAGTATTTTTTCACAAAGTAATGTCAGTCATCACTGATAAAAACATAAAGGGGTGTCGAGAATGTATATATGAAACGTAGGAAACATGGAATGTTTTAATTTGTTTATTTTGTTGTGTCGCTTTCCTTAAAATTGCGTCGTTTGAAACTATGGTAAACAATTGAATCGTGGTGGTGGTATATTGCATTAATGCACTTAACTGAACCACCCCATTTACTCCATTGCATCAGATGATCATTCATAAACAACGCGTGATTAATCAAAGAACGTGTTAGAATGTAGTGGGTTGAATCATTACTTCGCACTTTAACTGTACAATGAAATGAAGCGACCTCTCGCGGGCATATGTTGCGATACGTTATTTGCATCGGTTACCGCGGTATTGTCTAAGTGCTTCACCTTTCTTAATGCACATACTAATATAATAATGTTGTATTTAATAATAACGCCCGTAGGAAGAAACGACACATTAAACATCCCTACTCTACTAATATATATATATATATATATATATATATATATATATATATATATATATATATATATATATATATATATATATATATATATATATATATATATATATATATATATATATATATATATATATATATATATATATATATATATATATATATATATATATATATATATATATATATATATATATATATATATATATATATATATATATATATATATATATAATTATATAATTATATATATATATATATATATTTTATGTGGTGCGTACGTATTGTATATATAATATATATATATATATATATATATATATATATATATATATATATATATATATATATATATATATATATAAATAAAAAATAGAATCAAGGTTCGTATATACAACAATGGTTCACTCGCTCGCCTGTCAGAGCCGGTTGGCCTTGGCGCTGTGTCGAGCAGACTTGCGCCCAATTATTTCTTATTTATTACTTCGTTCGTTCTCTGCCACTTCGCGAACCAGCGACGTGTTTCAAGAAAATGACTTCACTCCTTCTTTTCCACCCAAGTGTGTGATCAAATGTAGTTTGGATAACGGGGTTGTCAATGTTAAATGCACCATACTTTGTTTTGGAAGAATTCAGATAAAGGACACTTGAACGTCATACTGATTCTACTCACTATGTTGCTGACCCAGATGTACTAAAGGCGACTCAATTGTGCAAGTTGTGTCGTGACAGCACCCTGTCTGTGGCTACTCCGTTAATCGCGTAACGCATTTTATGGATTTGTTTTTCTTGTCTTCGACAGAGTTGATCTTTGCCTGACTTACCGTCGTCACAGGTTTGCTTTTACCTTTTGGCAGCACTGACCTTTTTTTTGACTAACCGGCGCCATGCACTTTTGAAAGGATTGAAAAAATACGTTTGGACAAGAAGTATATCACACCCTGTACTTTTGTATACGCGTGATTTGTATCAAGAAGATTGCAACATATAACCAACGTGTCTACCAAACTTGGAAATAGATAGATTCCACTGGCAAATGTTGACAACGCCACCTATATTGATTCCACTATCTCATACATCCGTTATCTAAACAGTGAACTACATGTCCGGGTACGCCAGACCTCCATCCTGTTTGGTCGTCTTTGCAACGTGTCTGAATCGCTGTGGTCGCTACAAATGCAGAGTACATGGAGATGCCGTACTCAGCGTATTACTCTACAGCAGAGACCTGGCCAACATGAGAGAAGATTGATCACATTTACATGCGATGCCTCGGAACGATACTGGGCATTCGTTGACATGACAAATTCACAAACGAGAAGATTCTCACTCCAACTACTCGTCAAAATTCCACGCCATCGACGCATACGGTGGGCTAGAAACGTATGTTGCATAGCGAAAATGCTTCCCCAATATGTCTTCATTAGCGAGCTGTAAGACGGGAGAGGAACAGTAAGCAGGCCAAGCATGTTCTGAAATGAGATCTGACACTATTTACTATGGCACCAAAAACATGGACTTTTGCTGCATGGAAAGCCAAACTGACGATCTATAATTCACTCCGTTTGACAATTTTTTGATGAATAGCCTTGTTTTGATTATTGTATACGAAATTAAATAATACTGCCAAATTAGAATTAACATATGGACCTTTGCCTTCGCTTGTAGCAATACACGTTTATAAAAAACAGTCTACAAGTATAAACAATATAGACATCAGTAAAAGTACTAATAACAATAACCAGCTAAACAGTTACATGTACTACACATTCCATTACATGTCTACCCACGTAGGTTATTCATGGGAATTGTGTGCCAATATGTAGTCATTTGTCTACCAAAAAAAGGCAATACAAACGTAATATGCCCACATTTTCATTGTGTTCATTATCTTCGTCATACCTACGCAAACCACAAATAAATCTACTCTAACTGTTATTTTCATAGTATATGTTCACGTTGGTTTGGTCGTTGCATTTAATTTGCTTAATGAGATGAATTGATTCATCACACCTTGCGGGAAAGAACTATTAGTAAAGTAGTGTGGATATTTCGTGTTAGTATACCATCATATGCGTTTTTCTGCTTGCATTCGTTGACGTCCGCTAGTTACTGTTTTTATCAGTGTCTTTATTTGCGAGTCTGTTCATGCAGCTGTAGCCACTATTCATCACACCTAACACTTTTCAAAGTCGTCACAGTTTCATGCCGTTAAAAGGTGCATTCTTACATAGCGCGGTATCCTGTCCTTGGGATTTTTCAAAGTGCTTTACACTTCACTCCTTGGAAGCATTCAGCCACGCTGCAGTTACTGCGCGAAGATTATTCGTTCAGATATCCACTTCTGTCTGCAGTCAGGTACTCATTTATAGAGCTGAGTGAACTGTGTTAACGTTTCCGTTGTGTTTTCGCTTCTTACCGTAGTTTTCCCATCAAAGTAGCGAAAATACAACAGGAAGAACAAAGTTGTGACATTACCTAATACTTCTTTGTTTTCTTCGTGTTTTGTTGCATTGCTCGTGCTTATTGCTGTGCATGCAGTTGAAGGATATCAAATTGCATATTTCTGCGTGCGTCTGGTATATATTACGTCTGAACATTCGTATGGGACACCGAGGCTAGTTATGTCAGGGCAAGTTGTAACATTTCTACATACAAAACTACTATTATAAATTATTGTCACGTGTGATATCACGTGGACCGTTGAAAAGCGGAGTCATTTTTTAAGAAAAACTGGTAATTTGCTGCATTTTGGCTTGTCTACCTGTTAAGAATTTAGTGGACATGACGTATTTCTTCCTTGGAAATACGTCGCTGTTCTTCCTTGGAAATTACTGCAATGAATGTATGCTTTTGAATGAGATGGTGCTTGAGTGAACATTTCCTCTGGCAAATTATAACAATGCTGTATCAAGCGAAACAATATCATTTCGGGGAAACAAAGTGTTGGTAAAGTGTCATCCATAGTGAATCGGGTGGCAATTAATAAAGGTTTTGTTATAATAATAATAATTAACTTGTATGGCGCCTAAATCTCCACGTACCTGAACTCAAAGGCGCAACAAACATAATCATTGAGCATAATCGTGATCAAGGACGCGCAAAATCCATTATGAGAACGATGGACCACCGAAGATTTATGGTGGACATGCACTATTCGTGTTGAATATATCCAAACTCTCATAATGTCTGGCATTGCGAAAACAAAACCTATCAAACCAGCGTAAACACTGTGGAAGATGTAGCCGGTACGCAAAATAATCAAATACCCTAACAGTTTCTTGCAATTTAGAAATGCATAATTATAATTGGAACACACGAGAAGTTGGTACAAGCGATGGCACCTCAAAGATAATATATTTATTATATGATTTTTTTTGTAAAAAACAGTTAATTCCGTGAACAAAGATTTCGCGTGTACCGTCAGCACATTTCTTGCACTTGCGTTCACAGCCGCCTGCTTTTACTGAATACATCATTTACTGTCGGTGTTTTGTTGATTCTTTGTTAACCGGTTGAGGGAATATTTTCTAATGCAATTCCTTTTTGAAAACCGTGATTTGAACATACATACGCAAACACGAACATTCACACTTAACTAAACCGGATGTGAATATGATGTACTATATTTATTATTATCACTAACATAAACGCCTGTCCCCAGGATAACTTGTTAGTTCATACGTGACAGTCATAATAGCAATGTTTACCAAATGCCTCAGGCTGGAGAGTATGTAACGTCAAACGTATTACTGTATGAAAATCATTAAAAACAAGTCTTTTGATGGTGGATAGCCAGGTAATGTTAAGTTCTGAAAAAAAAAGAACATAAAAACAAATGCATAGTGCGACTATGTTAATGGAATAGCCACATACACTGTGCTTGGTCGGCAGCTATTAAATAAACGAGATATGCACCGGCCAGCGTTAAACGCACCCTACACATATTTGTTTGTAAAATATTGCAGTTAATTAGACTCAACTGAGTTAAATCAGCATATTGGCTTCCATCTTAATGGTGTGTTGGTGTTGCAGTTATCAAATGTCGAAAACGTGAATGTTGTTATACGACGTTCTTTTGTGACATTTCTTGTAAAAAAAGGTGAATGTTGTTATATGATGTTCTTTTGTGACCTTTCTGGTAAAAAAAGGTGAATGTTGTTATATGGTGTTCGTTTGTGACCTTTCTGGAAAACAAAACCGTGAATGTTGTTATATGACGTTCTGTTGTGACCTTTCTGGTAAAAAACGTGAATGTTGTTATATAACGTTCTTTTGTTACCTTTCTGGTAAAAACAATTAAGATTTAGAAAATATCCTTTGTTCAAACTCATTTATTGTTTTGAAGACCTTAAGTTGAACGTCCGTGTTCGTAAGCACAAACATTATCGCACAACCAATGTTATTAAAGTGGATATGGGTGAAAATAACAACTATAATACTAGTAATAATAAACGACTTAGTCATTGGCCACCCGACTTTCACTAATCTTGCTTTGATAACGTCAATCACCATTTTTCAAACACAAGTATCAGCCGCAATGGCTAGACACAACCCTGATTGAAAACACTGTGCTAGTCAGTGTTTAGTAACTGTTTGTTTACAAATAGCTTGTTAAAGAAAAGCATATTGACATATTAGTGTTTTTAATTACAAACTGAACAGGTGTGTTCTCACTGCGTTAAGTGCTACATAAAATCAGTCCATGTCTGCATCAGCCCTTCCAAAAGTCCCTGGCATTGTCGGCTAGTCAGACAAAGATCAACTCTACAAAACAATAAAACACCTCCATTAATGTCGGCTAGCATGCAAATATCAACTCAAGAAAACAATAAAACACGCATGGTAATGTCGACTAGTAAGGTAAAGATCAACTATACAAAACACTAAAACACGTCCAGTAATGTCGGCTAGCATGCAAATATCAACTCAAGAAAACACGTCTGGTAATGTTGGCTCGCAGACAAAGATGAGGCAAGCCCGTTTCTGGGGAAACAGCCGCCAGCCGGTTACGACCGATTTGAGGCGATGCACACGGCGGCAATTTACGGACGGTTTACCCGCTGATAATGGCGTTTTAACTAATAATATACCATGTCGAGCTCCAGAGAACTAAGGATTCTGACCAATTCATCTAATCATGGAAATTAAACGGTCTAACGCTTCGGGATCAAAATCTAAAATCCTCAGAAGCACTAGCTACCGTTAATTCACAACTGCCGTTCGAAAGAATGAGAACTTAGCCGTCAGAGTGAGCCACATGCAGCTCCAGTTGGGAGCAAGGGATTTTATCGCGAGCGGTAAACCGCTCCTTGGATGATTGATTAGCGCTAGCAACAGGGAGTGAGAGCGAGAGAATATAGGCTGGCACAAATGTTAAAATTTAATAATAGTATAGTGCTAAATAACGTGTGTATAGGGTAGCATTTTTCATCAAATAAATACGCGTATAGGGACGTTTATTCGACTGGACTTCCAACAATGTTACTGTGATGCGATAGGATCACGCGTCCTAATCATATATGGGTAATAGTTATGTTGTTTATTTTAATATTCGCAAATTACAAACATAAAACTTCATTTTTTATTTTTATGTTATTTTATGTTATTCGACATTAAGCATGTGTTTTTTCCGTGATATGTTGATGTAATAGTTTTGTGTAGCATCGCTCCTGCATACGTTTGTTTTATGAACACCATGCATCCATTCTGTCCAGATGTGGTTTGGAATATGGGTGTTGTCAATGTTGAATAGAACGTACTTTGTTCTGGATGAGATGAACCAGTTGAATTACACAACGATTCAACTGTGTTGAATATTGTGAACTAAACTTCTTTTTGTAATCTACATCATTTAATTTGTTGGGTACGGTAAGCAGTGGACCCAATTGACTGAATTATATAATTTCCGCCGTCCCAACACCCTCTATGTACTTATTGTATTGGTTTTGCAGAATCTTTTATGCCTGACTAGCGGACATTACCATGCGTGTTTGATTGTTTTTCGAGCTGATCTTTGCCTGACTAGGGTATATCACCAGATTTGTTTTTATTGTTTTTGTCGATGCATTTTGCCTGACTAGCCGACATCAACATACTTGTTTTTTTATTGTTTTGTGCCTTACTATGCGTGACCACAGTGCTCCTCTTGAAAGGTTTCTTGAAAACAAGACTGTTTTTATGTAGCACTTAACAAATATCGAGTACGACTGTTCAGTTGGAGACAAAATGGATCTTTCCACAGTATTGAAGCAACGGAGAAGACAGGAAATATTTCCGTCATGTTTCAAAACTTTTTTTGAAATACACAAATCTTCCGACGATGGGAACATCTGTAAGTTTGCCTAGCACGAATTCAATAACACACAGGTCAAATAATCAGGTGATAAAGAGTGATGTATTAAGTTGTAAATTATGTTTTTACAGCGACCAAATAATGAGAGATCATAACTTAATTCACATGCACAATAATACATTTTATACGAAGTAGTCAAGTGTTTATGTTGAATTGAGTAAATGACAAACTACTTTACTTTTTCATGGGCTCCCACCACGGTAGACATGCCTCTCACAAAAGGCTTATTGTCTTCCTCGTCGTGTCCGATGTCTACCCCTTCTGTTCTGTCCCATGCCTCTCACACCAGACTTATTGTGTTCCTCGTCGTGTCCGATATCTACCCCTTCTATTCTGTCCCATGCCTCTCCCACCAGGCTTATTGTCTTCCTCGTCGTGTCCAATGTCTACCCCTTCTATTCTGTCACATGCCTCTCCCACCATGCTTGTCGTCTTCCTTGTTGTGTCCGAAGTCTACCACTTCTACTCCGTCCCATGCCTCTCACACCATGCTTGTCGTTTTCCTCTTTCTGTCCAACTGTCCGGACTGTGTAGAATGTAAAAGAAACATGATTGAATGCAGGCTATGTCCGAGTATTTTCTTCAGTTAAGACATACAAACGCAAAGAGTTAAATTACACGTGATATCACGCTTCTTTATTGTCGTGTCTTCTCAGGTATTTTTTTATTCATTCATTTATCACCCTGGTGCCGAACAAGCGCCGTTGCCTGTTGTTGTACCACGTACAGCGCTTGGTGCGGCAGGAGACAAAGGCGTCATTCTGCACAGCATGACTTGGTTTAGTTTCTTGGTGGGACCAATGTATGTTCACCACGGCAAGTCAATATTAAGAACGCTACTACTTCTTACCTCGGAAAGCTACAGGCCGTGCAGTGCCCTAAAAGCTAAAGGCAGTGTGGATTTAACGACCCATGGGTTATAACGCCTCCGCTAGGGTAGATATTGTGCATGTCATAATGGAGGCGATTCGGTAGCCTAAACCTTGTAGCGGGCATGGCACCCTTTAATATACCTGCGTAACTAGGAGGGATTGGGAGGGAGGCAGGGAAGGAGGAAGGCAGAAAGATATGTAGGCATGGAGAGAGTTAGTTTTTTATATTGTGATAATTTCCCTAGTTCATATAACAAGACCGAACATAGGCGTCTTATCTGGTCATCATTGTTATTATGACGATGCAGCAGTTGTATAATTTAAAGTGTAAACCAACAAACTCCACAAGGCAAATGTCTAGATAAATCAATAAATATATGAGTTTGTGGCTAGTAATGTTTTATTAACTCCGACGTGAAATTGCAGTCGGGGTTGTAACAGCATACTCGCAAATCCCGTGACGAAAAGGGCGTTGCAGTGTCCGAATAATATGCTCAGTAAAGTGATCGTGCGTAGTAGAAGTGTCTTGTGATGCTGGATAGTCTGCCCCAGATCAACAGTTGAAAAACAAAACACATTAAGACAAGTCTGATCATGTCGGCTAGTCAGGCAAAGAACAGTTAAAGTGTCACTCGACTTGTGGAATAGAAACAGCCCCGGTGCTGGAGCAGCAAGAATGATATATCCGAGTTATGCACTGGGGCCAGCCTTATACATACCATGCCACACAGTCGACGTCAACGGGAACATGAGTTATATTCTTTCGGCGCTTCGAAAAAAGAATTGAGTGTGTTGAATAGAATTTCGGGACTATGGTATGCGCAGTTCTCGCTCTTGAATTTTAAGCTGATTTTTAATACACCTGTTATATTTGAGGTGGTGTTTTAATGTCACTGGCTGGAGGATATATTCAAATTCCTTTATTGATTCGAAGACATTAATTGGAACGTGCATATTTGCTAGTACATACAATAACGTACAGTCATGGTTATTAAACTGTATGTCAATTAATATAACATATATCAGAATAGTAATAACAAAAACGTATATCGCAATTTAATCGTTGGATACCCGAGTTGAGGAATGTATCAACGCTTTCTCTAAACTTGTTCATTTATTCAATTCGACAGAGGCACTTCTTCAGTTCATTATTTCAGGTACGTGAATAGAAATAAATAATATTCACTCATTATGTTGTAGCTGTCACAAAAGTACGTTAGATTCCCAATCTCCCAAACTACATTAATTGACTGTAGTTTTAATGCATGCGTGTCAGACAAGATGGCAGACGTTCCCATCGTCAGTTGATTTGTGTATTTCAAACAACGTTTTGAAAAAGACGGACATATTTCATGTCTTCTTTGTGATTTCACTGCGGTGACTTATTCGGGTTTTTATATAAAGATTGAACGTTCGGTCTTTTTGCTGTTTTAAGTGTTACAAGAGAACAGTCCTTGTCTGCAGGAATCCATTGAAAAAGTGCTGTTAATGTCGGCTTGTTACACAAATATCAGTTCTGCAGAAAACACTAATGACAAGCCTGGTGATGTCGACAAATCATGCAAAGACCAGTTCTACAAAATAACAAGAACATGTCCGGTGATTTCATCTATTCAGGCAAAGATCGGTTCGACAAAAAAAAACAAGTCCTGTAATTTAGTCTAGGCAGACAAAGGTCAGTTCTACAAAATAATAAAGAGAAATCCGGTAATGCCGTCTTGTCAGGCAAAAATCAGATAGACAAAAACAATAAAAACAAGCTACCTGATTTCGTCTCGGCAGGCAAACACCGGGTCTACACTGACAATAAAACATGTACATAGATGGTATCACTCAATTTATGGAATTGGTGCTGTTACATAAACAACGACAATGTTAAGCCATGGGTAATGCACTTTGAACAGCGAAACCGTGACTATCAAATTAAATGATGTTGAAATTACGCAAAGGATGTCTACACAGTTGAATCCGAATTCAATAAGTCTCCATCTCAACTCAACCAAAAACAATATGTTATATTCAGCATTTACATCCATCATACCCAAGCCACATCTGGTCACACACTTCAGCAAGAGAACAACGTCTTATTGTTGATAGTGAACGATAGTGACAAAGACACAGGCAGCCTGCAACAAAAAGTATTATAACGTCAGAGAAATGTTTTTGCAGTCAAAACATACAAGAGCAAACGTTTAAATGACACGCGCTAGAAAGTTCCTGTGTATGCGTTTTGTCGTGGAAATCTTTCCTTCATTAATGTATAATTAACATGGCGAACAAACGCTGCTGCTTGTGGCGGGGCCACGTACGACGCACGAGCTGGTGATTTAGCTTGTTATTGTGACAAATGTATGTTCATCGCGGCACTAAGGGCGGTTCTCAACGTTACGATACATTCGGTCCGAGTGACTCGCGCGAGTGACTCGTACGAAGAAATCGAGCTGATTATATCATACGAATAGACACACGTTACGATTTAGACGGATCACTCGTATTCATTTGAGCATCGATTACGCGATTCCCTCTCTCAATCAGCTATTTTGACATCAGATGCTTCTGTACCAATAAAACCTCATACCTCCTCACATCACTGTCCAATGATACACTTCAAAGTTAACAAAGAAACAAATAACCAAGGGCTATTAATAATTATGTTCTATATTGTAAATGTTGTGCGCTTGTTATTATTTTTAATAAAACAATCCTCTATGACACCCCAATTTAATGAGTCGAACGTTCCTCGGAAAAGAAGCATCCGATGTCAATATAACTGACTGAGAGCAGGGAATCACGTGATCGGTGCCCAACTCAATACGAGTGATCCGTCTGAATCGTAACGCGTGTCTGTCCGTACGATATAATAGGATAGATTTCCTCGTACGACTCGCGCGAGTCAGTCGGACCGAATATATCGTAGCGTGGAGAACCGCCCTTTGAGCCGCGATGAACATACATTTGTCACACTAAGAAGCTAAATCACTAGTTCGTGCAGTGTAGAATGAAACCTTTGTCCTCGCGCGGAATGCCTGACGCACCAAGCGCTGTAAGTGGCCCAGCCACAACCAGCGGCGTTTGTTCACCACATTAACGATAAATTAATTAACTAAAAACACGACAAGACACGAACATTGAAATTTTGAGCGCGTGTCTTTTAAGAATTTGCTCTTGTACGTTTGACTGCAATACAATGCTCTGACGTGTCATGCACGTTATAATACTTCTTGTTGCAGGTTGCCCGGGTCTTTGTCATTCTCGTTCAGGTTGTCATATCTGCTTCACTATTAACAACAAGACGTCGTTCTCTTGCTTACGTTTGTGACCAAATGTGGCTTGGATATGGTGATTGCGGAATATAGCATACTTTGTTTTTGGATCAGTTTATATGGATATCTATTGAATTCGGATTCTATTGTGTAGAATTCCTTTGTTGGGCACGGTTTCGCTGGTCAAAGTGCACTAGCCACGACTGAACAATGTAATTTGTGCACTACTAGAATATTTCCATCAATCGAGTGATACCATATGTGCACTTGTTTTATTGCAATTCAACGCAACATAAACGAGGATGTTTCTAAAAAATATTCACTCTCAAACGACCATTACACTACAGTCTAAGCAGAAAGGTCACGTACTACCGGTACATTAAACAAAAACAATTAAAACGTTCACCCGATATAGCTATGTTTTCAACTGCTAGTAAATAATAGGGTGCGATGCCACTACGAGATTTAGGCTTAAGAAGGGACTCCAATACGACGTGCACAATATCTCCACAAGTGGACTACTTTATACCTGTGAGTTAATAAGTCCCCACTGCATTTGCTTTATATGAAACTGCCCGGCCTGTAGCTTTCCGATGTAATATCTAGTAGCATTCTTAATACTGACTTGCCGTGATAAACATACATTGGTCCCACCAAGACAATAAAGTATATTTCATGCTGTGCAGAATGACGCGTTTGTCGTCTCGTCGAACTCCTGCCGCACAAAGAGCTGTACGTGGTCCAGCCACAGCCAACGGCGCTTCTTCAGCAGCAAGACGATAAATGAATGAATAAAAAGATACCAGAGAAGACACATCAATAAAGAGACGTACTGTCACTTTTCATTTAACTCTTTGCGTTTGTATGTTTTAACAGAAGAAAATGCTTGGACGTATCCTGCATTCAATCATGTTTTTTTACAGTCTGCACAGTCCTGAGAGTTGAAGGCTGTATTAATTTATGTTTACGAAATAGAGGATATAAAGAGTTATCGATACATTTGCTGACCATACTTATTTGTATAAAATAAATATAAAGATACCCCTGTAATTTCATTGTTTGGGTGTGTATGTTTTAACTGCACGAACATGGTCTGACGTATCCTGCAATCAATCATATTTCTTTTACATTTTGTACAGTCATGACAATTTGAGGCTGTATTAGTTGAGGATTTCAAAATAGATGATCCAATGAGCCGCTGGGAAAGACAAAAATATATAAAGCTTTATCAGTGTATCAATGTGTATTATATGTATATATATATATATATATATATATATATATATATATATATATATATATATATATATATATATATATATATATATATATATATATATATATATATATATATATATATATATATATATATATATATATATATATATATATATATATATATATATATATATATATATATATATATATATATATATATATATATATATATATATATATATATATATATATATATATATATATATATATATATATATATATATATATATATATATATATATATACCAATGAAATAAATAGAGTCAAGATTGGCATATACATGAATGGTTCACTCGCTCGCCTGTCATAGCCGGTTGGCCGTGGCGCTGTGTCGAGCAAACTCGCGTCCAATTATTTATTGTTTATTACTTCGTTTGTTATCTGCCACCTCGCGAACCAGCGACGTGTTTCAAGAAAGTGAGTTCCTTCCTTCTTTTCCATCCAAGTGTGTGATCAAATGTAGTTTGGATAACGGGTTTGTCAATGTTAAATGCACCATACTTTGTTTTGGAAGAATTCAGATGAAGGACAATTGAATGTCATACTGATTCTACTCACTATGTTGCTGAACCAGATGCATTAAAGGTGACTCAATTGTGCAAGTTGTGTCGTGACAGCACCCTGTCTATGGCTACTCCATCAACCGTGTAACGCATTTTATGCACTTGTTTTTCTTGTCGTCGGCAGAGTTGATCTTTGCCTGACTTACAGACATTACAGGTTTGCTTTTATGTTTTTGCAGCGCTCATCGTTGTTTGACTAACCGGCGCCATGCACGATTTTGAAAGGGTTGAAAAAAATACGTATCAACAAGAAGATTTTTTAGTGTGGTTTGGATAAGTTTATCACGGCCTATACCTTTGTGTACTCGTCACTAGTATCAAGAAGACTGCAACATAGAGCTAACATACCTATCAAACTTGGACGTAGATGGATCCCAATGGCAAATGTTGATAACGCCACCTATATAGATTCCACTCTTTCGACGAACCGTTATCTAAACAGTGATTTACACGCAGACAGCGCCTTTGGGACGTCATCGACGAATTCGGTGAGCTGTAAGACGGGAGATGAACAGTAGGCAGGCCTTGCTTTTTTTAAAAAGAGATCTGACATTATTTACTATTGCACCAAAACCATGGTATTTCGCTGCATGTACTACCAAACTTTGATTCACACTGTTTGAGCAGTTCTGATGGATATCCTTACTTTGATTATTGTATACGAAATTAAATAATACTGCCAAATTAGGGTTAACATATGGACCTTACCTTTGGCATACGCAAACCACAAATCAATCGACTGTAACTGTTATTCTCATATTATACGTTCATGTTGGTTTGTTCGTCGCATTTAATTTGCTTAATGAGATGAATTGATCCATCATACTTTTCGTGAATGAACTATTAGTAAAGAAGACTGAGTAGTGTGTGTTAGTATACCATTCGTTGACGTCCGCCTGTTTACTTTTTTGTCAAATTGTCTTTGTGTGCGAGTCTTTTGATGTACCTCGCTGTACACACTATTCATCACATTTCCTTTTTAAAGACGTTAAAGTTTCATGCCGTTAGGTCATAAACTGTGCATTCTTATGTAGGGCGGTATCCAGTTTTTGGGATTTGTCAAAGCGCTTTGTACTTCGCGCCCCATTAAGAATGCAACAAAGTCATTAGGAATGCCCAGCCAACATCAACCAAGTGCGAAAATATAGGAAAACATTGTTTACTGCCTTTAGTAAAATAATTAATTAAGGTGCAGCTTCTTACAATTAGAAAAACAGTTGGCGCTGCAACACGCAAGTATGTCGTATAAATGACGTCAACTGAACGATGAGTTACACATTATCGTAACAAAAACAAGGCACAAAATGTTTTTTCGGTGTGTAGACAAAGTTTAATATCGTATGTACTATATGCCAACAGAATATTATAATATAACTTTACGTTCGCCAAGTTTCTCTTGATATTATATATTTATATATACATATACAGGTGATGTTTTCATTAAAAAACATGTCTTACTTCCATATAGCACTTTACACATATTTACAATGCGGCGCCAGGCGTAAGTATAACTAGTTTTTTAATTTGTTATCGTTATATGGAAGCAAGAAGAATGTTTGAACAAGAGTAACTCTCGGACGCCATTGTATGCAAATGGAAAAAAAAGGGAAACTCATGTTTATTAACTCGAAATATCAAGTATTATAATTCATTATTCCGTGCCAGGTATAAAGCAAATTAAACATGAAAGGACAAATGCTGTCAGAATGAGGAAACATAAGGTGTTTTCACTGCGATTATTTGCATAACGTGCTGGAAGGAAAACGAATACACATGGGTACAAAGTTTCCTCCAGGAAAACAAAAATGGAATTTGCAGAATACTGATTATTTACTTGATTATTTTAAATAGTACTATTCATGGGGTGCGAATTATCGTTGAACAATGCATTAAATGGCAGAGCTCCCTTTACATAAATTTTGTGGACTTCGAAAAAGCTTTCGATAGTATAGATAGGACAGTTCTATGGAAGCTCCCGAGGCACTATGGTTTACCCACAAAATGTGTAAACCTAATAAAGAACATGTACGATGGTTTCACTGGTCATGTCTTCTTTAATGGACAAGTTTCAGAAGGCTTCCATATTGGAACATGAGTACTACACTGCTCTTTCTGATAGCCATAGACTGGACAATTAAAAGATCCACAGAACACCATCGTACTGGGATCCAGTGGAACTTGTTCTCACAACTAGAAGACCTGGATTTTGTAGATGATCTAGCACTACTCTCAGAAACCTATAAACACATGCAACAAAAAAACAGAAAGTTTTCAAGAAAAAAGCAGCCAACTGGGTCTTAAGATCAATGTGGGAAAGACAAATGTGGTGAAAGTCAACAGCAGATCCTCCGAACCCATCTGACTAGAAAGTGGTACTGTTGCGGAAGTACAATACTTCATCTACCTCGGGAACATCAGTACCAATGGTGGCGCTGAAAAAGATGTAGAGCTACGCATCAGTAAAACTCGCCATGCCTTCAGAACCCTATGCCCTGTATTGTTCTCTTCCCAACAATCCATAAACACTAAGATTCGCATTTTCAACACCAACGTTAAACCAGTTCTTCTCTATGGCTGTGAAATGTGGAAACCTACTCAGTCTCTCAGCAACAAACTCCAAGTTTTCATCAACAGTCGCCTCCGATACATCCTTACGGTATGGCGGCCTAACAAAATATCAAATAAAGAGCTCTGGAAGACAACCAAACAGGAAGAAATAAGCACAACAATCAACAGGAGAAAAAGGAGCTGGATTGGCCACACACTCAGAAAAGAGTCAACAAATACAACCAAACAAGCACCGGACTATAACCCACAAGGAAAGAGAAGACAACGAAGGCCAAAACTCAACTGGAGACGCTCCACACTACAAGATCTTGATAAAGTGGGGTTACCTGGCAAGAGGCCAAAGCTGTAGCCCAGAAGAGAGTGAGGTGGAGAAACATGGTTGACGCCCTATGCTCCTGAAGGGGCCAATAGGATTAAGTTACGTAAATTCATGGGGTGCACATTCGTTGTATAAATTTGCAGATATGATTATTCAAACCGAAGTGCAACAAAGCATATTACGCATTGATCACACAAACGAAAATAAAGCCCAGTAGGTGTAAATGTTATTCTTTAATTGCGAATCGAATAATAGCAGCACTGCTATTAAACAAATATGTATTGGTGTATTATGTTGTACTATATCAAGCGGCCACACATGCTTGGAGCTACACAATATCTAACAAAACTATACAATAAAACACACACACACACATATATATATGTGTGTGTGTATATATTATTAATAAGCAAAGATAACATATACATTTTTATTTTATACTATCTCGAAGTTTAATAAACAATAATTAACACCAACGCAGGCTGGGCTTTTCTAATAATTCGTTTGTTCCTACTGGCGTTAATATTTAATAAAATAATAAGATATTACTATTTACATTACATTAGTTTAAACATTTAGACACAGCTATTACATCTCACCTGATTCACCCCACTAAATTCCAACATGTATTTTCATTAATAACGTGTTATGTAAGTGAGTCAGAATGTGGTGCAAAGAAAACCGTAAATGGGGTGGTTCAGGTAAGTGCCTTAATGCTATGTATAACACCACGACGATCACTTTGATTATTGCGGGGATAATTTTGAGAATGTTTATGTTTGGCAATAGTATTCACCGAGGCGACACCAGGAACAACTATACGAACAAACAATAGTGACACCAACTAAAAGATATGTTGCATAAGGAAACTAGTCGCCATGGCGACGTTTCTCGTTGCATTCCAGGTGCTTTTTGCTGTATATGCCGCTTAAGGTAAGATGCAATTACATGTATCTATAGGTGTGCATGCGTGCGTGCGTTCGTTCATTCGTTCGTGCGTTCGTGCGTGCGTGCGTGTTTTGTATTTCAACCACCTCTGATTATATATTATATCCGGATATACCGTGCTATATAAGCAAAGATTATTATTATTATTGATTGTGAGGTCTAAATTTTTACTTTTTAAATGTTACCATATGTTTCTCGTTGTAGCGGACTTCAATGGATGTTTTAATGGCTATGTCTATGCTTGCCGCAGAACTCGTGGTCCTAACTTCCACCACTCATATCTTTCGAAGCCGTGACCTTACTACTACACAGCTGTGGCAAATGTAACAATGATGTCAGTCGATGGGATTTCACGAACTTTGGTTAGCGTTCATGTTGTATTGATAATAATACGCTTTATTCAGGTGTGACGACACAATTAAATTTAGTGAATCTCATTTCCAAGAACAGCGTGAACAAAATTGCCATTAAAAGGTCGTGGTGGGGTGGTCACAGGTTTGTGGGTGACCTTGTGGCGAAATGGCCCCACCTGTTTGTAATTAAATTTGTGTATTGGTGGTGGAATGTCTGTATTCTTTGCATTACATGTTCATGACGACTTTTTGATGTATATATGTTATCGTCATGCTTGTAGGAATGTGGGCTCTGAGAAACTTGCCGGACGGGGCTGTACATGTGTTCAGTTCCTGTCTGGTTTGCTTTGAGGAGCTCACGTTCCTGTTAATGTTCTTCCCAAAGTGGCTTCGTGATAAGCAGTCCACTTTGCAATAATAAAACGTCATTTATTTGGCCTGTTTCAATTCACTGCTACATCGGACTTGTGTTGGTTATTGCATAAATGCCAGTCATTAGTGATAAACTTCAGTTATGTTCAACACTCGGTTTCCTATTCATCAACTAAACAATGAAGACATTATATTCATGTAATTTGTGTGTTGAATGATCGTACAATGATCAACGCTCATTCACCAGAAGAGGCCGTTATTATTATTATTATTATTATTATTATTATTATTATCCATCCACATTCTACGGCCGTTACTACTACGGATGCAATCGTGGCTCCATGTATTACCGCTCATGTGGATTGAACCAATCCTTCTATCCGGGTCTCGGTCATTGTGGTCCATATCTACTTTATTCTTCAAAGTGTAGTAATAACGTTCACGATCGTGTTGCACGTCAAGAAATACTGAACACAATTTCGGCACCCTTAAGTTGAGACATTCTAACACTTATTTTGTAAATGGAATACCGTAGTCCTGTAATGGTAATTTTACAAAACCTCATGCTCGATTCATAAAATAATAAGAATAGTAATTTGTTTAATGTTAAAACGTCGTTAAGTTTAATTCGTTCAACCAAAAGGGTATTTCACTGGTGGACTACAGCTTTCGTGATGCTCCGATTGAATATAATGGCAATGCAAGTACAATGCATCAGTAACCATTGCCTCATGCTGCAGAGAGACTTACTGTGAGAGGTATATTGGTTGGGAGTAGACCTATGAAAAGAATGCCGTAGCTACACGTTTTATAAGTATGGACGCCCCCTAGGACGCTGGGTCTCGTGTAAACGTTTTATAAGTATGGACGCCCCTTAGGACGCTGGGTCTCGTGTAAACGTTTTATAAGTATGGACGCCCCCTAGGACGCTAGGTCTCTTGTAAACGTTTTATAAGTATGGACGCCCCCTAGAACGCTGGGTCTCGTGTAAACGCAATCATATTTCAAAAGCGCATTATTGAGCGACATTGCGTCGCCCGACAAAACAGGGCAATGCATTCTCGTGAAAAAGGACCTTCACATATTCTCAGCTACCAGAGCATATCCATTACGCACCCATTAGTTAAATTTAAATGTGTTATAAGTTACGAAACTCGTAAAACCGGAGAACCCGAGCCGTCCAACTTATAGCGTCGTATCCGTAGGAATATAATTTCTCATCCGCTGGTGCTAATGAAACCCGATGTAGCACCCATCAAATAAGTGGGCCAGAAAAAGCAATGACACTTTGGGGATCAGGAGAAGGCTGAGCATAACTGGACGTGTTGAGACAATCCTTGGTAGGGTTTGTTCTTTTGTTTGTTGTTTTCCTGCCACAAACCAATAGTGTCTCCTTGGATCGGATAAATCATATGCCTTCTTGGAGGGGTCAACATATATCCTGGAAAATGCGTCACAACACAAACATCGACATTGTGTGTTTAGCGGGAATATATTTGAAATTGTGTTGATGACGTCTTTTCCAGACTGAACGCATGTTACAACGTTAAAGGAACACCCAGCTAGCTTCAGTATCTTGTCAAAGTCACTGCAACAGTTATTACATTAATTGATATATACTAATTACTGGTGGTGATTGTAGTGGATTTTGGTTGATATAGCTGTAATATTATTTATTCGCAGTATGTTGTCAAAGTAATCATAGTGGTTAGCTGTTCGATATAGTAATATTGTTAACACTAATACAAGTATATGAAGATGAATTATTACTATTGTAGTTAATAGCAGTGTTTCGTTGCGTTAAAATAAAATTAGTTTGGTCATATTGCCCTTGGGTCATGCTTGTATATGTATGCGTCATTATCAACATTTATTTTACAGTTTCGCGTTCTTGTTTCCTCGGTTACTGAAATTAAGAATTTCACAGAGACCTAATGTCAGTACTCTGACACAGAACACTCAATGCAAAGCAGAAGCTTTATTGTAGTGGAAAATTCACGTAGTTGTGCTGGTTACAAACGAACGTGTTGAACTGTGTTCGGGGAACCATCTGTCCGCAATTGTTCGCTTGTTCCTTTTGTATTCGAAGACACACGGAGACATCAGTGAACGCCACTGAAATATAGCAAATAATTAATTTAATTAATGATGGTACTGCCAGTAAAGAAAGGTATAGCATGTTTGTTACATATATGTTCCACGTTACATAACATCAGTTGAGGAACCATTTTTTTACGTTCTTCAACATTTCATTTTCATTGAATGAATATCGTTCTATACATGGAGTAACGCTTAGTTATTATTACTCAATAAACTATAGTTGATGAAGTAATACAGAATATATCAGTTATTAAGACATCCATAACCAACATCTACTAGGGATGACAGCTGTCTCTGTGGAAGGAATAATAAAAACACACGACGAAGACGAAGATAGCATATGAAAGTTACCTTTTTACTGTCTGCTTATCGCCTGCCACAGCATTTGTTGCACCGGCTGACACAACGACGACGTCTGCAGTCGTAGTAGCGTCTGTACCAGGGGCATCGCTTGTAGCGAAGGGGACGTCCGTACTTGCA
Source organism: Lamellibrachia satsuma (assembly GCA_033239005.1). Lineage (NCBI taxonomy): Eukaryota > Metazoa > Annelida > Polychaeta > Sabellida > Siboglinidae > Lamellibrachia > Lamellibrachia satsuma. Next base: position 1,292,605 of record BSQZ01000016.1, on the reverse strand, counting down.
GAAGACGTAGCTACCGCATCCGTTGCAGACGGTCGACTGCCAGCCCGAGTACCTCTCACAGTAAGACTCTCTGCAGCCTGCGGCAAAGGTTACATAAATATTGTACTTCCAGGGTAAGTCTATAGAGCCTGTGGCAGTGGCAACTTATGCATTAAACTTGCAATGTCATTGCATTAAATCGGAACATCATAAAAACCGTAGTCCATCATTGGTACACACATTTGTTAGAACTTATTAAATATAACAACGTTTTGTCACTAATAAAAATATTCCTGCGAATCGAGCACGATAGCATCGTCATTAGGTTCTATAAAATTACAATTACCAGACTGACTTATTCCCTTTTACAATAAAAAATATCAGCATATTAGAGACACAGTGTTCGGTATTTTCAAACGTGCAAACCCATCGTAAACGATAGTACTACGTTTTGTAGAATGAAGTTCATACGAACCACATCGTCCGAGACTCGGATAGAAGGACTGATTCAATCCACATGAGCGGTAGTACATAGCTCCACGATTGCACCCATAGTAGTAGCGGCCGTAGCAGACGGATGAATAGTAATAATGGAATTTGCTGGTGTAAGAGCATCGATCGCTGCATGAGCCTTCAACACGCAAATTAATAGTTTCCTAATTGTTTAATCAATGATTTGGAAACCGAATGAGGAACATACTTGAACTTTGTCAATAAGGACTGATATTTGTGCATTAAATGTTTCGCATTTTTGTCACACAGTTGTCAGCTAGGATAATAACATTTGTTTGAAATAGTCGATATAGAAGAAACAAATTCCGGTGACTTCTGCCGTTTACAATGTTAAATGTTAATAAAATGCCAATTATGATCAGGTGATGTGTTTGTGTGCTTTATATATAAATGTGTGGTAATAATCATTGCGCATTTCATGTACCAACATAAAAGATAACTGTATGCACATATTTAGACACGATGGGCTGTGGCTTTACTCTTTAAAATAGTTGTAGACCAACTTTGAATTGCTTATTTAGAGAACGACAGGGTCGAAATCTGCTACGAGCCCTTCGGGGTTCCACCTAAGTTGTACATTAAACACATATGAATGAAACTGTATCTTACTTGCATCGTTACAACTGAATGAATTGTAGTATTATTATTTTGTGAAAAAAAAAATAATGCCAACCCGCAGTCATGAAATGTCAAGGACTTATGTCATTGTCACACTCACCACAGCTGCCCGACATAGTGACGCATTGGTTCACAGCGCAACGGCCGTACACCACTCTCCTGCCGACACACTTGTAGTAGTAAGGACATGGCTTCGACAGAGACGGGTAACAAAAGTTTGGACGGCGGTTTCTGCAGCAATCGTAGTCGTACCCGTTGAAACAGCCTCTCTGACCTTGGCTTAGGCCCGCTGAAACGATAAGCATCAGTTAGATATATATATATATATATATATATATATATATATATATATATATATATATATATATATATATATATATATATATATATATATATATATATATATATATATATATATATATTATATATATATATATATATATATATATATATATATATATATATATATATATATATATATATATATATATATATATATATATATATATATATATATATATATATATATATATATATATATATATATATTATATATATATATATATATATATATATATATTATTTGTATATTATATATATTAATTATATGTTACGTATAATTGTGTGTGTGTGTGTGTGTGTGTGTGTGTGTGTGTGTGTGTGTGTGTGTGTGTGTGTGTTTGTGTTTGTGCAACAATCGTAGACGTAGCATTTGAAACAGAAACATCCATTGTGGTGCGTTAAAAGGAACACGTATGGTAAAATGTTAAACAAACTATTTACACCTTACGAACGTACGTACATACAACAAAAACAATAACCATTATTGATATAGCATCGTATATCCGGATATAATATATGTTCAGAGGCTCTTCAACACAATACAATACAACACACACAAACACACACACACACACTTACACACAAACACACACATACACACACTCACACACTCACACACGCACACACACACACACACACACACACACCTGTATATATATGAGATAGCATCTTACCTTCAGCTGCATATACAGCAACAAGCACCAGCAGTGCAATAACAAACTTCACCATGACGTCTGGTTTTCTTCTGAAAAATAGAAATGTTGGGCGATATCACTACTTGATTGTTCGTGTAGTTTTATCCTGGTGTCGCCACTACGAATGCCATAGCCACATATATAAAAAACAAATTTCAAAATTTTCCTCGTCGTAATATCCCTTGGAGCAAGAAAAATGTATAAAATACTATTGAATTTTCCATCAAATGAAATAAACTTCATGCGACATTTGGACGAGGCAGACTATGTATTTTTGTTAATCCAAAAACATTTCATTAATATAGTATATGTGAAAATATCTAAGAATATATCCTGTTATTTAGTAAAAAATATTTTACGCCCTTTAATTCTTCTACGTTCGTTAAGTTTGAAGAAACGTTAGCAATATGTGTACAACCTTCCATCATATTTGCGTTGTCTCAAGGGTTTCAAGCTGCATATGTTTATTTCCGGAATAAGGCATGCTTTTCCCAGATCTGAAATTAGCTTCACATTATTCGATGTATTATGTTAGGATTATCTATATCCTTCTACTGACTTAGCCTCAGTGGTTGTATGGAATATTCGATTATGTCCTAACTGCTGCTTTGAAACATACGTAGTTAGTGTTATATATATATAAGTGCAATTTAGGAGACATATTGTCACAATAAGCTAAGCTTCAACTGGAAGAGAAGCAAAGTAAACGTCTTACTTACCTTGCAAACAACGACCCTCAGATCTTCGAATGAAGCCAGTGGTGCTCTGGTCTGTAAACGTCTGTATTTATGCAGCTGTGTCTGAATTAATCATGCATCTTCACACGTCACAGTATTTTTTCTCGAAGTAATGTCAGTCTTCACTGATAAAAACATAAAGGGGTGTCGAGAATGTATATATGAAACGTAGGAAACAAGGAATGTTTTACTTTGTTTATTTTGTTGTGTTGCTTTCCTTAAAACTGCGTCGTTTGAAACTATGGTAGTTACAAAACATGTGAATCGTGGTGGTGTCATATATTGCATTAATGCACTTAACTGAACCACCCCATTTACTCCATTGCATCAGGTGATGATTCATAAACAACGCGTGATTAATCAAATTACGTGTTAGAATGTAGTGGGTTGAATCATTACTTCGCACTTTAACTGTACAATGAAATGAAGCGACCTCTCGCGGGCATATGTTGCGATACGTTATTTGCATCGGTTACCGCGGTATTGTCTAAGTGCTTCACCTTACTTAATGCACATACTAATATAATAATGTTGTATTTAATAATAACGCCCGTAGGAAGAAACGACACATTAAACATCCCTACTGTACTAATATATATATATATATATATATATATATATATATATATATATATATATATATATATATATATATATATATATATATATATATATATATATATATATATATATATATATATATATATATATATATATATATATATATATATATATATATATATATATATTATATATATATATATATATATGATATATATATATATATATATATATATATATATATATATATATATATATATATATATCAATGAAATAGAATCAAGGTTCGTATATACATCAATGGTTCACTCGCTCGCCTGTCATAGCCGGTTGGCCTTGGCGCTGTGTCGAGCAGACTTGCTTCCAATTATTTCTTATTTATTACTTCGTTCGTTCTCTGCCACCTCGCGAACCAGCGACGTGTTTCAAGAAAGTGACTTCAGTCCTTCTTTTCCACCCAAGTGTGTGATCAAATGTAGTTTGGATAAGGGGGTTGTCAATGTTAAATGCAACATACTTTGTTTAGGAAGAATTCACATGAAGGACACTTGAACGTCATACTGATTCTACTCACTATGTTGCTGACCCAGATGCACTAAAGGCGACTCAATTGTGCAAGTTGTGTCGTGACAGCACCCTGTCTGTGGCTACTCCATTAACCGCGTAACGCATTTTATGCATTTGTTTTTCTTGTCTTCGACAGAGTTGATCTTTGCCTGACTTACCGACGTCACAGGTTTGCTTTTACGTTTTGGCAGCACTGACCTTTGTTTGACTAGCCGGCGCCATGCACTTTTTGAAAGGATTGAAAAAATACGTGTGGACAAGAAGTATATCACGCCCTGTACTTTTGTGTACGCGTGATTTGTATCAAGAAGACTGCAACATAGAACCAACGTGTCTACCAAACTTGGAAGTAGATAGATTCCACTGGCAAATGTTGACAACGCCACCTATATTGATTCCACTATCTCATACAACCGTTATCTAAACAGTGAACTACATGTCCGGGTACGCCAGACCTCCATCGTGTTTGGTCGTCTTTGCAACGTGTCTGAATCGCTGTGGTCGCTACAAATGCAGAGTACACGGAGATGCCGTACTCAGCGTATTACTCTACAGCAGTGAGACCTGGCCAACATGAGAGAAGATTGAACACATTTACATGCGATGCCTCGGAACGATAGTGGGCATTCGTTGACATGACAAATTCACAAACGAGAAGATTCTCACTAGAACATGCCTCCAACTACTTGTCAAAATTCCACGCCATCGACGCATACGGTGGGCTAGAAACGTATATAGCGAAAATGCTTCCCCAATATGTCTTCATTAGCGAGCTGTAAGACGGGAGAGGAACAGTAAGCAGGCCAAGCATGTTCTAAAATGAGATCTGACATTATTTACTATCGCACCAAAAACATGGGCTTTTTCTGCATGGAATAACCAAACTGACGATCTATAATTCACTGTGTTTGTACAGTTTTGATGGATAGCCTTGTTTTGATTATTGTATACGAAATTAAATAATACTGCCAAATTAGAGTTAACATAAGGACCTTTGCCTTCGCTTGGTTTCCGCCGTAGCAATACACAACACGTTTATTAAAAACAGTCTACCAGTATAAACAATATAGACATCAGGAAAAGTACTAATAACAATAACCAGCTCAAAAGTTACATGTACTACACATTCCATTACATGTCTACCCACGTAGGTTATTCCTTTGAATTGTGTGCCAATATGTAGTCATTTGTCTACCAAAAAAGGCAATACTAACGTAATATGCCCATATTTTCATTGTGTTCGTTATCTTCGTCATACCTACGCAAACCACAAATAAATCTACTCTAACTGTCATTTTCATAGTATATGTTCACGTTGGTTTGGTCGTTGCATTTAATTTGCTTAATGAGATGGATTGATTCATCACACCTTGCGGGAAAGAACTATTAGTAAAGTAGAGTTGATATTTCGTGTTAGTATACCATCATATGCGATTTTCTGCTTGCATTCGTTGACGTCCGCTAGTTACTGTTTTTGTCAGTGTCTTTATTTGCGAGTCTGTTCATGCAGCTGTAGCCACTATTCATCACACCTAACACTTTTCAAAGTCGTCACAGTTTCATGCCGTTAAAAGGTGCATTCTTACATTGCGCGGTATCCTGTCCTTGGGATTTTTCAAAGTGCTTTACACTTCACTCCTTGGAAGCATTCAGCCACGCTGTAGTTACTACGCGAAGACTATTCGTTCAGATATCCACTTCTGCCTGCAGTTAGGTACTCATTTATAGAGCTGAGTGAACTGTGTTAACGCTTCCGTTGTGTTTTCGCTTCTTACAGTAGTTTTCCCATCAAAGTAGCGAAAATACAACAGGAAGAACAAAGTTGTGACATTACCTAATACTTCTTTGTTTTCTTCGTGTTTTGTTGCATTGCTCGTGCTTATTGCTGTGCATGCAGTTGAAGGATATCAAATTGCATATTTCTGCGTGCGTCTGGTATATATTACGTCTGGTATATATGTATCTATGAACATTTGCACCTTCGTATGGGACACCGAGGCTAGTTGTGACAGGGCAAGTTGTAACATTTCTACATACAAAACTACTATTATAAATTATTGTCATTTTTTTAAGAAAAACAGGTAATTTGCTGCATTTTGGCTTGTCTAACTGTTAAGAATTTGGTGGACATGACGTATTATGCTGTTCTTCTTTGGAAATTACTGCAATGAATGTACGCTTTTGAATGAGATGGTGCTTGAGTGAACATTTCCTCTGGCAAATTATAACAATGCTGTATCAAGCGAAACAATATCACTTCGGGGAAACAAAGTGTTGGTAAAGTGTCATCCATAGTGAATCGGGTGGCAATTAATAAAGGTTTTGTTATAATAATAATAATTAACTTATATGGCGCATAAATCCCCACGTAACTGAACTCAGAGGCGCAACAAACATAATCATTGAGCATAATCGTGATCAAGGACGCGCAAAATCCATTATGAGAACGATGGACCACCTAAGATTTATGGTGGACATGCACTATTCGTGTTGAATATATCCAAACTCTCATAATGTCTGGCATTGTGAAAACAAAACCTATCAATCCAGCGTAAACACTGTGGAAGATGCAAAATAATCAAATACACTAACAGTTTCTTGCAATTTAGAAATGCATAATTATAATTGGAACACACGAGAAGTTGGTACAAGCGATGGCACCTCAAAGATAATGTATTTATTATATAATTTTTTTGTAAATTTCCACCCTGGCAAATGTTGACAACGCCACCTATATTGATTCCACTATCAGAGTACATGGAGATGCCGTACTCAGCGTATTACTCTACAGCAGAGACCTGGCCAACATGAGAGAAGATTGATCACATTTACATGCGATGCCTCGGAACGATACTGGGCATTCGTTGACATGACAAATTCACAAACGAGAAGATTCTCACTCCAACTACTCGTCAAAATTCCACGCCATCGACGCATACGGTGGGCTAGAAACGTATGTTGCATAGCGAAAATGCTTCCCCAATATGTCTTCATTAGCGAGCTGTAAGACGGGAGAGGAACAGTAAGCAGGCCAAGCATGTTCTGAAATGAGATCTGACACTATTTACTATGGCACCAAAAACATGGACTTTTGCTGCATGGAAAGCCAAACTGACGATCTATAATTCACTCCGTTTGACAATTTTTTGATGAATAGCCTTGTTTTGATTATTGTATACGAAATTAAATAATACTGCCAAATTAGAATTAACATATGGACCTTTGCCTTCGCTTGTAGCAATACACGTTTATAAAAAACAGTCTACAAGTATAAACAATATAGACATCAGTAAAAGTACTAATAACAATAACCAGCTAAACAGTTACATGTACTACACATTCCATTACATGTCTACCCACGTAAGTTATTCATGGGAATTGTGTGCCAATATGTAGTCATTTGTCTACCAAAAAAGGCAATACAAACGTAATATGCCCACATTTTCATTGTGTTCATTATCTTCGTCATACCTACGCAAACCACAAATAAATCTACTCTAACTGTTATTTTCATAGAATATGTTCATGTTGGTTTGGTCGTTGCATTTAATTTGCTTAATGAGATGAATTGATTCATCACACCTTGCGGGAAAGAACTATTAGTAAAGTAGTGTGGATATTTCGTGTTAGTATACCATCATATGCGTTTTTCTGCTTGCATTCGTTGACGTCCGCTAGTTACTGTTTTTATCAGTGTCTTTATTTGCGAGTCTGTTCATGCAGCTGTAGCCACTATTCATCACACCTAACACTTTTCAAAGTCGTCACAGTTTCATGCCGTTAAAAGGTGCATTCTTACATAGCGCGGTATCCTGTCCTTGGGATTTTTCAAAGTGCTTTACACTTCACTCCTTGGAAGCATTCAGCCACGCTGCAGTTACTGCGCGAAGATTATTCGTTCAGATATCCACTTCTGTCTGCAGTCAGGTACTCATTTATAGAGCTGAGTGAACTGTGTTAACGTTTCCGTTGTGTTTTCGCTTCTTACCGTAGTTTTCCCATCAAAGTAGCGAAAATACAACAGGAAGAACAAAGTTGTGACATTACCTAATACTTCTTTGTTTTCTTCGTGTTTTGTTGCATTGCTCGTGCTTATTGCTGTGCATGCAGTTGAAGGATATCAAATTGCACATTTCTGCGTGCGTCTGGTATATATTACGTCTGAACATTCGTATGGGACACCGAGGCTAGTTATGTCAGGGCAAGTTGTAACATTTCTACATACAAAACTACTATTATAAATTATTGTCACGTGTGATATCACGTGGACCGTTGAAAAGCGGAGTCATTTTTTAAGAAAAACTGGTAATTTGCTGCATTTTGGCTTGTCTACCTGTTAAGAATTTAGTGGACATGACGTATTTCTTCCTTGGAAATACGTCGCTGTTCTTCCTTAGAAATTACTGCAATGAATGTATGCTTTTGAATGAGATGGTGCTTGAGTGAACATTTCCTCTGGCAAATTATAACAATGCTGTATCAAGCGAAACAATATCATTTCGGGGAAACAAAGTGTTGGTAAAGTGTCATCCATAGTGAATCGGGTGGCAATTAATAAAGGTTTTGTTATAATAATAATAATTAACTTGTATGGCGCCTAAATCTCCACGTACCTGAACTCAAAGGCGCAACAAACATAATCATTGAGCATAATCGTGATCAAGGACGCGCAAAATCCATTATGAGAACGATGGACCACCGAAGATTTATGGTGGACATGCACTATTCGTGTTGAATATATCCAAACTCTCATAATGTCTGGCATTGCGAAAACAAAACCTATCAAACCAGCGTAAACACTGTGGAAGATGTAGCCGGTACGCAAAATAATCAAATACCCTAACAGTTTCTTGCAATTTAGAAATGCATAATTATAATTGGAACACACGAGAAGTTGGTACAAGCGATGGCACCTCAAAGATAATATATTTATTATATGATTTTTTTTGTAAAAAACAGTTAATTCCGTGAACAAAGATTTCGCGTGTACCGTCAGCACATTTCTTGCACTTGCGTTCACAGCCGCCTGCTTTTACTGAATACATCATTTACTGTCGGTGTTTTGTTGATTCTTTGTTAACCGGTTGAGGGAATATTTTCTAATGCAATTCCTTTTTGAAAACCGTGATTTGAACATACATACGCAAACACGAACATTCACACTTAACTAAACCGGATGTGAATATGATGTACTATATTTATTATTATCACTAACATAAACGCCTGTCCCCAGGATAACTTGTTAGTTCATACGTGACAGTCATAATAGCAATGTTTACCAAATGCCTCAGGCTGGAGAGTATGTAACGTCAAACGTATTACTGTATGAAAATCATTAAAAACAAGTCTTTTGATGGTGGATAGCCAGGTAATGTTAAGTTCTGAAAAAAAAGAACATAAAAACAAATGCATAGTGCGACTATGTTAATGGAATAGCCACATACACTGTGCTTGGTCGGCAGCTATTAAATAAACGAGATATGCACCGGCCAGCGTTAAACGCACCCTACACATATTTGTTTGTAAAATATTGCAGTTAATTAGACTCAACTGAGTTAAATCAGCATATTGGCTTCCATCTTAATGGTGTGTTGGTGTTGCAGTTATCAAATGTCGAAAACGTGAATGTTGTTATACGACGTTCTTTTGTGACATTTCTTGTAAAAAAAGGTGAATGTTGTTATATGATGTTCTTTTGTGACCTTTCTGGTAAAAAAAGGTGAATGTTGTTATATGGTGTTCGTTTGTGACCTTTCTGGAAAACAAAACCGTGAATGTTGTTATATGACGTTCTGTTGTGACTTTTATGGTAAAAAACGTGAATGTTGTTATATAACGTTCTTTTGTGACCTTTCTGGTAAAAACAATTAAGATTTTGAAAATATCCTCTGTTCAAACTCATTTATTGTTTTGAAGACCATAAGTTGAACGTCCGTGTTCGTAAGCACAAACATTATCGCACAACCAATGTTATTAAAGTGGATATGGGTGAAAATAACAAATATAATACTAGTAATAATAAACACGTCTACGCGACTTAGTCATTGGCCACCCGACTTTCACTAATCTTGCTTTGATAACGTCAATCACCATTTTTCAAACACAAGTATCAGCCGCAATGGCTAGACACAACCCTGATTGAAAACACTGTGCTAGTCAGTGTTTAGTAACTGTTTGTTTACAAATAGCCTGTTAAAGAAAAGCACTTTATCATTTACTCAATTCAGACACTTTATCTAGGCTACTCTATATGTATATGCGTGATAATATGGTATTAGTGTCTTATTATTTTGTCACAAAGGAATTACGATTTAATATATCAGTCTCCCTGGTCACATGGTATTCGTGCTACACATGACGATATACGTTCCCGTCGTCGGAATATTTGTCAAACAACATTTTGAGAAAAAATGGAAATACTTTTTTTGTTGCTTCATTGCTGTGACATATTCGTGTTTTTAATTACAAACTGAACAGGTGTGTTCTCACTGCGTTAAGTGCTACATAAAATCAGTCCATGTCTGCGTCAGGCCTTTCAAAAAGTCCCTGGCAATGTCGGCTAGTCAGACAAAGATCAACTCTACAAAACAATAAAACACCTCCAGTAATGTCGGCTAGCATGCAAATATCAACTCAAGAAAACAATAAAACACGCATGGTAATGTCGACTAGTCAGGTAAAGATCAACTATACAAAACACTAAAACACATGTCCAGTAATGTCGGCTAGCATGCAAATATCAACTCAAGAAAACACGTCTGGTAATGTTGGCTCGCAGACAAAGATGAGGTATAAAAAAATAATAAAAACAAGTGCATCCATAGTGTTACTCGGTTGATGGAATAGTAGGCACACACACGGAACAGCCGAAATGTTATAGTTCAATTGTCTGTAGTGCATTGGAACAAGCGCAAACCATCCCCAAGAAACAATATGTTGTCTAGAATCATATGAAGGAATTTAGAGATTACTAGATTCAACACTGTTGAATCATCATGCAATTCAGTTGGTCTTCATTACAACTCTTCCAAAACAAAACATGTCGTATTCAGCATTGACAACCACCATGTCCAAACCACATCTGGTCAGAAACTTAAAAGAGAACGACATATTATGTCGAGATGCATGAATAGTTAATAATGAAGCACATATCACAACATGAATGACATTATTAAACTCCCGGATAGTTAGCAACATCTTACGGATGATTAGGAAGTAAAGTTTATCCGATCGTCCTTAAATGGAGATTTTAAAGCATTGAATGAGTCATTGATTATTACGGAGCGAAAACATGCGGAAAAGGTTAGTTCCTTGGCAACCAAAGCATATACAGAGAATACCGTAGACACCAAGACACCAAGCTAACGTTCACAGTACTTCTGAATTTGCGTATTCTCCCCTTTATTCCTCACCCCGGCCAAACCCGACCGCAGATTGAAGCTTCTGTGCAGCCAAACTCAGCCCAAAATAACAGTTTTGATTTATTCAAGTGGCGCACTCTGGCGGATAGTTTAGATAACATATTATATACCGTGTCTGAACGTATCTGGCCTCATGTTTTCCCGTATCTGGTCAAATAACGGGGGCACAAGGGTCTTTGAAAAAACGGCTGAGATCTTAACATAGTAACAGCTACTTCACATTAGTAAAATTAGTAAAATATTGTACTTTGATCATAATCAGTCACAACACGATATTTATTTACTACTCAAATATAAAACTTGCAAGTATATTCCAATGTCATATGTTCATATTACATAAAGCACGAAATATCAAACTCGCATTAAAAAAATGCAAAATTTATTATTTTACGTATTTTATAAAGTGGCGTTAAAACATATTTTAGTCAAACATTTACAAATTTCAATATTTGAACAACAATTAGTAAAACTACGTCAGTAAATCTTGGCCAAAATGTTCATTTATTATTGATGTATATCATAAGGCAAAATAGTTGTCGCGTGCACATTTGTGAAATGTCTGACATAGTATCAGCTACGTCGTGCAGGTAGTAGCGTAATTAATTATATGAAATACTTGCTACATTTCAGTGGCTTCACTGGTCTCTCCATTTGTGTACGAAGACAGATGGAACAAGCGAACAAGTGCGGCGAGACTTAAGTCAACACATTCGTTTCTAACCAGCGCGACGATGTCAAAATTCCACTTCACGAGTTGTTTGGGAAGTAAGAATACTCTGCTGCACCCTTTCCAATTAGCAGAAGCCCTTCCGTCAAGAACGTGTCAGCCCTCCTTACAAAGTATACCCACACATCCACAAATCCAACTTCCAACTACCTACACAACTTCTGAACTAGAGTGTTAATCACAATCCTTCTGCAACTTCGATAACTATAACTCCTGTTTCCTATTATTGGTAAGATCCCTGACATAATTACCAGCACAAAAACCGTACCTGCTTTTTTCTGACTAACTGCCTTTATTTCTTTACTATAGACGTTGTGCCCTTCCTATCAGCGTAATCTGTGCCCACGTACACCAGAATGGACTGTCCCTTACTAGGAACCAATATGTGTCCACCCATTATGTGATATACTCTATCTTTATCCCTTGGAAACAAAATACCACGTCGAATGACTTAGATGTATTGTTTACACATCTAAACACGAATAAGGAATGAGTGGGGGATAAACTGTACCACGGATGCTACTTACAGCCAACACAGAACAGTTTTCGGAGTTACAGTTACAACAGGCTTAAAACATTCATGGCAATGTGGGTTAATGGCTTCAAAGAGTAGCCATATGTTGGGACTAATTATACGCACACACACACACACGCACGCACACTCACACACGCACGCCCGCACGAACGCACGCACGCATGCACGCACGCACACACACACACACACACACACACACACACACACACACACTTGTTTGGTGTTTCAAGTGGGGACATTCGTCTTTAAACTGCCAACTGGGGACTACCTGTTTTATTGATATTAGGAACACGATTGTTACAGGGTAAATTGTATTTATAATTATAAACCTAAATATGTGCTGATAAATGATATCTAAGCATTTTTTAGATTTTGTTTTTTCCAACCAAGAACTTGCATCCATTTGTAATTACCCATTTGTCTAAATGTGTTTATTGAGTATAATTGTTAAACACAAGATGTAGCTAAGACATCTGCATTGATATAAAAATATTTATTGCAAAAAATCAGACACTGGTGTAAGTACAAAAAACGTTTATTTGTAATTATGCTTAGCCACACTGGACGTAAAGATGACAGCACGTTGGAGTATTTTTATATAATACTGGATTTGGTTCAGTAAGTCAGATTACATTTATTGAACCTGACGTTAGCGCAGCGTCATACCTGTCAACGCTCACGCATATACCGTGAGAATCTCGATCTCTTTTGAAGAAGTACTTGCATCCATTTATGACTACCCATTTGTCTAAATGTGTTTATTGAGTATAATTGTTAAACACAAGATGTAGCTAAGTCATCTGCATTTATATAAATATGTTTCCGATGGACTAAAGTATGGTCGACCACCCCCACTCCATTCAACAACACTGGACAACGAGGCACCGCCGACGCGTGCCGTCTAAATCAGTCGTAAACAAAGGAGACTACCAGCCAATCTAGCACGAGTAATGCAGAGGCAAGGTATGGACCGTTCTCATGAAATAAGCTATAGGTACATAACGTAAAATCATCAAACAGTATGTTTCACTTAATAATGTTCACCATAAAACAACATTATAATGCATGCGCTATACGATAAAGTGTTACTGTTGTAAATATATCATCACAATATATGCAAACTTAACTGTGGATATTATCATTGCCAACATGACTTTGTTGACATGACAAACAATGTTTCTGGATGGGTCAAGACAAATATGTAATTCTGATGTGATTTTTGACATTTTCCCATGACCTGTTTATTTCTGTTTCTTCCAGGAACGTCGCAATTACTTCCTTTCCGGGCAATCGTTTCAGCATAATTGCTGAAGCAAAATGCAATCTTACAGCCTCTTTCTCGTGATTGTTCCATGGCTTTGGTGGGAATTTTTTGTGTTTCGTTTTGTCATGCTTTGAGTGAGTTTCATTTGATTGATTGCAATACTTCTCGGGAAGTGTCGCTACTCTGTTCTCTCTCTCCCCCTATTGCACTGGCACTATCTGAGTTGTTAGAGTAGTCTTCGACACCATCTTCCAAATCAACAATGCCATCGTCACCTTCCAACTCAACATCTTCGTTGTAATCTATGTTTACGTCATTTAGTCCGTTTCCAGAATAACGTGCAATATGTCCTCGTTCGGCCGCCAGGACCACTTTCGACATTCGAGCAATCTGTAAAACATCGAGAGGCATCCGGTAGAATTAAGTATGAATTCTGATGTCTTGACCGAGGAAGTTAGCCAGTATATCCATCTCGTGCTCTTTGAGGCCAAGTACCTGGGCTGTAGTCGCCAGTCTTGTTGATGTAAGTAACTGTGCTTTACTCGCACCACACTCTGCAGCAAATCTCCTCATGACGTCAGATCCACGAAGATGTGAGCATGTTGTACTTCTTGGGAAGAGGAATGGGTTTGTGTCTGGTACATGATGCGATCTCCTTTGAAGTAGTACTTGCATCCACTTGTTTATCCCTTCTGTGATTAGGATAGGGATGGTAAGTCACCTCTTCCCCCTAATCTCAATACGCTCAAGGACCTCCAGCAAGCCATCTCAACTTCACTAAGAGACGTCTCTAGTTCGGTATTTGGACTTGCCAAATGTAAAACAACTGCAACAAAATGTTTAATCGAAAGAAAATAGTTCTGATCCAAAAATATAATAGTAAGAGTAATAGTAATACGTTAAAATAAAATAGTAATACATAACATTGCATTCAGAATGTAATGATATTAGGAAGTAAACCAAGTAATTTTTAATATAGCAATATATTACATTTCAACATAACTTACCCAAGGCGTGTGAGCAATAATAGTTTGACCTGTGAACTTTTAGTGTAGTATTAATTTGTGATGCATGCATGGTGTACACCGATAGCCCGATAAATTTATACTTTTATACTTAAGTAAGTTTTTCAATGGATATTTTACATTTACTTTTGTACATTTTTGATGGGTATTTAACTTGTTTTTTGAGAGAGTACTTTTACTTCAGTACCGTACTGCAGTACTTGTTCCAGCACTTGACTATGTTCAATACATTGTACTTTGTATACGATTCTATTAGGTAGGGCAATTGAAGACTTATAAGCTGGATACATACCCTTGATGTGTATAAAAACAGTTCAAAGCCATTAATTGATTATACTAAAACACTGCATTATGCTGCAATGGTAAAACATATATGTTACAACTTGCCCCACATACTGTGTTAAGCATTTATTGAGGTACGGGTCTAAGATTGGTACTTGTGTTTTGATGGCATGACGTTTCGATCGCGTAAAAAATCAAATACGTTTCTTGTTTCAGCGGATTACAATGGGTGTTTCAACGGCTTCAACTACGATTGCTGCAGAAACCGCCGTCCAAACGTTTGCTACCCGTCCCTTTCGAAGCCGATGCCTTACTACTACAAGTGCGTCGGCATGAAAGTGGTGTACGGCCGTTGCGAGGTGAACCAATGCGTCACTATATCGGGAAGCTGTGGTAAGTGTGACGACGACATCGGTCTCAATGCATCAGATTGTACGACTGTGGATTGGCATTGATACCGGTTGAGTCGTTTTCTGATTAAGCAATTCAGAGTTGGTGTCCTTAATTGGGTGTTACTTGTATAACTCTATGTCCAAATTGTCTACAATTATAAAAAGGTAAATGTACATTCTTATATTGAGCGGTATTCAGCCCGTATGGCCGCTCAAAGCTCTATACACTTCATCCTTAGCAGAATTGTTCATTCCATGGCAATCGTCTTACAATCTCCGGAATTTCCTTCATCATGTCGTTGATTCACGTATTGGATAAAATAACTATGTGGTGGTGAACTTCAATTCCGTTGAATTCTAGTTTTCAAAATCATTAATTACAAAATATTAAAAGATAATACAATGTGATTGGTGCGTTTAAGGATCATGCAGTGATGAATGCTCGTTCACCAGAAGATTCCATTATTACTATTCATCCACCTTCAACGGCCGCTACTACTACGGGTGCAATCGTGGTGCCATGTACTACCGCTCGTTTCGATTGAACCAATCCTTCTATCCGGGTCTCGGTCGTTGTGGATCGTATCTACTTTAATCTTCAAAATGTAGTATTAAAGATCAGGATTATCGGTGTTGCACAATATTAAATATCCAACACACTTGCTGCTTCGTAAAGCTAATGTAATATGTATCTAACATGTTTACCATTATGTAATAATGAAACTGAATGCCCTACTCTTTATACTGTTGCGGAAACTCCATATCACGAAGGCTTTCATGACATATAATAATCCTAATGTAAATGATATATATTATGAACTTACTTAATGATAAAACGTTGTCTTGTTTCATTTGTTCTCTCTGAAGTGTATGTGTGAGGTGCACCACTGTTTCATCTAATTCTGGTTGACTGCAATAATAATGCAGCTCAGTGCATACGTAACGTGTTGTGGAGGCTGCAGAGATAATTACTGTGAGAGGTACTACGGCTGGCAGTCGACCGTGTCCACCGAATGCGGCAGCTACGTCTTCTGCTAGTACGGACGTCCCCTTCGCTACAAGCGATGCCCCTGGTACAGACGCTACTACGACTGCAGACGTCGTCGTTGTGTCAGCAGGTGCAACAACTGCTGTGGCAACCGATAAACAAAGAGCAGGGAAAGTTTAATGTGTTATCTTCGCCATCGTGGTTGTTGTCGTCGTTGTAGTCGTCGTTATCATTTCCGTCATTCATGCAGCTCTTACATGCAGCTCTCTACGAAGCTGACAATCAATATCGTAATCACGGATGTATTCAATATTTGTTGATAAGCCACACTCATTGTGTTTACTGAATGTTATTTCGGGTAGAACGTTTAGTTTCAGAACAACTGCGTGATGTGGAACATTAACAAACGTTTTGTCACTTCATATGCAATTAAGATGCATGTACTCTCGAGTGCCAAATAAACGTATAGGCCAAATAGAAGTAGAGGGTGGAAAATCGGTCAAATTTAATAATAGTATAGTGCCAAATAACCGTATAGGGTGGCAAATTGTTCAAAACAAATGATAGTACAGTGCGAAAAAGTCACTCGTATATTTGTCTTTTTTAGCGCCGAAGCAATTTTTTTACTCTACGTGAAGTCAAGGCGTCCCTAGAAAACTAGGCGGATCGCGGGTTATTTTTTTTTTTTTCTGCAGATATAGTAACCACATTTGATAAAACCGGGAAAGTTTCGGTTTTTAAATGGACATTAAAGTTTTATTGAATTGAATGCGCAAGCCCGTTTCTGGGGAAACAGCCGCCAGCCGGTTACGACCGATTTGAGGCGCTGCACACGGCGGCAATTTACGGTCGGTTTACGCGGTGATAATGGCGTTTTAACTAATAATATACCATGTCGAGCTCCAGAGAACTAAGGATTCTGACCGATTCATCTAATCATGGAAATTAAACGGTCTAACGCTTCGGGATCAAAATCTAAAATCCTCAGAAGCACTGGCTACCGTTAATTCACAACTGCCGTTCGAAAGGATGAGAACTTAGCCGTCAGAGTGAGCCACATGCAGCTCCAGTTGGGAGCAAGGGATTTTATCGCGAGCGGTAAACCGCTCTTTGGATGATTGATTAACGCTAGCAACAGGGAGTGAGAGCGATTGCTCTAATAAAATTATACCCTGCATAATTTGCCGAGATTATCGGGGAATATATGCTGGCGCAAATGTTAAAATTTAATAATAGTATAGAGCTAAATAAGATGTGTATTGGGTGGCATTTTTCATCAAACGGATGCGCGTATAGGGACGTTTATTCGACACTCAAGCGTATGTGTAGCATGTCACATCAAAATTGCTTTTCGTACGAAATGTATCATCAATAATTGCAGTAAATATTTTGTTCTTTTCAGTGGAGGTCACTGGTCGCGTCATCTGAGGACGAAGATAAATGGAAAAAGCGAACAAGTGCGGATAAATGTTTCCCCGAACATACGATTGTAAATGAGGCGATTATGTGAAAATTCTACTTCATTTAACAAGATTTAACAAGATTTGCCATCCAAGCCAAAGGCCCAGATGGCAAGTGGACAAGGAAGCCATTGGCTTATCGAGAGTCCAACAATGTTCACCTACTTATAACCCGCCCTCCTGATATATGTGTCAACCTTGTTTTTAAACATATTCACGCTGCTAGCAGTTACACAATCTGTAGACAATTTGTTCCATTCATTTATTGTCCTCTGTGAGAACGAGTGCTTCCTGATGTCCAATCTACATTGATCCTTTACTAATGAAATGAAAGCTATTGCTTTACAATGAATGTTATATATTAGAGTCTTCATATCAGTAACCACCTAATAGTTTTTTAAGTAAGAATACATTGCAGCACACTTTTCACTGAAATGAAACACATGCGTCATGAACATGTCTGCGCTCATAACAAAACAACCCTAGACATCCAACTTCCTCCTCCCTACGTAGCTTCTGGACTAGCTTGTTAATCGCCATCCTCCTGTAAACCTGATAAACTGTTCTTTGTTACCCATTACTGGTAAAGTCCCGAACAGATTTTACCTGCTCAACCCGCGCCTGTATTAGAGCTCTGACTAATTTCCTGTATTTCTTAACTATGGAAGTTATGTCCCCATCTCTCTCTCTCTCCCCCCCCTCTCTCTCTCTCTCTCTCTCTCTCTCTCTCTCTCTCTCTCTCTCTCTCTCTCTCTCTCTCTCTCTCTCTCTCTCTGTGTCTCTCTCTCTCTCTCTCTCTCTCTCTCTCTCTCTCTCTCTCTAATCATAATCGTCCTAATCATATATGGGAAATAGTTATGTTATTTATTTTAATATTCGCAAATTACAAATATAAAACTTCAATTTTATTTTTATGTTATTTTATGTTATTCGACATTAAGCATGTGTTTTGTCCGTGATATGTAGATATAATAGCTGTGCGTAGCATCGCTCCTGCATACGTTTGTTTTGTGAACACCATGCATCCATTCTGTCCAGATGTGGTTTGGAATATTGGTGTTGTCAATGTTGAATGCAACGTACTTTGTTCTGGATGAGATGAACCAGTTGAATTACACAAACGATTCATAGAGAAGTAGATATGACAACCTGAAGGAGAGTGACAAAGACCCGGGTAGTCTGCAACAAAAAAATATTATAAAGTGTAGGACACGTCAGAGCAAAGATGTTCATTAATGCATAGTTAATATGGCGAAGAAACGCTGCTGGCTGTGGCTGGGCCACGTACGATGCCTGGTGCGGCAGGTGTTCGGCGTGAGTACAAAAGTGTAATTCTACGCGGCACGAGCTGGTAATTTTGCTTGTTAGTGTGACAAATGTATGTTAACCACGGCACTAAAGGCGCTTCTCCAGGCATATTGTCTTCATTGTCGTGTCCGATGTCTACTCTTCTATTCTGTACCATGCCTCTCCCGCCAGGATTGTTGTCTTCCTCTTTGTGTCCGATGTCTACCCCTTATATTATGTCCCATGCCTCTCCCACCAGGCTTATTGTCTTCCTAGTCGTGACCGATGTCTACCCCTTCTATTCTGTCCCATGCCTCTCCCACCTGGCTTGTTGTCTTCCTCGTCGTGTCCGATGTCTACCCCTTCTATTCTTTCCAATGACTCTTCCACCAGGACTATTGTCTTCCTCGTCGTGTCCGATGTATACCCCTTCTATTCTATCACATACCTCTCCCACCAGGCTTATTTTCTTCCTCGCCGTGTCCAATGTCTACCCCTTCTATTCTGTCCCATGCCTCTCCCACCAGGCTTATTGTCTTCCTAGTCGTGTCCAATGTCTACCCCTTCTATTCTGTCCCATGCCTCTCCCACCAGGCTTATTGTCTTCTTCGTCGTGTCCGAAGTCTACCCCTTCTATTATTTCCAATGCCTCTTCCACGAGGACTATTGTCTTCCTCGTCGTGTCCGATGTCTACCCCTTCTGTTCTGTTCCAGATGTCTACCGCTTCTATTCTGTCCCATACCTCTCCCACCATGCTTGTCGTCTTCCTTATTGTGTTCGAAGTCTACCACTTCTATTCTGCCCCATGCCTCTCACACCATGCTTGTCGTTTTCCTCGTTCTGTCCAACTGTCCGGTCTGTGTAGAATCTAAAAGAAACATGATTGAATGCAGGCTATGTCCGAGTATTTTCTTCAGTTAAGATATACAAACGCAGAGTTAAATTACACGTGATATCACGCTTCTTTATTGTCGTGTCTTCTCAGGTAATTTTTTATTCGTTCATTTATCACCCTGGTGCCAAACAAGCGCCGTTGGCTGTGGTTGGACCACGTACAGCGCTTGGTGCGGTAGGAGTTCGACGAGACGGCAAAGGCGTCATTCTGCACAGCATGGCTTGGTTTAGTTTCTTGGTGGGACGAATTTATGTTCACCACGGCAAGTCAATATTAAGAACGCTACTAGTTCTTACCTCTGAAAGCTACAGGCCGTGCAGTGCCCTGAAAGCTAAAGGCAGTGTGGATTTAACGACCCATGGGTTATAACGCCTCCGCTAGGGTAGATATTGTGCACGTCATAATGGAGGCGATTCGGTAGCCTAAACCTTGTAGCGGGCATAGCACTCTTTAATGTACCTGCGCAACTAGGAGGGATCGGGAGGGAGGCAGGGAAGGAGGAAGGCAGAAAGATATGTAGGCATGGAGAGAGTTAGTTTTTTATATTGTGGTAATTTCCCTAGTTTATATAACAAGACCGAACATAAGCGTCCTATCTGGCCATCATTGTTATTAGGACGATGCAGCAGTTGTATAATTTAAAGTGTAAACCAACAAACTCCACAAGGCAAAGGTCTATATAAATCTATAAATATGTGAGTTTGTGGCTAGTAATGTTTTATTAACTCCGACGTGAAATTGCAGTCGGGGTTGTAACAGCATACTCGCAAATCCCGTGACGAAAAGGGCGTTGCAGTGTCCGAATAATATGCTCAGTAAAGCGACCGTGCGTGATAGAAGTGTCTGGTGATGCTGCATAATCTGCCCCAGATCATCAGTTGAAAAAAAACACATTAGGACAAGTATGACCATGTCGGCTAGTCAGGCAAAGAACAGTTAAAGTGTCACTCGACTTGTGGAATAGAAACAGCCCCGGTGCTGGAGCAGCAACAATGATATATCCGAGTTATGCACTGGGGCCAGCCTTATACATACCATGCCACACAGCGGACGTCAACAGGAACATGAGTTATATTCTTTCGGCGCTTCGTAAAAAGAATTGAGTGTGTTGAATAGAATTTCGGGACTATGGTATGCGCAGTTCTCGCTCTTGAATTTTAAGCTGATTTTTAATACACCTGTTATATTTGAGGTGGCGTTTTAATGTCACTGGCTGGAGGATATATTCAAATTCCTTTATTGATTCGAAGACATTTATTGGAACGTGCATATTTGCTAGTACATACAATAACGTACAGTCATGGTTATTAAACTGTATGTCAATTAATATAACGTATATCAGAATAGTAATAACAAAAACGTATATCGCAATTTAATCGTTGGATACCCGAGTTGAGGAATGTATCAACGCTTTCTCTAAACTTTTCATTTAAATAATATTCACTCATTATGTTGTAGCTGTCACAAAAGTACGTTACATTCCCAATCTCCCAAACTACATTAATTGACTGTAGTTTTAATGCATCAGACAAGATGGCAGATGTTCCCATCGTCAGTTGATTTGTGTATTTCAAACAATGTTTTGAAAAAAAGGACATATTTCATGTCTTCTTTGTCGTTTCACTGCGGTGATATATTCGGTTTTTATATACAGATTGAACGTTCGTACTTTTACTGTTTTAAGTGTTACAAGAGAACAGTCCTTGTCTGCAGGAATCCTTTGAAAAAGTGCTGTTAATGTCGGCTTGTCACGCAAATATCAGTTCTGCAGAAAACACTAATGACAAGCCTGGTGATGTCGACAACTCTTGCAAAGACCAGTTCTACACAATAAAAATAACAAGTCAGGTGATTTCCTCTATTCAGGCAAAGATCGGTTCGACAAAAAATAAAAACAAGTCCGGTGATTTAGTCTAGGCAGACAAAGGTCAGTTCTACAAAATAATAAAGAGAAATCCTGTAATGCCGTCTTGTCAGGCAAAGATCAGTTCGAAAAAAAAACAATAAAAACAAGCCCGCTGATTTCGTCTAGGCAGGCAAACACCGAGTCTACACTGACAATAAAACATGTACATAGATGGTATCACTCAATTTATGGAATTGGTGCTGTTACTTAAAAAATAACAATGTTAAGTCATGCATAATGCACTTTGACCAGCGAAACCGTTACTAACAAATTAAATGATGTTGAAATTACGCAAAGGATTTCTACACAGTTGAATCCGAATTCATAAGCCTCAATCTCAACTCAACCACAAAAAATATGTTATATTCAGCATTTACATCCATCAGACCCAAGCCACATCTGGTCACAAACATCAGCAAGAGAAAAACGTCTTATTGTTGATAGTGAAGCAGATAAGAGCGAGAGTGACATAGACCCAGACAACCTGCAACAAGAAGTATTATAATGTCAGAGCAATGTTTTTGCAGTCAAAACATACAAGAGCAAACTTTTCGTCATTAATGTATCGTTAACATGGCGAAGAAACGCTGCTGGCTGTGGCTGGGCCACGTACGACGCACGAGCTGGTGATTTAGCTTCTTTGTGTGACAAATGTACGTTCATCGCGGCACTAAGGGCGGTTCTCAACGCTACGATACATTCGGTCCGAGTGACTCGCGCGAGTGACTCGTACGAGGAAATCGAGCTGATTATATCGTACGAATAGACACGCGTTACGATTTAGACGGATCACTCGTACTCATTTGAGCATCGATTCCGCGATTCCCTCTCTCAATCAGCTATTTTGACATCAGATGCTTCTGTACCAATAAAACCTCATACCTCGTCACATTACTGTCCAATGATACACTTAAAAGTTAACAAAGAAACAGATAACTAAGGGCTATTAATAATTATGTTCTATATTGTAAATGTTGTGCGCTTGTTATTATTTTTAAAACAATCCTCTGTGACACCCCATTTTAGTGAGTCGAACGTTCATCGGAAATAAAGTATCCGATGTCAATATAAATAACTGAGAGCGGGAATCACGTGATCGGTGCCCAACTGAACACGATTGATCCGTCTGAATCGTAACGCGTGTCTGTCCGTACGATATAATCGGATAGATTTCCTCGTACGACTCGCGCGAGTTAGTCGGACCGAATATATCGTAGCGTGGAGAACCGCCCTTTGAGCCGCGATGAACATACATTTGTCCTCGCGCGGAATGAATGACGCACCAAGCATTGTAGGTGGCCCAGCCACAACCAGCGGCGTTTGTTCACCACATTAACGATAAATTAATTAACTAAAAACACGACAAGACACGAACATTGAAATTTCGAGCGCGTGTCGTTTAAGAATTTGCTCTTGTACTTTTGACTGCAATACAATGCTCTGACGCGTCCTGCACGTTATAATGCTTATTGGTGCAGGCTGCCCGGGTCTTTGTCACTCTCGTTCATGTTGTCATATCTGCTTCACTATTAACAACAAGACGTCGTTCTCTTGCTTACGTTTGTGACCAAATGTGGCTTGGATATGCTGATTGCGGAATATAGCATACTTTGTTTTTGGATCACTTTATATGGATATGTATTGAATTCGGATTCTATTGTGTAGAATTCCTTTGTTGGGCACGGTTTCGCTGGTCAAAGTGCACTAGCCACGATTGAACAATGTAATTTGTGCACTACTAGAATCTTTCCACCAATCGAGTGATACCATATGTGCACTTGTGTTATTGCAATTCAACGCACTAGCTCTTTTTATCGAAACGCTGAGAGAATATAACTCATGTTTTAGTTGACGACAATTGTACAAACGTATCGAGTGTTGTAGATACATGCTTTTATAAATGCAGGAAACTACCCATTTCGTAATTGTATTAAACCAAGGCCCCCTCTTATATTTTACTATGTTTTTCTCTGGTTTGACGTCGTTGTTATATGATGAATGTTCTGGTATTATGACACTTGGGAGAAAATCAGTTGTGCTGAATAATGGCTATAGCGAGCTGCCTGACACGACACGCAAGCAAAGATTATTTGACAAATAAGTAACAAGCGGACATCCACGAACGATGATATGTTACCACGAAATAACTGGTGTCGTTGATAACTTGCAATATCACATCTGAACAGCAGTAACCTTGCACACACCGCTCTCAAATGGACACCACCTGAAAAAAAAGCTGACAACTGAGCAAATGGAGAAGAAGACACGTAGACAGCTGGAAAAACGTTAATCGAACTTGGCTGGCTCACCCAAGACCGCTCTGTCTGGAGAAGATTTGTTGGCTGCTTAAACACCAGCAGGAGAGACGAGGAATGAGAGAGTGATGACGTGAAGTGTACATATTTAGATCGTTTTAGAAATAAATGTAATGATTTGATGCACGGGCAACATAAACGAGGATGTTTCTAAAAAAATCACTCTCACACGACCATTACACTACAGTCTAAGTAGAAAGGTCACGTACTACCGGTACATTAAACAAAAACAAATAAAACGTTCCACCCGATATAGCTATGTTTTCAACTGCTAGTAAATAATAGGTTGCGATGTCACTACGAGATTTAGGCTTAAGAAGGGACTCCAATACGACGTGCACAATATCTACACAAGTGGACGACGTTATACCCGTGAGTTAATAAGTCCCCACTGCGTTTGCCTTTTAGGAAACTGCCCTGCCTGTAGCTTTCCGAGGTAATATCTAGTAGCATTCTTAATACTGACTTGCCGTGATAAACATACATTGGTCCCACCAAGACAATAAAGTATCTTTCATGCTGTGCATAATGATGCGTTTGTCGTCTCGTCGAACTCCTGCCGCACCAAGCGCTGTACGTGGTCCAACCAGAGACAACGACGCTTGTTCGGCAGCAAGACGATAAATGAATGAATAAAAAGATACCAGAGAAGACACGACAATAAAGAAACGTGCTGTCACGTTTCATTTAACTCTTTGCGTTTGTATGTTTTAACTGAAGAAAATGCTTGGACGTATCCTGCATTCAATCATGATTGTTTACAGTCTCCACAGTCCTGAAAGTTGAAGGCTATATTAATTTATGTTTACGAAATAGAGGATAGAAAGAGTTATCGATACATTTGCTGACCATACTTATTTGTATAAAATAAATATAAAGATACCCTTGTAATTTTATTGTTTGCGTGTGTATGTTTTAACTGCACGAACATGGTCTGACGTATCCTGCAATCAATCATATTTCTTTTCCATTTTGTACAATCATGACAATTTGAGGCTGTATTAGTTGAGGATATATATATATATATATATATATATATATATATATATATGTATATGTATATATATTGTGTATCCGCGTGCGTACGTACGTGGTTGCTTTCGTGCGTGCGTGCTTGCATGTGTCCGTGCGTACGTGCGTACGTGTATTAGAATTGTCAATTGATCAAGTTGTCTTGATCGATCATCGGTTCTTGTTGCCGACCGATGATCGATAACTGCTAATATATATATATATATATATATATATATATATATATATATATATATATATATATATATATATATATATATATATATATATATATATATATATATATATATATATATATATATATATATATATAATACATACATACATACATACATACATACATATACATACATACATATATATATATATATATACACCAATGAAATAGAGTCAAGGTTCGTATATACATGAATGGTTCACTTGCTCGACTGTCATATCTTATTTATTACTTCGTTTGTTCTCTGGCGCCACCTCGCGAACCAGCGACGTGTTTCAAGAAAGTGACTTCAGTCCTTCTTTTCCACACAAGTGTGTGATCAACTGTAGTTTGGATAACGGGGTTGTCAATATTAAATGCACCATACTTTGTTTTGGAAGAATTCAGGTGAAGGACAATTGAATGTCATACTGATTCTACTCACTATGTTGCTGAACCAGATGCACTAATGGTGACTCAATTGTGCAAGTTGTGTCGTGACAGCACCCTGTCTATGGCTACTCCATCAACCGTGTAACGCATTTTATGCACTTGTTTTTCTTGTCGTCGGCAGAGTTGATCTTTGCCTGACGTACAGATATTACAGGTTTGCTTTTATGTTTTTGCAGCGCTCATCGTTGTTTGACTAACCGGCGCCATGCACGATTTTGAAAGGGTTGAAAAAAATACGTATCGACAAGAAGATTTTTTTAGTGTGGTTTGGATAAGTTTATCACGGCCTATACCTTTGTGCACTCGTGACTAGTATCAAGAAGACTGCAACATAGAGCTAACATACCTATGTATAGCGCATGCATTATAATGTTGTTTTATGGTGAACATTATTAAGTAAAACATACTGTTTGATGATTTTACGTTATGTACCTATAGCTTATTTCATGAGTAACTCAGAAAACGGTCCATGCCTTGCCTCTGCATTACTCGTGCTAGATTGGCTGGTAGTCTCCTTTGTTTACGACTGATTTAGACGGCACGCGTCGGCGGTGCCTCGTTGTCCAGTGTTGTTGAATGGAGTGGGGGTGGTCGACCATACTTTAGTCCATCGGAAACATATTTATATAAATGCAGATGACTTAGCTACATCTTGTGTTTAACAATTATACTCAATAAACACATTTAGACAAATGGGTAGTCACAAATGGATGCAAGTACTTCTTCAAAAGATTCTCACGGTATATGCGTGAGCGTTGACAGGTATGCCGCTGCGCTAACGTCAGGTTCAATAAATGTAATCTGACTTACTGAACCAAATCCAGTATCATATAAAAATACTCCAACTTCATCCAACAATTGGCGTGCTGTCATCTTTACGTCCAGTGTGGCTAAGCATAATTACAAATAAACGTTTTGTACTTACACCAGTGTCTGATTTTTTGCAATAAATATTTTTATATAAATGCAGATGACTTAGCTACATCTTGTGTTTAACAATTATACTCAATAAACACATTTAGACGAATGGGTAGTTACAAACGGATGCAAGTTCTTGGTTGGAAAAAACAAAATCTAAAAAATGCTTAGATATCATTTATCAGCACATATTTAGGTTTATAATTATAAATACAATTTACCCTGTAACCATTGTGTTCCTAATATCAATAAAACAGGTAGTCCCCAGTTGGCAGGTTAAAGACGAATGTCCCCACTTGAAATACCAAACAAGTGTGTGTGTGTGTGTGTGTGTGTGTGTGTGTGCGTGCGTGCGTGCGTGCGTGCGTGCGTGCGTGCGTGCGTGGTACAGTTTAGCCCCCACTCATTCCTTATTCGTGTTTAGATGTGTAAACAATACATCTAAGTCATTCGACGTGGTATTTTGTTTCCAAGGTATAAAGATAGATTATATCACATAATGGGTGGACACAGGTTGGTTCCTAGTAAGGGACAGTCCATTCTGGTGTACGTGGGCACAGATTACGCTGATAGGAAAGCCACAACGTCTATAGTTAAGAAATAAAGGCATTTAGTCAGAAAAAAGCAGGTACGGTGTTTGTGCTGGTAATTATGTCAAGGATCTTACCAATAATAGGAAACAGGAGTTATAGTTACCGAAGTTGCAGAAGGATTGTGATTAACACTCTAGTTCAGAAGTTGTGTAGGTAGTTGGAAGTTGGATTTGTGGATGTGTGGGTATACTTTGTAAGGAGAGCTGACACGTTCTTGACGGAAGGGCTTCTGCTAATTGGAAAGAGTACAGCATAGTATTCTTACTTCCCAAACAAATCGTGAAGTGGAATTTTGACATCGTCGCGCTGGTTACAAACGAATGTGTTGACTTAAGTGTCGCCGCACTTGTTCGCTTGTTCCATATGTCTTCGTGCACAACTTATCAAATGTTTATGTTTATAGGCGGATCGCGGGTTATTTTGGGTTTTTTCTGCCGAATATGCATAAACTTTTGCACATTCTCATCACCGCAGATATAGCAACCACATTTGATAAAACCGGGAAATTTTCTGTTTTTAAGTGGGCATTAAAGTTTTATTGAATTGAATACGCAAGCCAGTTTCTGGAGAAACAGCCGCCAGCCGGTTTCGACCGATTTGAGGCGCTGCACACTGCGGCCATTTACGGTCGGTTTACGCGGTGATAATGGCGTATTAACTAATAATACACCATGTCGAGCTCCAGAAAACTAAGGATTCTGACCGATTCATCTAATCATGGAAATTAAACGGTCTAACGCTTCGGGATCAAAATCTAAAATCCTCACAAGCACTGAATACCGCTAAATTCACGACTGTCGTTCGAAAGGATGAGAAGTTAGCCGTCATATTGCTCTCCTAAAATTACTCCCTGCATAATTTGCCAGGATTATCGGAGAATATAGGCTGGCACAAATGTTAAAGTTTAATAATAGTATAGTGCTAAATAAGGTGTGTATAGGGTGGCATTTTTCATCAAATAAATACGCGTATAGGGACGTTTATTCGACACTCAAGAGTATGTGTAGCAAGTCCACATCAAAATCGCTTTGTAAATAAGGCAATTATATGAAAATTATACTTCAATAAAGCTATTGCTTTACAATTAATGTTATATATTAGAGTCTTGATATCAGTAACCACCTAATTGTTTTTTTAAGTAAGAATACACTGCAGCACACTTTTCACTGAAATGAAGAACATGCCTCATGAACATGTCAGCGCTCATAACAAAACAACCCTAGACATCCAACTTCCTCCTCCCTACGTAGCTTCTGGACTAGCTTGTTAATCGCCATCCTCCTGTAAACCTGATAAACTGTTCTTTGTTACCCATTACTGGTAAAGTCCCGAACAGATTTTAACTGTTCAACCTGCGCCTGTAGCATGGAAGTGATCTCCCCTCCCTCCCACCCTCCCTCCCTCCCTCCCTCCCTCCCTCCCTCCCTTCCTCCCTCCCTCCCTCCCTCCATCCCTCCCTCCCTTCCTCCCTCCACTTATTGTATTGGTTTTGCAGAATCGTTTTTGCCTGACTAGCGGATATTACCATGCGTGTTTAATTGTTTTTGTTGAGCTGAATTTTGCCTGACTAGCCGACATCAACATACTTGTTTTTTCTTGTTTTTTGCTTTACTATGCGTGATCACAGTGCTCCTCTTGAAAGGTTTCTTGAAAACCAGACTGTTTTTATGTAGCACTTAACACATATCGAGTACGACTGTTCAGTTGGAGACAAAATGGATCTTTTCACAGTATTGAAGCCACGGAGAAGACATGAAATCATCTTTCAAAACGATTTTTGAAATACACAAATCTCCCGACGATGGGAACATCTGTAAGTTTGCCTAGCACGCATTCAGTAACACACAGGTCAAATAATGAGGTCAGAAAGAGTGATCTATTAAGTTGTAAATTACGTTTTTACAGCGACCAAATAATGACAGATCATAACTTAATTCACATGCACAATAATAAATTTTACACGACGTAGTCAAGTGTTTATTTTGAACTGAGTAAATGACAAACTACTTTACTTTTGCATGAGCTCCCACAACGGTAGACATGCCTCTCACAAGAGGCTTATTATCTTCCTCGTCGTGTCCGATGTCTACCCCTTCTATTCTGTCCCATGTCTCTCCCACCATTCTTGTCGTCTTCCTCGTTGTGTCCGATGCCTACACCTTCAATTTTGTCCCATGCCTCTCCCACAAGGCGTATTGACTTCCTCATCGTGTCCGATATCTACCCCTTCTATTCTGTCCCATGTCTCTCCCACCATTCTTGTCGTCTTCCTCGTTGTGTCCGATGCCTACACCTTCAATTTTGTCCCATGCCTCTCCCACAAGGCGTATTGACTTCCTCATCGTGTCCGATATCTACCCCTTCTATTCTGTCCCATGCCTCTCCCATCAGGCGTATTGTCTTCCTTATCGTGTCAGATGTCTATCCCTTCTATTCTGCCCCATGCCTTTCCCACCAGGCTTATTGTCTTCCTCGTCGTGTCCGACGTCTACCCCTACTGTTCTGTCCCATGCCTCTCCCACCAGGCGTATTGTCTTCCTCGTCGTGTCCTATGTGTACCACTTCTATTTTGTCCCATGCCTCTCAAACCAGGCTTATTGTCTTCGTCGACGTGTCAGATGTCTACCCCTTCTATTCTGCCCCATGCCTCTCCCACCAGGCTTATTGTCTACCTCGTCGTGTCCGATGTCTAACCCTTCTATTCCGTCCCATACCTCTCCCACCAGGCTTATTGTCTTCCTCGTCGTGTCCGACGTCTACCCCTTCTATTCTGTCCACATGCCTCTCACGCCAGGCTTATTGTCTACCTCGTCGTGTCCGATGTCTACCCCTTCTATTCTTTCCAATGCCTCTTCCACCAGGACTATTGACTTCCTCGTCGTGGCCTATGTATACCCCTTCTATTCTGTCCCATGCCTCTCCCACCAGTCTTATTGTCTTCCTCGTCGTGTCCGATGTCTACCCCTTTTATTCTGTCCCATATCCAAGCCACATCTGGTCACAAGCTTCAACAACAGTTATTGTTAATAGTGAAGTAGATATGACAACCTGAACGACAGTGACAAAGACCCGGGCAGTCTGCAACAAAAAAATATTATAAAGTGTAGGACACGTCAGAGCAAAGATCTTCATTAATGTATCGTTAACATGGCGAAGAAACGCTGCTGGCTGTGGCTGGGCCACGTAAGACGCCTGGTGCTTCAGGTGTTCGGCGTGAGTACAAAAGTGTAATTCTGCGCGGCAAGAGCTGGTAATTCAGCTTGTTAGTGTGACATGTATGTTAACCACGACACTAAAGGCGTTTCTCCAGGCTTATTGTCTTCCTCGTCGTGTCCGATGTCTACCCATTCTATTCTGTACCATGCCTCTCCCACCAGGCTTATTGTCTTCCTCGTCGTGTCCGACGTCTACCCCTTCTATTCTGTCCCATGCCTCTCACACTACGCTTGTTGTCTTCCTCGTCGTGTCCGATGTCTACCCCTTCTATTCTGTCCCATGCCCCTCTCACCATGCTTGTCGTCTTCCTCGTTCTGTCCAACTGTCCGGACTGTGTAGAATGTAAAAGAAACATGATTGAATGCAAGACACGTCCGAGTATTTTCTTCAGTTAAGACATACAAACGCAAAGAGTTAAATGATAGCATGTTTCTTTATCGTCGTGTCTTCTCGGGTATTTTTTGTATTCATTTATTTATCGCCCTGGTGCCGAACAAGCGCCGCTGTCTGGGGCTGGACCACGAAAAAATCCCGTGACGAAAAGGACGTTGCAGTGTCTGAATAATATGCTTAATAAAGTGATCGTGCGTAGTAGAAATGTCTTGTGATGCTGGATAGTCTGCCCCAGATCACCACTTGAAAAAAGCACGTTAAGACAAGTCTGATCATCTCGGCTAGTCAGGTAAAGAACATATAAAGTGTCCCTCGACTCGTGGAATAGAAACATACCATGCGACACAGTCGACGTCAACGGGAACATGAGTTATATTCTTTCGGCGCTTCGAAAAAAAGAATTGAGTGTGTTGAATAGCATTTCGGCACTATGGTATAGGCAGTTCTCGCACTTGAATGTTAAGCTTATTTTTTATACACCTGTTATATTCGAGGTGGTGTCTTAATGTCACTGCCTGGACAATATATTCAAACTGCTTTATTGATTTGAAGACATTAATTTGAACGTGCATGTTCGGAAGTACATACAATAACGCACAGTCATGGTTATTAAACTGTGCGTCAATTAATACAACACATATCAGAATAGTAATAACATATATAGCAACTTAATCATTGAATACCCGAGTTAAGGAATGTATCAACGTTTTCTCTAAACTTGTTTATTTACTCAATTCGACACAGGAACTTCTTCAGTTCATTGCTTCATGCATGTGAATAGAACTAAATAATATTCACTCATTATGTCGTCGTTGTTACAAAAGTACTTTAGATTTCTACAAAATAATAAGAACAAGTCCGGTAATTCCATCTAGTCAAGCAAAGATCGGTTGGACAAAAACAATAAAAACAAGTCCGCTGATTTCGCCTAGGCAGGCAAAGACCGGGTCTACAAATTATAAAACAAAGTCCGGTGATTCCATCTATGCAGACAAAAGTCAGTTCTACAAAATATTTAATTCAAATTCGGTGATTGCGTAAATTCAGGCAAACATCGGTTCGACAAAAACAATACGCCCGCAGATTTAGAGCTATATTCAGCATTTACAACTGCCATACCCAAGCCACATCTGGCCACAAACTGCAGGAAGAGAACGACATCTTACTGTTAATGGTGAATCAGATATGACAACCTGGACGAGAGTGACAAAGACACGGGCAGCCTCCAACAAGAAGTATTATAACATGCAGGACACGTCAGAGCACTGTATTGCAGTCAAAACATACAACAGCAAACTTTTAAATGACACGCGCTGACAAGTTCCTATGTTTGTTTTTGTCGTGGAAATCTTTTCTTCATTAATGCATCGTTAACATGGCTAAGAAACGCTGCTGGCTGTGGCTGGGCCACGTACGACGCTTGGTGCGGCTGTTGTTCGGCGCGAGGACAAAGGTGTCATTCTGCACTGCTCGAGCTGGTGATTTAGCTTCTTAGTGTGACAAATGTATGTTCATCGCGGCACTAAAGGCGGTTCTCCACGCTACGATACATTCGGACCGAGTGACTCGTGTGCGAGTGAGTCGTACGAGGAAATCGAGCTGATTATATCGTACGAATAGAAACACGTTACGATTTAAAAGGATCACTCTTATTTATTTGAGCATCTATTATGCGATTAACTGTCTTAGTCAGTTATTTTGATATCAGATGAGTCACATCACTGTCCAATGATACACTTCAAAGTTAACAAATAAACAGGTAACCAAGGGCTATTAATAATTATGTTCTATACTGTAAATGTTGAACGATTGTTATTAACTGTAATAAAAAATCCTCTATGACACACCAATTTAATGAGTCGAACGATCGTCGGAAAATAAGCATCCGATGTCAATATAACTGACAGAGAGCGGGAATCACGTGATCGGTGCCCAACTCAATACGAGTGATCCGTCTGAATCGTAACACGTGTCTGTTCTTATATGATATAATCGGATCGATTTCCTCTTACAACTCACTCGCGCGAGCCTCTCGGACCGAATGTATCTTAGCATGGAGAACCGTCTTTAGACCCTTGATGAACATGCATGTATCACACTACGAAACTAAATCACTAGTTCGTGCAGTGTAGAATGACACCTTTGACCTCGCGCGGAATGCCTGACGCACCAAGCGCTGTAGGTGGCCCAGCCACAGCCAGCGGCGTTTGTTCACCACATTAACCATACATTAATTAATTAAAAACACGACAGGACACGGACATAGAAATTTCCCATCAATCGATTGATGCCGTCTGTGCACTTGTGTTATTGTTATTGTAGATCCCGTTGTTTGCCTGCCTAGACGAAGTCAACGGACTTGTTTTTATTGTTTTTGTCGAACCGATCTTTGCCTGACTAAACGCAATCGCCGAATTTGTCTTTATTATTTTGTAGAGCAGATCATTTCCTGCCTAGACTAAAACCCCGGACTTGTTTTTGCTGAACTGATCTTTGCCTGACTAGACGAATTCACCGGACTTTTTTTATTGTTTTTTGTAGAGCCGATCTTTGTCTGACTAGACGAAATCACCAAATGTGTTTTTATTATTTTATAGAGCTGATCTTTGCATGACTAGTCGACATTAACACGCACCTTTTGAAATGATTCCTGCGCACAAGGACCGTTCTCCTGTAACACCTAAAACAGTACAAATGCGAACGTTCAATCAGTAAATAAAAACCCGAATATTTCACAGCAGTGAAACCACAAAGAAGACATGAAATATTTCCGTATTTTTCAAAATGTTGTTTAAAATATACAAATCAAGTGACGACGGGAACGTCTGTCATCTTGTCTAACACGCATAAAAGTACAGTTAATTAATGCGGTTTGGGGGAGTGGAAATTATATTAAATCTTAACGTACGTTTGTGACAGCGACAACATAATGAGAGAATACTATTTATTTTTATTCTCATACAACAGCAAGTTTTTCGGGTATCCAATTATTAAGTTGCTATATACGTTTTCGATATTACTATTCTGATATTTGTTACATTAACTGGTATACAATTTAATAACCACAATTGTGCATTATTGTATGTACTTGCGAACATGCGCGTTCAAATTAATGTCTTCATAGCAATAAAGGAGTTTGAATATAATCTCCAACCAGTAA
Organism: Lamellibrachia satsuma; assembly: GCA_033239005.1. Taxonomy (NCBI): domain Eukaryota; kingdom Metazoa; phylum Annelida; class Polychaeta; order Sabellida; family Siboglinidae; genus Lamellibrachia; species Lamellibrachia satsuma. The sequence goes on along the minus strand of BSQZ01000016.1, from coordinate 1,258,134 downwards.
AATTAAAACACTACCGGCAAAAATAATATGTCTATAGATATAATCAGTTTAGAATTCAAGTGCGAGAAACGCTATTCAACGCATTCTTTTTTTACCAAAACGCCGAGAGCATATAACTCATGTTCCTGTTGACGTCAATTGTACACACATATCGCGTGTTGTAGCTACATGCTTTTATAAATGCAAGAAACTACCCATTTTGTAATTGTATTAAACCAAGGCTCCAACTGATGTTTTACTATGTTTTTCACTGGTTTGACGTCGTTACTATATGACGAATGTTCTGGTATTATGGCACTTGGGAGAAAATAAGTTGTGATGAATAATGGCTACATTGAGCTGCCTGACAAGACACGCAAACCAAGATGCTTTGACAAATAAGTAACAAACGGACATCCACGAATCATTATATTTTACCACGAAATAACTGGTGTCGTTGATAACTTTTCCCAAGACGTGTGAACAGCAATAGCCTTGCACACACCACTCCCAAATGGATACCACCTGAAAAAAAACAAAGAAGCTGATAACTGAGCACCTGGAGAAGAAATGTAAAAGAAGAAACGAAAATGGCTGGAAAGACGTTGATCGAACTTGGCTGGCTCATCCAAGACTGCACTGGCTGGCGAAGATTGGTTGGCTACTTATGCTCCAGGAGAGACGAGAAATGAGAGAGTGATTGTGTGTGATGGATAGATTTAGTTCGTTTTAGAAATAAATGTACTGATTTGATGCACGGGCAACATAAACAAGGATGTTTTTAAAAAATGAGAAACTCGACCATTACGCTACGATCTCAGCAGGGAGGTCACGTACTACCGGTACATTAAACAAACACACATTCCATACGATAGTTATGCTTTCAAATGCTGGTAAATAAAAGGATGCGATGCCACAACGAGATTTATACTTACTACGTGTCATTAATATGACGTGCACAATAACTACCCAAAGGAACACAATTATACACATGGGTTATTAAGTCCCCACTGAAGTTTCTTGATGTTGACTTGCTGTGATGAACATACATTGGTCCCACCAAGAAAATAAAGTATCGTTCATGCTGTGCAGAATGACCTATGGGTATGACGCTGTCCACTAGGGTAAATGTTGTGCATTGTCCGAATAATATGCTTAATTAACTGTTCATGCTCGGTAGAAGTGTCTGGTGATGCTGGTTAGTCAGCCCAAGATCAACAATTGAAAATTACACATTAAACCAAGTATGATCATGTCTTCTACTCAGTCAAAGAACATATAAATTGCCTTTCGACTTATGGAATAGAAACAGATCTACATAACAAAAAAGAAACATAAAAAAGTGAATCGCTCGTCATTTAAACATTTGCTTTGGTAAGATTTAACTGCAAACACATGTTCTGACGTTAAATCCCCACAACTTTTAGGGCATCGCCCAGCTTGTAGCTTTCCGAGGTAAGAACTAGTAGCATTCTTGATGTTGACTTGCCGTGATGAACATACATTATTCCCACAAAGAAAATAATGTATCGTTCATGCTGTGCAGAATGACGCGTTTGTCGTCTCGTCAAACTCTTACCGCAACAAGCGCAGTACGTGGTCCAGCCGCAGCCTATGGCGCTTGTTCGCCACCTCATCAATAAATGTATAAAAAAAAGATACTTGAGAAAACACGACAAAAAAGAAACGTGCTATCACGTCTCATTTAACTCTTTGCGATTTTACCTGCAGTTCGAGATTGTATTAACTAAGGTTTATGAATTTGAGCTGATGGAAAGACAAAGAAACAAAATTTAACGCTTTATCAGCTGAAAAGCTACTCCAGTAAGTTAAATCTGACTGCAAAATGGATGGATTGAAGTTTACATGTACTTATATACACTAATCGCCTAAACGTTTTTTCTGCTTTTGACTTTAAAAACTATTACTGGTGCAATTACCAATGATTACCAATAATGGTATTATCATCATAACCATTGCTATGCACGAACATAAAACATAGTTCAGCTTAAGAAAGCTGCACATTATTCCCCCAACCGTTCAACGCAAAAAAAAACAACAACAAAAGCACTGCGAATATCAATATGATCAATAAAAGTAGCTGCGAACGGAAGAGCAAGATATGTGCTGACGATACACGCGAAATATTTTTTTTGTCGTCTCGTCAAACTCTTACCGCAACAAGCGCAGTACGTGGTCCAGCCGCAGCCAACACACATATATATTCCCGCAACCGTTCAACGCAAAAAAACAACAACACCAAAAGCACTGCGAATATCAATATGATCAATAAAAGTACTTGCATACGGAAGAACAAAATATGTGCTGACGATACACGCGAAATATTTTTTCAAGAGTTCACTGTTTTACACAAAAACATGAAAAAAATTATTCATCTTTCAGGTGACGCCGCTTTACCACCTTTTCGCGTGTTCCAGCTATATGCATTTCTGAATACAAGAAACTGGTGCGATACTCAATTTTTTCGTACAGGCACATCTTACAATGTTTTTACAGTGATTTGACGTAGGCTTACTATCTCAAACTCCATGACTTCTTGAGACTTTGAAAACGAATTGTGATGAATAATGTCTAAAGCGAACAACATGAAAAGACATACAAACAATGACTCTTTGACATAGAAAAAATACAAACGATATATGTTTTCACCCTTGTTAATCACCTAAAAAATACCGTGACGTGTGAAGGTGCATGATTAATTCAGGTAAAATTGTATAAATGCAGACACTCTTACAGACTACAGCACCATTGACTTCAGTCGAAGATCTGTGGGTCACATCGTTGTCGGTACGGTAAGTAAAACGATGTGTATCTTATCTTCTTGAAATGTTGTCGCCTAATGTAAAAACGTGTGTCTTAGATTGATTATTTTCAAATCTTGTAGAAGTTTTGAGGAATATATCTGGGATGAAATAATATAATAATAATTGGATCTAATGTTGGAAAAACAGTTTTTCTGCTCCCAATAATACACTGGGAGGCATAATAATAGATAATAAATAGTATTTGTTGTTGTTATCAGTTTTATAAAAGAGTGTGTATTATTGTATATGGACTCCTAGAGAACGATTAATAAATGAAGTGCATATAGTTGTGTTTGCAGTATTGCTAGAAGCGAACTCTAGAAAATACAACAGGAGTAGCCAATTAGTGACGTCGACTAATACTTCTATGTTTCAGAAGAAAACCAGACGCCATGGCGAAGTTTTTCGTTGCACTGCTGGTGCTTGTTGCTGTGTATGCAGCTGAAGGTTAGATACATTTGCATATTTCTGTAGATGTGTACGTGCCTGTTTACGTGCGTGAATTATAATGTAAATAAGCATGTCACGTATGATATCACATGGATCCGTTTAAATGGTAAAAAATGGAGCAATTAAAAAAGCAGGAACTTGATACATTTGGTTAGTGTACCTATTAAGGTTTTGTTTGCACATGACGTATACAATGTTGTTCGTCCAGGACGTTCTATTCATGAATATACACTTTATCTGTTGCATATGCATTTAAACTGTGCTTAAAATATGCATTAATATAATCACATATGCTGTAAATGAGATGGTTGTGCAGTAACCAAAGGAAATATGTCACTCGGCATAGGCAAAGTGTTGGGATATTGTTGAAAAAAAAAAAATGTGAAACTGAAAAATTCGAAATTTGAAAATGCCCTATATCTTGGTCGTTCATTCACTGATGATCAGCTAATGGATAACAGTTCTTTTTAAAATATGCCTATTATTCATCGTATCAGTGCAGCTCCCTGCCCTGACAAGCTGGGTAATGTTAAACAACACACAGAAGACGCTTACACCAGCGTTTCGTTGTACATACTCCAATGTACATAATCCGTGTGCACACCCCAAAATGCCTTCAAAACATGAATCTATCAGAAAGGGAACAAAGTCATTTTAATATAGCAATATATTATATTGTAAATGGAAAACAACTGCAACAAAATGTTTAATCGAAAGAAAATATTTATGATCCAAAAATATAATAGTAAGAGTAATGTTAACACGCTAAAATATAATAGTAATACATAACATTGCATTCAAAATGTAATGATATTAAGAAGTAAACCAAGTAATTTTTAATATAGCAATATATTACATTGCAACATAACTTACCCAAGGCCTGCGTGTGAACTTTTATTGTAGTATTAATTGATGATGCATACATGGTGTACACCAGTAGCCCGATACTTTTATACATTTGTACTTAAGTAAGTTTATCAATGGATATTTTACATTTACCTTGTACATTTTTGATGGGTATTAAACTTGCTTTTTGAGAGATTACTTTTACTTCAGTCTTGTTCCAGCACTTGACTATATTCAATACATTGCACTTTTTATGCAATTCTTTTAGGTACGGTTATTGAAGACTTATAAGTTGGATATATACCATTGATGTGTATAAAAACAGTTAAAAATCATTAATTGATTATACTAAAACACTGCATTTTGCTGCAATGGTAAAACATATATGTTACAACTAGCCCCACTGGCTGTTACAACTAACCCCGCCTCTTTGAAAATGTTAACATACATACTGTGTTAAGCATTTATTGATGTACGGATCTAAGATTGGTACTTGTGTTTTCGATGGCATGATGTTTGGATCGGGTAACAAATGAAATACGTTTCTTGTTTCAGCGGATTACAATGGGTGTTTCAACGGCTTCAACTATGATTGCTGCAGAAACCGCCGTCCAAACTTTTGCTACCCGTCCCTTTCGAAGCCGATGCCTTACTACTACAAGTGCGTCGGCATGAGAGTGGTGTACGGCCGTTGTGCAGTGAACCAATGCGTCACTGTGTCGGGAAGCTGTGGTAAGTGTGACGACGACATCGGTCTCAATGCATCAGATTGTACGACTGTGGATTGGCATTGATATCGGTTGAGTCGATTTCTGATTAAACAATTCAAAGTTGGTCTCCATAAATGTTTGTTACTTGTATAACTCAATCTCCAAATTGCCTACTATTCTAAAAAAGGTAAATATACATTCTTATTTTGAGCTGTATTCAGTCCGTATGGCAACTCAAAGCTTTATATACTTGATCCTTAGCAGCCCTGTTGATTCCATGGCAATCGTCTTACATTCTCCGGAATTTCCTTCATCATATCGTTGATTCACGTATTGGATAAGACAACTATGTGGTGGTGAACTTCAATTCCGTTGAACTCTCGTTCTCAAAATCATTAATTACAATATATCAGTAGATAATACAATTTGATTGATGCGTTTAAGGATCATGCAGTGACGAATGCTCGTACACCAGAAATTTCCATTATTACTATTCATCCACCTTCGTCGGCCGCTACTACTACGGGTGCAATCGTGGCTCCATGTACTACCGCTCGTGTGGATTGAACCAATCCTTCTATCCGAGTCGCGGTCGTTGTGGTTCGTATATATTTTAATCTTCAAAATGTAGTATTAAAGGTCACGGTGATCCGTGTTGCACAATAAGAAATATGCAACACACTTGCTTCTTCGTAAAGCTAATGCAATATGTATCTAACATGTTTACTATTATGTAATTGTGAAACCGAATAACATAGTCATTATACTGTTGCAGAACATCCATATGATCAAGGCTTTCATGACATATAATAATCCGAATGTAAATGATATATGATGAATTTTGCTTAGTGATAAAACGTTGTCTTATTTCATTTGTTCTATCTGAAGTGTATGTGTGAGGTGTAGCACGGGTTTACCTAGTTCTGATTGACTGCTGTGATAGTGCTGCACAGTGTATACGTAACGTGTTGTGCAGGCTGCAGAGAGAATTACTGCGAGAAGTACTCCGGCTGGCAGTCGACCGTGTGCAACGGATGCGGCAGCTACGTCTTCTGCAAGTACGGACGTCCCCTTCGCTACAGGCGATGCCCCTGGTACAGACGCCACTACGACTGTAGACGCCGTCGTTGTGTCAGCAGGTGCAACAACTGCTGTGGCAGCCGATAAGCTGACATCAGGGTAAGTTTAATGTGTTAACTTCGCCATCGTGGTTGTTGTCGTCGTTGTAGTCGTCGACGTTATAATTTCCGTCATATATGCAGCTCTTATCTCTACGATGCTGACAATTAATATCGTAATCACGGATGTATTTAACATTTGTTCATAAGCCAGACTCATAGTGTTTACTGAACGTTATTTCGGGTAGAACGTTTAGTTTCAAAACAACGGCGTGATCTGGAACATTAACAAACGTTTATCACATCATGTGTAATTAAGGTGCATATGTGTAGAAAATACGCATCAACATCGCATTTCTTACGCACTGTATCATAATTACTTACAGTAAATGTATGTTATATTTCAGTGGAGGTCACTGGTCGCGCCATCTTTGGAAGAAGATAAATGGAACATGCGAACAAGTGCGGATATATGTTTTCCCGAACATACCTTTGTAACAAACGCGACTATGTGAACATTCTACCTCAATAAAGCTCCTGCTTTACAATGAATGTTATGTATCAGAGTATTTATATCAGTAACCACCTAATTGTTGGTAAATTAAGAATACACTGCAGCACCATTTTCACTGAAATGAAGCACATGCCTCATGAACATGTCAACGCTCATAACAAAGCAACCCCAGACATCCAACTTTCTCCTCCCTACGTAGCTTCTGGACTAGCTTGTTAATCGCCACCCTCCTGCAAATCCGTTAAAACTGATCTGTATTACCCATTACTGGTAAAATCCCTGACAGATTTATCTGCTCAACCAGCGCTTGTATTAGAAGTCTGACTAATTGCCTGTATTCCTTAACTATGGAATTTATGTCCCGCTCCCTGCGTCAAGTGTGTCTACGCGCACTATAGTGGGCCATCCTTTGCCAGGATTCTGGACTTCCAACGATGTTACTGTGATTTCCTATATTTTCCCCTTGAATGGCACGATTGAGAATTGAGAAATCAGTGGGGGCTAAACTGTCCCATGCCTCTCCCACATTGCTAGTCGTCTTCCTCGCTCTTCCCGCTGTCTACTCCTTTCATTCTATCCCAAGTCTCTCCCACCAGGCTTGTCGTCTTCCTCGTTGTTTCGGATGTCTACCCCTTCTATTCTGTCCCCTGCCTGTCCCACCATGCTTGTCGTCTTCCTCGTTGTGTCCGCTGTCTACCCTTTCTACGCTATCGCAATGGCTGATTTTAATACAGTTGTTGAAATATTAATACGTGGGATAAAAATAAGTATGGTCAGCAAATGTATCGAGAACTCTTTGTATTTCGTAAACCTTACCTAATACAGCCTTCTACTGTCAGGACGTGTAGAATATAAAAGAAACTTGATTGAATGCAGGATACGAGCATTTTCTTCAGTTAAAACATACAAACGCAAAGATTTAAATTACACTTGATACACGTTTCTTTATTGTCATGTCTTCTCCGGTATATTTTTATTCATTCATTTATAGTCCTGGTGCCGAACAAGCGTCGTTGCCTGTTGCTGGACCACGTACAGCGCTTGGTGCGGTAGGAGTTCGACTAGAGGACAAATGCGTCATTCTGTAACAGCACGACGTAGTTTATTTTCTTGGTGGAACCAAAACACTTCATTAGGGAAACGGTCTAGAAACATAAATATATGTGTTTGTGGCTAGTAATGTTGTGTTAACTCCGACGGGGTTGTAACTGCATACTCGCAAATCCCGTAACGAAAAGGGCGTGGCAGTGTCCGTATAGTATGCTTAATAAATTGTTCATGCGCAGTAGAAGTGTCAGGTGATGCTAGATAGTTAGCCCAAGATCAACTATTGAAAATAAACACACTAAAACAAGTATGATCATGTCGGCTAGTCAGTCAAAGAACAGATAAAGTGTCACTCGACTTATGGAATAGAAACAGCTCCATGTGCTCGGACGGCCACAATGATATATCCGAGTTATGCACTGGGGCCATCGTTATACATTCCATGCCACATAGTCGACGTCAACGGGAACATGAGTTTGATTCTCTCGGCGTTTCGATAATAAGAATTGAGTGTGTTGAATAGAGTTTCAGGACTACGATATGCGCAGTTTTCGCACTTCAGCTGATTTTTATATACACCTGTTATATTCGCGGCGGTGTTTTGATATTAGTTCGAGAATATATTCAAAATCCTTTATTGTTTTGAAGACCTTAATTTGAACGTGCGTGTTCGCAAATACATAAAATAACGCACAGTCGTGGTTATCGAGCTGTATGCCAATTAATATAACACATATAAGAATAGTAATAGCAAAAACGTATATCGCAACTTAATCATTGGAAACCTGAGTTAAGTAATGTATCAACGCTTTCTCTAAACTTGTTCATTTACTCAATTCGAGACAGACACTTCTTCAGTTCATCTAGACATTATTACATGTATGTGAATAGGAATTAAATAATATTCTCTCACTATTTTGTCGTTGTCACAAACGTACATTAGATTTAATATAATTTCCACTTTTCCAAACCACATTCATTGACGGTAGTTTAAATGCATGCGTGTTACACAACGTTCCCATCGTCAGTTGATTTGTGTATTACAATCAACGATTTGAAAAAGACGGAAATGTTTCATGTCTTCTTTGTGGTTTCACCTCTGTGAAATATTCGGGTTTTTATTTACATATTGAACGTTCGTGTTTTTACTATTTTAAGTGTTACAAGACTACAGTACTTCTCTGCAGGAATCCTTTCAAAAGGTGCCTCTTGATGTATGCTAGTCAGGCAAATATCAGCTCTGCAGAAAACAGTAATGACAAGCTTGGTCGACTAATCATGCAAATATCAGCCCTACAAAATAATCAAAACAAGTCCGATTATTTCGTCTAGTCATGCAAAGATCGGGTCGACAAAAAATGGCGAAGGCCGGGTCTACAAAATAATAAAACCAAGACCAGTGATTTCGCAAACAACGAGTCTATAATAACAATAAATAACTCATTTGATGGAATTGGTGATGGTACTTCAATATTTACATTGTTCAGTCGTGGGTAGTGCAGTTTGACCAGCGAAACCGTGCTCAGCAAATTAAATGATGTTGACATTACACAAAGGAATTCTACACAATTGAATCCGAATTTAACCGATATCCATTTCAATGTGTCCAAAACAAAGTATGCTATATCCAGCAACCGCCATATCCTAGCCACATCTGGTCACATACTTCAACAAGAGAACGACGTCTTATTGTTATTAATGAAGCAGATATGACAAACTGATCGAGCATGAAAAATACCCGGGCAGCATGAAAAAAGAAGTATTATAACGTCCAGGACACTTCAGAGCATTGTACTGCAGTCAAACATGAGAGCAAACTTTTTAATGACACGCGCTGGAAAGTTTCTATGTTTGTGTCTTGTCGAGTAGATTTTTTCTTCATTAACGTATCGTTAACATGGCGAACAAAAACAGAGCATTTTCTTGAAGTTAACATATACGAATGCAAACAGTTAAATTGCACGCGATAGCACGTTTCTTTATTTCGGGTCTTCTCGGGTATCTTTTTATTCATTCATTTATCGTTGAGGTGGCGAACAAGCGTCGTTGTCTGTGGCTGGACCGCGTACAACGTTTGGTGCGGCAGGAGCTCGACGAGACGACAAACGCGTCATTCTGCACAGCATGAATGATACTTTATTTTCTTGGTGGGACCAATGTATGTTTATCACGGCAAGTCAGTAATTAAGACACTACTAGGTTTTACCTCCGAAAACTACATGCCGGGCATTGCCCTAAAAAGAAAACGCAGTGGTGACTTAATAACAAATGGGTATCCATCATCCGTCGTCCACTCGGGCAGATATTGTGCACGTCATAAAACTATTGGAGTCGCTTCGTAAGTCTAAAACCCGTAGTGGCATGGCATCCTTTTATTTACCAGCAGTTGAAAGCGCAACTATATCGTACTGAACGCATTTAGTATTTTTGTTTAATGTGCCGGTAGAACGTGACCTTCCTGCTTGAATTGTAGCGTAATGGTCGTGTGAGAGTGCATTTTGTTTTTAGAAATATTCTTCTTGTATGTTGCTCGTGCATCAAATCAGTACATTTATTTATAAAATGATCTAAATCTATCCACCACACATCATCACTCTCTCATTCCTTATGTCTCCTGCTGGAGCACAAACAGCCAACACATTTTCTGCAGCCAGTGCGGTCTTGGGTGAGCCAGTCAAGTTCGATCAACGTCTTTCCAGCCATCTTCGTGTCTTCTTCCAAAATTCTTCTCCAGTTGTCAGCCATTATTCATCACAACTATTTTCAAAATCTCCAAAGTGTCATAATGTCAAAACATTTGTCATATAACAACGACGTCAAACCAGTGAAAAACATAGTAAAATATCAGATGGAGCCTTGGTGTAATACAATTACGAAGTGTGTAGTTTCTTGCATTTATAAAAGCATCTAGCTACAAGACGCGATATGTTTGTACAACTGACGTCAATTGGAACATGAGTTATATTCTCTCAGCGTTTCGGTAAAAAAAAGGTATTGTTAACAGTGAAGCAGATATGGCAACCTGAACGAGAATGACAAAGACCCGGGCAGCCTGCAACAAGAAGTATTATAACGTGCAGGGCACGTCAGAGCATTGTATTGAAGTCAAACGTACAAGAACAAATTCTTAAAAGACACGCGCTCGAAATGTCTATGTTCGTGTTTTGTCGTGTTTTTAGTTAATTCATTTTTCGTTAATGTGGTGAACAAACGCCGCTGGTTGTGGCTGGACCACCTACAGCGCTTGGTGCGGCAAGTGTTCGGCGCGAGGACAAAGGTGTCATTCTACGCTGCACGAACTAGTGATTTAGCTTCTTAATGGACAAATGTATGTTCATCGCGGCACTAAGGGCGGTTCTCCTCGTTACGATATATTCGGGTTCCGAGTGACTCGTACGAATAGACACACATTACGATTCAGACGGATCACTCGTATTCATTTGGACATCTATTACGTGATTCCCTGTCTCAATCAGCTAATTTGACATCAGATGCTTCTTTTCCGACGAACGTACGACTCATTAAATTAGGGTGTCATAGAGGATTGTTACATCACAAAATAGTAACAAGCGCACAGCATTTACAATATAATACATAATTATTAATAGCTTTTGATTATTGTTTCTTTGTTAACTTTGAAGTGTTTCGTTGGACAGTGATGTTAGGAGTTAGGAGGTTTATTGGTATTTTAATTATCTTATGCAAACCTTGGGTTCAATTAATTCGGGATAGAAAAAAAATATCTTTAATTTAGTTAAATTGTACAAGTCTGAGTTTCTAATGTCACGCAAATTATCACAAAATATGTTCTTCAGACATTATTGATAACTGACCATGGGTCGTAGGCCTAACCCCAGAACAGAACGTAACGAGGATACAGTTGAATCATGTTTGGCGAACTTACGTTAGAATATTAAAAACATAATCAAAGACTCATATGTATTTACTTAACCATATGTTATAATGTTGCTGTGTATACGAACTACAGAGATGTACCCCATTGCTTTAAGTATTTCACCGCAATTTCTAATCTCGTCTCCAAATGCTCTTAAGCCACCACAGTCCGTTGGGGAAATTATTTGCCCAACTGTCACCCTCTTAATCCACGCATCTACAACAGTGTATTGTCAAACCTGTCATCTAACAGCTCCCTTGCCACTTATATCCTACATTAGATTCCATTACGATAAATGATTCAATCACCTTACTAGCTTTACCAGCACACAGTTGCATAAGCCTGGCTAGTTTGACACTGTCATCAACAATCTCTTTGATGTCCTAACAAAGCTCCAATATTTCAGCTCGATCTTAGGCATCTGCAACATGTCTTGCTGTTGTCACACACGGGACTGTCAAGTTCAGGTTGTTCGGTCGTGCATTGAGGCCGGTGCCTTGTGTACTCGTTCACATCCAGCTGTGCCGCCTGTCGGAGTAAGCGCTGTTGACTTGCTTCGCTGGCTTCATAGACCTTTGCCTCAGCTACAGTTATGGCAATGCCAGTTTTCAATTTCAAGAGCTCACTACGTTTTCGTAATATTCGCTCCTGTCGTTCTCAGCACGTCCATCTGAAGGGCAGTGTCAGCCACTACGAGTCCTACCGCCGTCTCGTGCATGTGTACTAGCAATAGTAGAGGTACTGGTCGCAGGCGACATTGATGAACAACATACTTGACTGTCAGCAGATGCAACAACTGCTGTGACAGCCTATAAACAAACAACAAAAGGGTAAATTCAATGTGTTATTTTCACCATCGATGTCGTTGTCGTCGTCGCAATCGTCCTTATCGGTTCCATCATACATGCAGCTGTTATCTCTACGATACTGACAATCAGTATCGTAATCACGGACGTATTCACCATTTGTTCATAAGCTAGATCCATTGTGTTCAGTCAACGTTATTTTGGGTAGAACGTTGAGTTTTCAGAACAATTGCGTGATCTGGAACCTTTTAATTCAACTCAATTCTATAAATTTTATTCAAACAACAAACATAGTAATGGCTGCAATAGCAATATTTTTTCTTCAGTGACGTTAAGAGATGTTTGAAAAGAATACACAAGAAGTTAAAAAAAAAACTTTTATAAAATGTATCCCCTACATAGCTATTAATTTGATAACATTTGAGTAATCAGAAGAAGTACAATTAGAAAAATACTGAATCACATGCAATTCAAATGCCTACATTTATAAGGAATGGGGTCCTATTATTTACATACTCAATAAACATGATACATATTAAAATATTATATATTCTGCTAGTTCAGAACTAGCAATAGTAACAGTAACTAGATTATGTTATACAGAGTAACTATGTATGTTTATTTATGATTGCTTTCTTATACCAGTGTTTGAATGACCTTACTGTTTTAATGTTACTGAGCTCAGTATCTAGGGAATTCCAGAGACTTATGCAATATACAGAAAGATTCATAACTCAAATAGTTGGGGTAAAACAACATAAGTTAATTTTGCTGACGTGTTATTGTTGAAATATCTCTTTTCACAAAGTGTCTTTGTATATTAATTGACAACTTGCATTGATATACTTTAACCTAAAAACAGCTGTTTTTAATGTTACCAGGTCTACAAATTTTAGTGCATGTTGGTCTGAGAAATGGCAGATGCTGTTCAATTTTGGGAAATGTAAATGCCTACATACAGGACATGGGAACTTGAATGTAAACTATAAAATGGGAGCTACTGTTCTTGGTACTACTGTAAAAGAAAAGGACTTAGGAGTTACAATAAGCGCTGATATGAAAGTTTCAGAGCAGTGTGGTATTGCAGCTTCAAAGGGTAATCAAATTCTTGGATTGATTAGAAGAAACATAACATACAAGGGAAAAAAGTTAATTATACCTCTTTATAAAGCAATAGTTAGACCTCATTTAGAATACTGTATACAAGCATGGAGACCATATCGTAAGAAGGATATAGATACGCTTGAACGCATACAAAGGAGAGCAACTAAAATGATTCCAGAACTTAGAGACCTTAGTTATGAAGAACGCCTGAAAGAATGTGGTTTAACAACTCTAGAGACAAGGAGGTTAAGAGGAGATCAGATTGAAGTTTTTAAGATATTGAATGGGTATGAAAATATTGATAGAAATATGTTTTTCTCACTCAAGAAGGATAGCAGAACTAGAGGACATGAGGTAAAATTAGTAAAGGATCAATGTAGATTGGACATCAGGAAGCACTCGTTCTCACAGAGGACAGTAAATGAATGGAACAAACTGTCTACAGATTGTGTAACTGCTAGCAGCGTGAATATGTTTAAAAACAAGGTTGACACATATATCAGAAGGGCGGGTTATAAGTAGGTGAACATTGTTGGACTCTCGATAAGCCAATGGCTTCCTTGTCCACTTGCCATCTGGGCCTTTGGCTTGGATGGCAAATCTTGTTAAATCTTGTTAAATCTGTACAATAGAAGGGTTGTGCGGTCAATACGATCTGCAAACGTTTTATCACTTCATATGTAACCATGGCGCATGTATGTGTCGCAAGTCCACATCGTTAACATGGCGAAGAAACGCTGCTGGCTGTAGCTGGGCCACGTACGACGCTTGGTGCGGCTGTTGTTCGGCGTGAGGATAAAGGTGTCATTCTGCACTGCTCGAGCTGGTGATTTAGCTTCTTAGTGTGACAAATGTATGTTCATCGCGGCACTAAAGGCGGTTCTCCACGCTACGATACATTCGGTCCGAGTGACTCGTGTGCGAGTGAGTCGTACGAGGAAATCGAGCTGATTATATCGTACGAATAGACACACGTTACGATTTAGACGGATCACTCGTATTTATTTGAGCATCTATTATGCGATTAACTATCTTAGTCAGTTATTTTGATATCAGATGCCTCTGTACCAATAAAACCTCATACCTCCTCACATCACTGTCCAATGATACACTTCAAAGTTAACAAATAAACAGGTAACCAAGGGCTATTAATAATCATGTTCTATATTGTAAATGTTGAACGATTGTTATTAACTTTAATAAAAAATCCTCTATGACACACCAATTTAATGAGTCGAACGATCGTCGGAAAATAAGCATCCGATGTCAATATAACTGACAGAGAGCGGGAATCACGTGATCGGTGCCCAACTCAATACGAGTGATCCGTCTGAATCGTAACACGTGTCTGTTCTTATATGATATAATCGGATCGATTTCCTCTTACAACTCACTCGCGCGAGCCTCTCGGACCGAATGTATCTTAGCATGGAGAACCGTCTTTAGACCCGTGATGAACATACATGTATCACACTAAGAAGCTAAATCACTAGTTCGTGCAGAGTAGAATGACACCTTTGACCTCGCGCGGAATGCCTGACGCACCAAGCGCTGTAGGTGGCCCAGCCACAGCCAGCGGCGTTTGTTCACCACATTAAACATACATTAATTAATTAAAAACACGACAGGACACGGACATAGAAATTTCCCATCAATCGATTGATGCCGTCTGTGCACTTGTGTTATTGTTATTGTAGATCCCGTTGTTTGCCTGCCTAGACGAAGTCAACGGACTTGTTTTTATTGCTTTTGTCGAACCGATCTTTGCCTGCCTAAACGCAATCGCCGAACTTGTCTTTATTATTTTGTAGAGCAGATCATTTCCTGCCTAGACTAAATCCCCGGACTTGTTTTTGCTGAACTGATCTTTGCCTGACTAGACGAATTCACCGGACTTTTTTTATTGTTTTTTGTAGAGCCGATCTTTGTCTGACTAGACGAAATCACCAAATGTGTTTTTATTATTTTGTAGAGCTGATCTTTGCATGACTAGTCGACATTAACACGCACCTTTTGAAAGGATTCCTGCGCACAAGGACCGTTCTCCTGTAACACCTAAAACAGTAAAAATGCGAACGTTCAATCAGTAAATAAAAACCCGAATATTTCACAGCAGTGAAACCACAAAGAAGACATGAAATATTTCCGTATTTTTCAAAATGTTGTTTAAAATATACAAATCAAGTGACGACGGGAACGTCTGTCATCTTGTCTAACACGCATAAAAGTAGAGTTAATTAATGCGGTTTGGGGGAGTGGCAATTATATTAAATCTTAACGTACATTTGTGACAGCCACAACATAATGAGAGAATACTATTTATTTTTATTCTCATACAACAGCATGTTTTTCGGGTATCCAATTATTAAGTTGCTATATACGTTTTCGATATTACTATTCTGATATTTGTTACATTAACTGGCATACAGTTTAATAACCACAATTGTGCATTATTGTATGTACTTGCGAACATGCGCGTTCAAATTAATGTCTTCATAGCAATAAAGGAGTTTGAATATAATCTCCAACCAGTAAAATTAAAACACTACCGGCAAAAATAACATGTCTACAGATATAATCATTTTGGAATTCAAGTGCGAGAAATGCTATTCAACGCACTCTTTTTTTACCAAAACGCCGAGAGCATATAACTCATGTTCCTGTTGACGTCAATTGTACACACATATCGCGTGTTGTAGCTACATGCTTTTATAAATGCAAGAAGCTACCCATTTTGTAATTGTATTAAACCAAGGCTCCAACTGATGTTTTACTATGTTTTTCACTGGTTTGACGTCGTTACTATATGACGAATGTTCTGGTATTATGGCACTTGGGAGAAAATAAGTTGTGATGAATAACGGCTACATTGAGCTGCCTTACAAGACACGCAAACGAAGATGCTTTGACAAATAAGTAACAAACGGACATCCACGAATCATTATATTTTACCACGAAATAACTGGTGTCGTTGATAACTTTTCCCAAGACGTGTGAACAGCAATATCCTTGCACACACCACCCCAAATGGATACCACCTGAAAAAAAAACAAAGAAGCTGATAACTGAGCACCTGGAGAAGAAATGTAAAAGAAGACATGAAAATGGCTGGATAGACGTTGATCGAACTTGGCTGGCTCATCCATAACTGCACTGGCTGGCGAAGATTGATTGGCTATTATGCTCCAGGAGAGACGAGAAATGAGAGAGTGATTGTGTGTGATGGATAGATTTAGTTCGTTTTAGAAATAAATGTACTGATTTGATGCACGGGCAACATAAACAAGGATGTTTTTAAAAATTGAGAAACTCGACCATTGCGCTACAATCTCAGCAGGGAGGTCACGTACTACCGGTACATTAAACAAACACACATTCCATACGATAGTTATGCTTTCAAATGCTGGTAAATAAAAGGATGCGATGCCACAACGGGATTTAGACTTACTACGTGTCATTAATATGACGTGCACAATAACTACCCAAAGGAACACAATTATACACATGGGTTATTAAGTCCCCACTGAAGTTTCTTGATGTTGACTTGCTGTGATGAACATACATTGGTCCCACCAAGAAAATAAAGTATAGTTCATGCTGTGCAGAATGACGCGTTTGTCGTCTCGTCAAACTCCTTCTATTATTTCCCATGCCTCTTGTTGTGTCCGATGTCTACAACTTCTGTTCGTTCCTATGCCACTCACACTATGCTTGTCGTCTTCTTCGTCCTGTCTGCTCTCTACCCTTTCCATTCTGTCCCACGCTTCTCCCACAATGCTTATCGTTTTCCTCGTTCTGTCCGCTGTCTACCCCTTCTACACTATCCGAACGGCTGATATTAATACATCGGTTGAAATATCAATACGTGGTTGAAACATTCGTAATTACAGGGACAAAAATCAGTATGGTCAACAAATGTATAGAGAACTATTTGTATCCTCTATTTCGTAAATCTCAATCAATACAGCTTTCAACTGTCAGGACTGTGTAGACTGTAGAAGAAACATGATTGAATGCAGGATACGTCCGAGCATTTTCTTCAGTTAAAACATACAAACGCAAAGAGTTAAATGATAGATGACAGTACGTTTCTTTATTGTCCTGTCTTCTCTGGTATCTTTTTATTCATTCATTTATCGTCTTGCTGTCGAACAATCGTCGTTGGCTGTGGCTGGACCACGTACAGCGCTTGGTGCGGTAGGAGTTCGACGAGACGACAAAGCGCCATTCAGCATGACTTAGTTTAAGTTCTTGGTGTGACCAATGTATGTGTATCACGGAAAGTCGATATTAACAACGCTACTAGTTCTTACATCGCAAAGCTAGAGGCTGGGCAGTACCCTAAAAAGCCCAAAAGCAGTGGGGATTTGATAACCTATGGGTATGACGCTGTCCACTAGGGTAAATGTTGTGCATTGTCCGAATAATATGCTTAATTAACTGTTCATGTTCAGTAGAAGTGTCTGGTGATACTGGTTAGTCAGCCCAAGATCAACAATTGAAAATTACACATTAAACCAAGTATGATCATGTCATCTACTCAGTCAAAGAACATATAAATTGCCTATCGACTTATGGAATAGAAACAGATCTACATAACAAAAAATAAACATAAAAAAGTCAATCGTTTGTCATTTAAACATTTGCTTTTGTAAGATTTAAGTGCAGACACATGTTCTGACGTTAAATCCCCACAACTTTTACGGCATCGCCCAGTTTGTAGCTTTCCGAGGTAAGAACTAGTAGCATTCTTGATGTTGACTTGCCGTGATGAACATACATTGGTCCCACAAAGAAAATAATGTATCGTTCATGCTGTGCAGAATGACGCGCTTGTCGTATCGTCAAACTCTTACCGCAACAAGCGCAGTACGTGGTCCAGCCGCAGCCAACGGCGCTTGTTCGCCACCTCATCGATAAATGTATGAAAAAAAAGATACTTGAGAAAACACGACAAAAAAGAAACGTGCTATCACGTGTCATTTAACTCTTTGCGATTTTACCTGCAGTTCGAGATTGTATTAACTAAGGTTTATGAATTTGAGCTGATGGAAAGACAAAGAAACAAAACTTGACGCTTTATCAGCTGAAAAGCTACTCCAGTAAGTTAAATCTGACTGCAAAATGGATGGATTGAAGTTTACATGTACTTATATACACTAATCGCCTAAAGGTGTTTTCCCCCAACCGTTCAACGCAAAAAAAAACAACAACAACAAAAGCACTGCGAATATCAATATGATCAATAAAAGTAGCTGCGAACGGAAGAGCAAGATATGTGCCGACGATACACGCGAAATATTTTTTTTGTCGTCTCGTCAAACTCTTACCGCAACAAGCGCAGTACGTGGTCCAGCAGCAGCCCACGGCGCTTGTTCGCCACCTCATCGATAAATGTATGAACAAAAAGATACTTGAGAAGACGCGACAATAAAGAAACGTGCTATCACGTGTCATTTAACTCTTTGCGATTGTACCTGCAGTTCGAAATTGTATTAACTAAGGTATATGAATTTGAGCTGCTGGAAAGACAAAAAAACAAACATGACGCTTTGACATAGAAAAAATACAAACGATATATGTTTTCACCCTTGTTAATCACCTAAAAAATACTGTGACGTGTGAAGGTGCATGATTAATTCAGGTAAAATTGTATAAATACAGACACTCTTACAGACTACAGCACCATTGACTTCAGTCGAAGATCTGTGGGTCACATCGTTGTCGGTACGGTAAGTAAAACGATGTGTATCTTATCTTCTTGAAATGTTGTCGCCTAATGTAAAAACGTGTGTCTTAGATTGATTATTTTCAAATCTTGTAGAAGTTTTGAGGAATATATATGGGATGAAATAATATAATAATAATTGGATCTAATGTTGGAAAAACAGTTTTTCTGCTCCCAATAATACACTGGGAGGCATAATAATAGATAATAATAATAAATAGTATTTGTTGTTGTTATCAGTTTTATAAAAGAGTGTGTATTATTGTATATGGACTCCTAGAGAACGATTAATAAATTGAGTGCATATAGTTGTGTTTGCAGTATTGCTAGAAGCGAACTCTAGAAAATACAACAGGAGTAGCCAATTAGTGACGTCGACTAATACTTCTATGTTTCAGAAGAAAACCAGACGCCATGGCGAAGTTTTTCGTTGCACTGTTGGTGCTTGTTGCTGTGTATGCAGCTGAAGGTTAGATACATTTGCATATTTCTGTAGATGTGTACGTGCCTGTTTACGTGCGTGAATTATAATGTAAATAAGCATGTCACGTATGATATCACATGGATCCGTTTAAATGGTAAAAAATGGAGCAATTAAAAAATCAGGAACTTGATACATTTGGTTAGTGTACCTATTAAGGTTTTGTTTGCACATGACGTATACAATGTTGTTCGTCCAGGACGTTCTATTCATGAATATACACTTTATCTGTTGCATATGCATTTAAACTGTGCTTAAAATATGCATTAATATAATCACATATGCTGTAAATGAGATGGTTGTGCAGTAACCAAAGGAAATATGTCACTCGGCATAGGCAAAGTGTTGGGATATTGTTGAAAAATTGAAAAAAATTTGAAACTGAAAAATTCGAAATTTGAAAAAGCCCTATATCTTGGTCGTTCATTCACTGATGATCAGCTAATGGATAACAGTTCTTTTTAAAATATGCCTATTATTCATCGTATCAGTGCAGCTCCCTGCCCTGACAAGCTGGGTAATGTTAAACAACACACAGAAGACGCTTACACCAGCGTTTCGTTGTACATACTCCAATGTACATAATCCGTGTGCACACCCCAAAATGCCTTCAAAACATGAATCTATCAGAAAGGGAACAAAGTCATTTTAATATAGCAATATATTATATTGTAAATGGAAAACAACTGCAACAAAATGTTTAATCGAAAGAAAATATTTATGATCCAAAAATATAATAGTAAGAGTAATGTTAACACGCTAAAATATAATAGTAATACATAACATTGCATTCAAAATGTAATGATATTAAGAAGTAAACCAAGTAATTTTTAATATAGCAATATATTACATTGCAACATAACTTACCCAAGGCCTGCGTGTGAACTTTTATTGTAGTATTAATTGATGATGCATACATGGTGTACACCAGTAGCCCGATACTTTTATACATTTGTACTTAAGTAAGTTTATCAATGGATATTTTACATTTACCTTGTACATTTTTGATGGGTATTAAACTTGCTTTTTGAGAGATTACTTTTACTTCAGTCTTGTTCCATCACTTGACTATATTCAATACATTGCACTTTTTATGCAATTCTTTTAGGTACGGTTATTGAAGACTTATAAGTTGGATATATACCATTGATGTGTATAAAAACAGTTAAAAATCATTAATTGATTATACTAAAACACTGCATTTTGCTGCAATGGTAAAACATATATGTTACAACTAGCCCCACTGGCTGTTACAACTATCCCCGCCTCTTTGAAAATGTTAACATACATACTGTGTTAAGCATTTATTGAGGTACGGTTCTAAGATTGGTACTTGTGTTTTTGATGGCATGGCGTTTCGATAGCGTAACAAATCGAATACGTTTCTTGTTTCAGCGGATTACAATGGGTGCTTCAACGGCTTCAACTATGATTGCTGCAGAAACCGCCGTCCAAACTTTTGCTACCCGTCCCTTTCGAAGCCGATGCCTTACTATTACAAGTGCGTCGGCATGAGAGTGGTGTACGGCCGTTGTGCAGTGAACCAATGCGTCTCTGTGTCGGGAAGCTGTGGTAAGTGTGACGACGACATCGGTCTCAATGCATCAGATTGTACGACTGTGGATTGGCATTGATATCGGTTGAGTCGTTTTCTGATTAAGCAATTCAAAGTTGGTCTCCATAAATGTTTGTTACTTGTATAACTCAATGTCCAAATTGCCTACTATTATAAAAAAAGGTAAATATACATTCTTATTTTGAGCTGTATTCAGTCCGTATGGCAACTCAAAGCTCTATATACTTGATCCTTAGCAGCACTGTTGATTACATGGCAATCGTCTTACATTCTCCGGAATTTCCTTCATCAAATCGTTGATTCACGTATTGGATAAGACAATTATGTGGTGGTGAACTTCAATTCCGTTAACTCTCGTTCTCAAAATCATTAATTACAAGATATCAGTAGATAATACAATTTGATTGATGCGTTTAAGGATCATGCAGTGACGAATGCTCGTACACCAGAAATTTCCATTATTACTATTCATCCACCTTCGTCGGCCGCTACTACTACGGGTGCAATCGTGGCTCCATGTACTACCGCTCGTGTGGATTGAACCAATCCTTCTATCCGAGTCGCGGTCGTTGTGGTTCGTATCTACTTTAATCTTCAAAATGTAGTATTAACGGTCAGGATTATCCGTGTTGCACAATATTAAATATCCGACACACCTGCTGCTTCGTAAATCTAATGCAATATGTATGTAACCTGTTTACCATTATGTAATTGTGAAACTGAATACCCTAGTCATTATACTGTTGCAGAAACTCCATATCACGAAGGCTTTCATGACATATAATAATCCGAATGTAAATTATTATGAATTTACTTAGTGATAAAACGTTGTCTTGTTTCATTTGTTCTATTTGAAGTGTATGTGCATCACTGTTTATCTAGTTCTGGTTGACTGCAATAATAATGCAGCTCAGTGCATACGTAACGTGTTGTGCAGGCTGCAGAGAGAATTACTGTGAGAGATACTCAGGCTGGCAGTCGACCGTGTGCAACGGATGCGGCAGCTACGTCTTCTGCAAGTACGGACGTCCCCTTCGCTACAGGCGATGCCCCTGGTACAGACGCCACTACGACTGTAGACGCCGTCGTTGTGTCAGCAGGTGCAACAACTGCTGTGGCAGCCGATAAGCTGACATCAGGGTAAGTTTAATGTGTTAACTTCGCCATCGTGGTTGTTGTCGTCGTTGTAGTCGTCGACGTTATAATTTCCGTCATATATGCAGCTCTTATCTCTACGATGCTGACAATTAATATCGTAATCACGGATGTATTTAACATTTGTTCATAAGCCAGACTCATAGTGTTTCATGAACGTTATTTCGGGTAGAACGTTTAGTTTCAAAACAACGGCGTGATCTGGAACATTAACAAACGTTTATCACATCATGTGTAATTAAGGTGCATATGTGTAGAAAATACGCATCAAAATCGCATTTCTTACGCACTGTATCATAACTATTTACAGTAAATGTATGTTATATTTCAGTGGAGGTCACTGGTCGCGCCATCTTTGGACGAAGATAAATGGAACATGCGAACAAGTGCGGATATATGTTTTCCCGAACATACCTTTGTAACAAACGCGACTATGTGAACATTCTACCTCAATAAAGCTCCTGCTTTACAATGAATGTTATGTATCAGAGTATTTATATCAGTAACCACCTAATTGTTGGTAAATTAAGAATACACTGCAGCACCATTTTCACTGAAATGAAGCACATGCCTCATGAACATGTCAACGCTCATAACAAAGCAACCCCAGACATCCAACTTTCTCCTCCCTACGTAGCTTCTGGACTAGCTTGTTAATCGCCACCCTCCTGCAAATCCGTTAAAACTGATCTGTATTACCCATTACTGGTAAAATCCCTGACAGATTTATCTGCTCAACCAGCGCTTGTATTAGAAGTCTGACTAATTGCCTGTATTCCTTAACTATGGAATTTATGTCCCGCTCCCTGCGTCAAGTGTGTCTACGCGCACTATAGTGGGCCATCCTTTGCCAGGATTCTGGACTTCCAACGATGTTACTGTGATTTCCTATATTTTCTCCTTGAATGGCACGATTGAGAATTGAGAAATCAGTGGGGGCTAAACTGTCCCATGCCTCTCCCACATTGCTTGTCGTCTTCCTCGCTCTTCCCGCTGTCTACTCCTTTCATTCTATCCCAAGTCTCTCCCACCAGGCTTGTCGTCTTCCTCGTTGTTTCGGATGTCTACCCCTTCTATTCTGTCCCCTGCCTGTCCCACCATGCTTGTCGTCTTCCTCGTTGTGTCCGCTGTCTACCCTTTCTACGCTATCGCAATGGCTGATTTTAATACAGTTGTTGAAATATTAATACGTGGGATAAAAATAAGTATGGTCAGCAAATGTATCGAGAACTCTTTGTATTTCGTAAACCTTACCTAATACAGCCTTCTACTGTCAGGACGTGTAGAATATAAAAGAAACTTGATTGAATGCAGGATACGAGAATTTTCTTCAGTTAAAACATACAAACGCAAAGATTTAAATTACACTTGATACACGTTTCTTTATTGTCATGTCTTCTCCGGTATCTTTTTATTCATTCATTTATCGTCCTGGTGCCGAACAAGCGTCGTTGCCTGTTGCTGGACCACGTACAGCGCTTGGTGCGGTAGGAGTTCGACTAGAGGACAAATGCGTCATTCTGTACAGCATGACGTAGTTTATTTTCTTGGTGGAACCAAAACACTTCATTAGGGAAACGGTCTAGATACATAAATATATGTGTTTGTGGCTAGTAATGTTGTGTTAACTCCGACGGGGTTGTAACTGCATACTCGCAAATCCCGTAACGAAAAGGGCGTGGCAGTGTCCGTATAGTATGCTTAATAAATTGTTCATGCGCAGTAGAAGTGTCTGGTGATGCTAGATAGTTAGCCCAAGATCAACAATTGAAAATAAACACACTAAAACAAGTATGATCATGTCGGCTAGTCAGTCAAAGAACAGATAAAGTGTCACTCGACTTATGGAATAGAAACAGCCCCATGTGCTCGGGCGGCCACAATGATATATCCGAGTTATGCACTGGGGCCAGCGTTATACATTCCATGCCACATAGTCGACGTCAACGGGAACATGAGTTTGATTCTCTCGGCGTTTCGATAATAAGAATTGAGTGTGTTGAATAGAGTTTCGGGACTACGGTATGCGCAGTTTTCGCACTTCAGCTGATTTTGATATACACCTGTTATATTCGCGGCGGTGTTTTAATATTAGTTCGAGAATATATTCAAAATCCTTTATTGTTTTGAAGACCTTAATTTGAACGTGCGTGTTCGCAAGTACATAAAATAACGCACAGTCGTGGTTATCGAGCTGTATGCCAATTAATATAACACATATAAGAATAGTAATAGCAAAAACGTATATCGCAACTTAATCATTGGAAACCTGAGTTAAGGAATGTATCAACGCTTTCTCTAAACTTGTTCATTTACTCAATTCGAGACAGACACTTCTTCAGTTCATCTAGACATTATTACATGTATGTGAATAGGAATTAAATAATATTCTCTCACTATTTTGTCGTTGTCACAAACGTACATTAGATTTAATATAATTTCCACTTTTCCAAACCATATTCATTGACGGTAGTTTAAATGCATGCGTGTTACACAACGTTCCCATCGTCAGTTGATTTGTGTATTTCAATCAACGATTTGAAAAAGACGGAAATGTTTCATGTCTTCTTTGTGGTTTCACCTCTGTGAAATATTCGGGTTTTTATTTACATATTGAACGTTCGTGTTTTTACTATTTTAAGTGTTACAAGACTACAGTACTTCTCTGCAGGAATCCTTTCAAAAGGTGCCTCTTGATGTATGCTAGTCAGGCAAATATCAGCTCTGCAGAAAACAGTAATGACAAGCTTGGTCGACTAATCATGCAAATATCAGCCCTACAAAATAATCAAAACAAGTCCGATTATTTCGTCTAGTCATGCAAAGATCGGGTCGACAAAAAATGGCGAAGGCCGGGTCTACAAAATAATAAAACCAAGACCGGTGATTTCGCAAACAACGGGTCTATAATAACAATAAATAACTCATTTGATGGAATTGGTGATGGTACTTCAATATTTACATTGTTCAGTCGTGGGTAGTGCAGTTTGACCAGCGAAACCGTGCTCAGCAAATTAAATGATGTTGACATTACACAAAGGAATTCTACACAATTGAATCCGAATTTAACCGATATCCATTTCAATGTGTCCAAAACAAAGTATGCTATATCCAGCAACCGCCATATCCTAGCCACATCTGGTCACATACTTCAACAAGAGAACGACGTCTTATTGTTAATAATGAAGCAGATATGACAAACTGATCGAGCATGAAAAATACCCGGGCAGCATGAAAAAAGAAGTATTATAACGTGCAGGACACTTCAGAGCATTGTACTTCAGTCAAACATTAGAGCAAACTGTTTAATGACACGCGCTGGAAAGTTTCTATGTTTGTGTCTTGTCGAGTAGATTTTTTCTTCATTAACGTATCGTTAACATGGCGAACAAAACAGAGCATTTTCTTGAAGCTAACATATACGAATGCAAACAGTTAAATTGCACGCGATAGCACGTTTCTTTATTGTCGGGTCTTCTCGGGTATCTTTTTATTCATTCATTTATCGTTGAGGTGGCGAACAAGCGTCGTTGTCTGTGGCTGGACCGCGTACAACGTTTGGTGCGGCAGGAGTTCGACGAGACGACAAACGCGTCATTCTGCACAGCATGAATGATACTTTATTTTCTTGGTGGGACCAATGTATGTTTATCACGGCAAGTCAGTAATTAAGACACTACTAGGTTTTACCTCCGAAAACTACATGCCGGGCATTGCCCTAAAAGAAAACGCAGTGGTGACTTAATAACAAATGGGTATCCATCATCCGTCGTCCACTCGGGTAGATATTGTGCACGTCATAAAACTATTGGAGTCGCTTCGTAAGTCTAAAACCCGTAGTGGCATGGCATCCTTTTATTTACCAGCAGTTGAAAGCGCAACTATATCGTACTAAACGCATTTAGTGTTTTTGTTTAATGTGCCGGTAGAACGTGACCTTCCTGCTTGAATTGTATCGTAATGGTCGTGTGAGAGTGCATTTTGTTTTTAGAAATATTCTTGTTGTATGTTGCTCGTGCATCAAATCAGTACATTTATTTATAAAATGATCTAAATCTATCCACCACACATCATCACTCTCTCATTCCTTATGTCTCCTGCTGGAGCACAAACAGCCAACACATTTTCTGCAGCCAGTGCGGTCTTGGGTGAGCCAGTCAAGTTCGATCAACGTCTTTCCAGCCATCTTCGTGTCTTCTTCCAAAATTCTTCTCCAGTTGTCAGCCATTATTCATCACAACTATTTTCAAAATCTCCAAAGTGTCATAATGTCAAAACATTTGTCATATAACAACGACGTCAAACCAGAGAAAAACATAGTAAAATATCAGATGGAGCCTTGGTGTAATACAATTACGAAGTGTGTAGTTTCTTGCATTTATAAAAGCATCTAGCTACAAGACGCGATATGTTTGTACAATTGACGTCAATTGGAACATGAGTTATATTCTCTCAGCGTTTCGGTAAAAAAAAGGTATTGTTAACAGTGAAGCAGATATGGCAACCTGAACGAGAATGACAAAGACCCGGGCAGCCTGCAACAAGAAGTATTATAACGTGCAGGGCACGTCAGAGCACTGTATTGAAGTCAAACGTACAAGAACAAATTCTTAAAAGACACGCGCTCGAAATGTCTATTGTTGTGGCTGGACCACCTACAGCGCTTGGTGCGGCAAGTGTTCGGCGCGAGGACAAAGGTGTCATTCTACGCTGCGCGAACTAGTGATTTAGCTTCTTAATGGACAAATGTATGTTCATCGCGGCACTAAGGGCAGTTCTCCTCGTTACGATATATTCGGGTTCCGAGTGACTCGTACGAATAGACACACATTACGATTCAGACGGATCACTCGTATTCATTTGGACATCTATTACGTGATTCCCTGTCTCAATCAGCTAATTTGACATCAGATGCTTCTTTTCCGACGAACGTACGACTCATTAAATTAGGGTGTCATAGAGGATTGTTACATCACAAAATAATAACAAGCGCACAGCATTTACAATATAATACATAATTATTAATAGCTTTTGATTATTGTTTCTTTGTTAACTTTGAAGTGTTTCGTTGGACAGTGATGTTAGGAGTTAGGAGGTTTATTGGTATTTTAATTATCTTATTCAAAGCTTGGGTTCAATTAATTCGGGATAGAAAAAAAGTATCTTTAATTTAGTTAAATTGTACAAGTCTGAGTTTCTAATGTCACGCAAATTATCACAAAATATGTTCTTCAGACATTATTGATAACTGACCATGGGTCGTAGGCCTAACCCCAGAACAGAACGTAACGAGGATACAGTTGAATCATGTTTGGCGAACTTACGTTAGAATATTAAAAACATAATCAAAGACTCATATGTATTTACTTAACCATATGTTATAATGTTGCTGTGTATACGAACTACAGAGATGTACCCCATTGCTTTAAGTATTTCACCGCAATTTCTAATCTCGTCTCCAAATGCTCTTAAGCCACCACAGTCCGTTGGGGAAATTATTTGCCCAACTGTCACCCTCTTAATCCATGCATCTACAACAGTGTATTGTCAAACCTGTCATCTAACAGCTCCCTTGCCACTTATATCCTACATTAGATTCCATTACGATAAATGATTCAATCACCTTACTAGCCTTACCAGCACACAGTTGCATAAGCCTGGCTAGTTTGACACTGTCATCAACAGTCTCTTTGATGTCCTAACAAAGCTCCAATATTTCAGCTCGATCTTAGGCATCTGCAACATGTCTTGCTGTTGTCACACACGGGACTGTCAAGTTCAGGTTGTTCGGTCGTGCATTGAGGCGGGTGCCTTGTGTACTCGTTCACATCCAGCTGTGCCGCCTGTCGGAGTAAGCGCTGTTGACTTGCTTCGCTGGCTTCATAGACCTTTGCCTCAGCTACAGTTATGGCAATGCCAGTTTGCAATTTCAAGAGCTCACTACGTTGTCGTAATATTCGCTCCTGTCGTTCTCAGCACGTCCATCTGAAGGGCCGTTGCAGCCACTGCGAGTCCTACCGCCGTCTCGTGCATGTGTACTAGCAATAGTAGAGGTACTGGTCGCAGGCGACATTGATGAACAACATACTTGACTGTCAGCAGATGCAACAACTGCTGTGACAGCCTATAAACAAACAACAAAAGGGTAAATTAAATGTGTTATTTTCACCATCGATGTCGTTATCGTCGTCGCAATCGTCCTTATCGGTTCCATCATACATGCAGCTGTTATCTCTACGATACTGACAATCAGTATCGTAATCACGGACGTATTCACCATTTGTTCATAAGCTAGATCCATTGTGTTCAGTCAACGTTATTTTGGGTAGAACGTTGAGTTTTCAGAACAATTGCGTGATCTTGAACCTTTTAATTCAACTCAATTCTATAAATTTTATTCAAACAACAAACATAGTAATGGCTGCAATAGTCTTGACAATATTTTTTCTTCTGTGACGTTAAGAGATGTTTGAAAAGAATACACAAGAAGTTAAAAAAACTTTTATAAAATGTATCCCCTACATAGCTATTAATTTGATAACATTTGAGTAATCAGAAGAAGTACAATTAGAAAAATACTGAATCACATGCAATTCAAATGCCTACATTTATAAGGAATGGGGTCCTATTATTTACATACTCAATAAACATGATACATATTAAAATATTATATATTCTGCTAGTTCAGAACTAGCAATAGTAACAGTAACTAGATTATGTTATACAGAGTAACTATGTATGTTTATTTATGATTGCTTTCTTATACCAGTGTTTGAATGACCTTACTGTTTTAATGTTACTGAGCTCAGTATCTAGGGAATTACAGAGACTTATGCAATATACAGAAAGATTCATAACTCAAATAGTTGGGGTAAAACAACATAAGTTAATTTTGCTGACGTGTTATTGTTGAAATATCTCTTTTCACAAAGTGTCGTTGTATATTAATTGACAACTTGCATTGGTATACTTTAACCTAAAAACAGCTGTTTTTAATGTTACCAGGTCTACAAATTTTAATGCATGTAACTTGTACAATAGAAGGGTTGTGCGGTCAATACGATCTGCAAACGTTTTATCACTTTATATGTAACCATGGCGCATGTATGTGTCGCAAGTCCACATCGTTAACATGGCGAAGAAACGCTGCTGGCTGTAGCTGGGCCACGTACGACGCTTGGTGGGGCTGTTGTTCGGCGCGAGGACAAAGGTGTCATTCTGCACTGCTCGAGCTGGTGATTTAGCTTCTTAGTGTGACAAATGTATGTTCATCGCGGCACTAAAGGCGGTTCTCCACGCTACGATACATTCGGTCCGAGTGACTCGGGTGCGAGTGAGTCGTACGAGGAAATCGAGCTGATTATATCGTACGAATAGACACACGTTACGATTTAGACGGATCACTCGTATTTATTTGAGCATCTATTATGCGATTAACTGTCTTAGTCAGTTATTTTGATATCAGATGCCTCTGTACCAATAAAACCTCATACCTCCTCACATCACTGTCCAATGATACACTTCAAAGTTAACAAATAAACAGGTAACCAAGGGCTATTAATAATCATGTTCTATATTGTAAATGTTGAACGATTGTTATTAACTTTAATAAAAAATCCTCTATGACACACCAATTTAATGAGTCGAACGATCCTCGGAAAATAAGCATCCGATGTCAATATAACTGACAGAGAGTGATAATACGAGTGATCCGTCTGAATCGTAACACGTGTCTGTTCTTATATGATATAATCGGATCGATTTCCTCTTACAACTCACTCGCGCGAGCCTCTCGGACCGAATGTATCTTAGCATAGAGAACCGTCTTTAGACCCGTGATGAACATACATGTATCACACTAAGAAGCTAAATCACTAGTTCGTGCAGTGTAGAATGACACCTTTGACCTCGCGCGGAATGCCTGACGCACCAAGCGCTGTAGGTGGCCCAGCCACAGCCAGCGGCGTTTGTTCACCACATTAAACATACATACATTAATTAAAAACACAGGACACGGACATAGAAATTTCCCATCAATCGATTGATGCCGTCTGTGCACTTGTGTTATTGTTATTGTAGATCCCGTTGTTTGCCTGCCTAGACGAAGTCAACGGACTTGTTTTTATTGTTTTTGTCGAACCGATCTTTGCCTGCCTAAACGCAATCGCCGAACTTGTCTTTATTATTTTGTAGAGCAGATCATTTCCTGCCTAGACTAAATCCCCGGACTTGTTTTTGCTGAACTGATCTTTGCCTGACTAGACGAATTCACCGGACTTTTTTTTATTGTTTTTTGTAGAGCCGATCTTTGTCTGACTAGACGAAATCACCAAATGTGTTTTTATTATTTTGTAGAACTGATCTTTGCATGACTAGTCGACATTAACACGCACCTTTTGAAAGGATTCCTGCGCACAAGGACCGTTCTCCTGTAACACCTAAAACAGTACAAATGCGAACGTTCAATCAGTAAATAAAAACCCGAATATTTCACAGCAGTGAAACCACAAAGAAGACATGAAATATTTCCGTATTTTTCAAAATGTTGTTTAAAATATACAAATCAAGTGACGACGGGAACGTCTGTCATCTTGTCTAACACGCATAAAAGTACAGTTAATTAATGCGGTTTGGGGGAGTGGAAATTATATTAAATCTTAACGTACATTTGTGACAGCCACAACATAATGAGAGAATACTATTTATTTTTATTCTCATACAACAGCAAGTTTTTCGGGTATCCAATTATTAAGTTGCTATATACGTTTTCGATATTACTATTCTGATATTTGTTACATTAACTGGCATACAGTTTAATAACCACAATTGTGCATTATTGTATGTACTTGCGAACATGCGCGTTCAAATTAATGTCTTCATAGCAATAAAGGAGTTTGAATATAATCTCCAACCAGTAAAATTAAAACACTACCGGCAAAAATAACATGTCTATAGATATAATCAGTTTAGAATTCAAGTGCGAGAAATACTATTCAACGCACTCTTTTTTTACCAAAACGCCGAGAGCATATAACTCATGTTCCTGTTGACGTCAATTGTACACACATATCGCGTGTTGTAGCTACATGCTTTTATAAATGCAAGAAGCTACCCATTTTTTAATTGTATTAAACCAAGGCTCCAACTGATGTTTTACTATGTTTTTCACTGGTTTGACGTCGTTACTATATGACGAATGTTCTGGTATTATGGCACTTGGGAGAAAATAAGTTGTGATGAATAATGGCTACATTGAGCTGCCTTACAAGACACGCAAACGAAGATGCTTTGACAAATAAGTAACAAACGGACATCCACGAATCATTATATTTTACCACGAAATAACTGGTGTCGTTGATAACTTTTCCCAAGACGTGTGAACAGCAATATCCTTGCACACACCACCCCCAAATGGATACCACCTGAAAAAAAAACAAAGAAGCTGATAACTGAGCACCTGGAGAAGAAATGTAAAAGAAGACACGAAAATGGCTGGAAAGACGTTGATCGAACTTGGCTGGCTCATCCAAGACTGCACTGGCTGGCGAAGATTGATTGGCTATTATGCTCCAGGAGAGACGAGAAATGAGAGAGTGATTGTGTGTGATGGATAGATTTAGTTCGTTTTAGAAATAAATGTACTGATTTGATGCACGGGCAACATAAACAAGGATGTTTTTAAAAAATGAGAAACTCGACCATTACGCTACGATCTCAGCAGGGAGGTCACGTACTACCGGTACATTAAACAAACACACATTCCATACGATAGTTATGCTTTCAAATGCTGGTAAATAAAAGGATGCGATGCCACAACGGGATTTATACTTACTACGTGTCATTAATATGACGTGCACAATAACTACCCAAAGGAACACAATTATACACATGGGTTATTAAGTCCCCACTGAAGTTTCTTGATGTTGACTTGCTGTGATGAACATACATTGGTCCCACCAAGAAAATAAAGTATCGTTCATGCTGTGCAGAATGACGCGTTTGTCGTCTCGTCAAACTCCTTCTATTATTTCCCATGCCTCTTGTTGTGTCCGATGTCTACAACTTCTGTTCGTTCCTATGCCACTCACACTATGCTTGTCGTCTTCTTCGTCCTGTCTGCTCTCTACCCTTTCCATTCTGTCCCACGCTTCTCCCACAATGCTTATCGTATTCCTCCTTCTATCCGCTGTCTACCCCTTCTACACTATCCGAACGGCTGATATTAATACATCGGTTGAACTATCAATACGTGGTTGAAACATTCGTAATTACAGGGACAAAAATCAGTATGGTCAACAAATGTATAGAGAACTCTTTGTATCCTCTATTTCGTAAATCTCAATCAATACAGCTTTCAACTGTCAGGACTGTGTAGACTGTAGAAGAAAAATGATTGAATGCAGGATACGTCCGAGCATTTTCTTCAGTTAAAACATACAAAGGCAAAGAGTTAAATGATAGGTGACAGTACGTTTCTTTATTGTCCTGTCTTCTCTGGTATCTTTTTATTCATTCATTTATCGTCTTGCTGTCGAACAATCGTCGTTGGCTGTGGCTGGACCACGTACAGCGCTTGGTGCGGTAGGAGTTCGACGAGACGACAAAGCGCCATTCAGCATGACTTAGTTTAAGTTCTTGGTGTGACCAATGTATGTGTATCACGGAAAGTCGATATTAACAACGCTACTAGTTCTTACATCGGAAAGCTAGAGGCTGGGCAGTACCCTAAAAGCCCAAAAGCAGTGGGGATTTGATAACCTATGGGTATGACGCTGTCCACTAGGGTAAATGTTGTGCATTGTCCGAATAATATGCTTAATTAACTGTTCATGCTCGGTAGAAGTGTCTGGTGATGCTGGTTAGTCAGCCCAAGATCAACAATTGAAAATTACACATTAAACCAAGTATGATCATGTCTTCTACTCAGTCAAAGAACATATAAATTGCCTTTCGACTTATGGAATAGAAACAGATCTACATAACAAAAAATAAACATAAAAAAGTCAATCGCTTGTCATTTAAACATTTGCTTTTGTAAGATTTAAGTGCAGACACATGTTCTGACGTTAAATCCCCACAACTTTTACGGCATCGCCCAGTTTGTAGCTTTCCGAGGTAAGAACTAGTAGCATTCTTGATGTTGACTTGCCGTGATGAACATACATTGGTCCCACAAAGAAAATAATGTATCGTTCATGCTGTGCAGAATGACGCGCTTGTCGTATCGTCAAACTCTTACCGCAACAAGCGCAGTACGTGGTCCAGCCGCAGCCAACGGCGCTTGTTCGCCACCTCATCGATAAATGTATGAAAAAAAAGATACTTGAGAAGACACGACAAAAAAGAAACGTGCTATCACGTGTCATTTAACTCTTTGCGATTTTACCTGCAGTTCGAGATTGTATTAACTAAGGTTTATGAATTTGAGCTGATGGAAAGACAAAGAAACAAAACTTGACGCTTTATCAGCTGAAAAGCTACTCCAGTAAGTTAAATCTGACTGCAAAATGGATGGATTGAAGTTTACATGTACTTATATACACTAATCGCCTAAAGGTGTTTTCCCCCAACCGTTCAACGCAAAAAAACAACAACAACAAAAGCACTGCGAATATCAATATGATCAATAAAAGTAGCTGCGAACGGAAGAGCAAGATATGTGCCGACGATACACGCGAAATATTTTTTTTGTCGTCTCGTCAAACTCTTACCGCAACAAGCGCAGTACGTGGTCCAGCAGCAGCCAACGGCGCTTGTTCGCCACCTCATCGATAAATGTATGAACAAAAAGATACTTGAGAAGACGCGACAATAAAGAAACGTGCTATCACGTGTCATTTAACTCTTTGCGATTTTACCTGCAGTTCGAAATTGTATTAACTAAGGTTTATGAATTTGAGCTGCTGGAAAGACAAAAAAACAAACATGACGCTTTATCAGCTGAAAAGCTACTCCAGTAAGTTAGATCTGACTGCAAAATGGATGGATTAGGTGTATATATATATATATATATATATATATATATATATATATATATATACACACACACACACACACACACACACACACACACACACACACACACACACACACACACACACACACACACACACACACACACACACACACACACACACACACACACACACACACACACACACACACACACACACACACACACACACACACACACACACACACACACACACACACACACACACACACACACACACACACACACACACACACACACACACACACACACACACACACACATTATTATTAATACAGATTGAAGTTTACATGTACGTATATACACTAATCGCCAAAAGGTGTTTTCTTCTTTTGACTTTAAAAACTATTACTGGTGCAATTACCAATGATTGCCAATAATGGTATTATCATCATAACCATTGCTATGCACGAACATAAAACATAGTTCAGCTTTAAAAAGTTGCACATTATTCCCCCAACCGTTCAACGCAAAAAAAACAACAACAAAAGCACTGCGAATATCAATATGATCAATAAAAGTAGCTGCGAACGGAAGAGCAAGATATGTGCTGACGATACACGCGAAATATTTTTTCAAGAATTCACTCTTTTACACAAAAACACGAAAAAAATTATTCATCTTTCAGGTGACGCCGCTTTACCACCTTTTCGCGTGTTCCAGCTATATGCATTTCTGAATACAAGAAACTGGTGCGATACTCAATTTTTTCGTACAGGCACATCTTACAATGTTTTTACAGTGGTTTGACGTAGGCTTACTATCTCAAACTCCATGACTTCTTGAGACTTTGAAAACGAATTGTGATGAATAATGTCTAAAGCGAACAACATGAAAAGACATACAAACAATGACTCTTTGACATAGAAAAAATACAAACGATATATGTTTTCACCCTTGTTAATCACCTAAAAAATACCGTGACGTGTGAAGGTGCATGATTAATTCAGGTAAAATTGTATAAATGCAGACACTCTTACAGACTACAGCACCATTGACTTCAGTCGAAGATCTGTGGGTCACATCGTTGTCGGTACGGTAAGTAAAACGATGTGTATCTTATCTTCTTGAAATGTTGTCGCCTAATGTAAAAACGTGTGTCTTAGATTGATTATTTTCAAATCTTGTAGAAGTTTTGAGGAATATATCTGGGATGAAATAATATAATAATAATTGGATCTAATGTTGGAAAAACAGTTTTTCTGCTCCCAATAATACACTGGGAGGCATAATAATAGATAATAATAATAAATAGTATTTGTTGTTGTTATCAGTTTTATAAAAGAGTGTGTATTATTGTATATGGACTCCTAGAGAACGATTAATAAATGGAGTGCATATAGTTGTGTTTGCAGTATTGCTAGAAGCGAACTCTAGAAAATACAACAGGAGTAGCCAATTAGTGACGTCGACTAATACTTCTATGTTTCAGAAGAAAACCAGACGCCATGGCGAAGTTTTTCGTTGCACTGCTGGTGCTTGTTGCTGTGTATGCAGCTGAAGGTTAGATACATTTGCATATTTCTGTAGATGTGTACGTGCCTGTTTACGTGCGTGAATTATAATGTAAATAAGCATGTCACGTATGATATCACATGGATCCGTTTAAATGGTAAAAAATGGAGCAATTAAAAAAGCAGGAACTTGATACATTTGGTTAGTGTACCTATTAAGGTTTTGTTTGCACATGACGTATACAATGTTGTTCGTCCAGGACGTTCTATTCATGAATATACACTTTATCTGTTGCATATGCATTTAAACTGTGCTTAAAATATGCATTAATATAATCACATATGCTGTAAATGAGATGGTTGTGCAATAACCAAAGGAAATATGTCACTCGGCATAGGCAAAGTGTTTGGATATTGTTGAAAAATTGAAAAAAATGTGAAACTGAAAAATTCGAAATTTGAAAATGCCCTATATCTTGGTCGTTCATTCACTGATGATCAGCTAATGGATAACAGTTCTTTTTAAAATATGCCTATTATTCATCGTATCAGTGCAGCTCCCTGCCCTGACAAGCTGGGTAATGTTAAACAACACACAGAAGACGCTTACACCAGCGTTTCGTTGTACATACTCCAATGTACATAATCCGTGTGCACACCCCAAAATGCCTTCAAAACATGAATCTATCAGAAAGGGAACAAAGTCATTTTAATATAGCAATATATTATATTGTAAATGGAAAACAACTGCAACAAAATGTTTAATCGAAAGAAAATAGTTCTAATCCAAAGATATAATAGTAAGAGTAATGTTAATACGCTAAAATATAATAGTAATACATAACATTGCATTCAAAATGTAATTATATTAAGAAGTAAACCTAATAATTTTTAATATAGCAATATATTACATTGCAACATAACTTACCCAAGGCCTGCGTGTGAACTTTTATTGTAGTATTAATTGATGATGCATACATGGTGTACACCAGTAGCCCGATACTTTTATACATTTGTACTTAAGTAAGTTTATCAATGGATATTTTACATTTACTTTGTACATTTTTGATGGGTATTAAACTTGCTTTTTGAGAGATTACTTTTACTTCAGTCTTGTTCCAGCACTTGACTATATTCAATACATTGCACTTTTTATGCAATTCTTTTAGGTACGGTTATTGAAGACTTATAAGTTGGATATATACCATTGATGTGTACAAAAACAGTTAAAAATCATTAATTGATTATACTAAAACACTGCATTTTGCTGCAATGGTAAAACATATATGTTACAACTAGCCCCACTGGCTGTTACAACTAACCCCGCCTCTTTGAAAATGTTAACATACATACTGTGTTAAGCATTTATTGAAGTACGGTTCTAAGATTGGTACTTGTGTTTTTGATGGCATGACGTTTCGATAGCGTAACAAATCGAATACGTTTCTTGTTTCAGCGGATTACAATGGGTGTTTCAACGGCTTCAACTATGATTGCTGCAGAAACCGCCGTCCAAACTTTTGCTACCCGTCCCTTTCGAAGCCGATGCCTTACTACTACAAGTGCGTCGGCATGAGAGTGGTGTACGGCCGTTGCGGAGTGAACCAATGCGTCACTATGTCGGGAAGCTGTGGTAAGTGTGACGACGACATCGGTCTCAATACATCAGTTTGTACGAATGTGGATTGGCATTGATATCGGTTGAGTCGTTTTCTGATTAAGCAATTCAAAGTTGGTCTCCACAAATGTGTGTTACTTGTATAAATCAATATCCAAATTGCCTACTAATATCGAAAAGGTAAGTTTACATTCTTATTTTGAGCTGTATTCAGTCCGTATGGCAACTCAAAGCTCTATATACTTGATCCTTAGCAGCACTGTTGATTCCATGGCAATCGTCTTACATTCTCCGGAATTTCCTTCATCATATCGTTGATTCACGTATTGGATAAGACAACTATGTGGTGGTGAACTTCAATTCCGTTGAACTCTCGTTCTCAAAATCATTAATTACAATATATCAGTAGATAATACAATTTGATTGATGCGTTTAAGGATCATGCAGTGATGAATGCTCGTACACCAGAAATTTCCATTATTACTATTCATCCACCTTCGTCGGCCGCTACTACTACGGGTGCAATCGTGGCTCCATGTACTACCGCTCGTGTGGATTGAACCAATCCTTCTATCCGAGTCTCGGTCGTTGTGGTTCGTATCTACTTTAATCTTCAAAATGTAGTATTAACGGTCAGGATTATCCGTGTTGCACAATATTAAATATCCGACACACCTGCTGCTTCGTAAATCTAATGCAATATGTATGTAACCTGTTTACCATTATGTAATTGTGAAACTGAATACCCTAGTCATTATACTGTTGCAGAAACTCCATATCACGAAGGCTTTCATGACATATAATAATCCGAATGTAAATGATATATTATGAATTGACTTAGTGATAAAACGTTGTCTTGTTTCATTTGTTCTATTTGAAATGTATGCGCATCACTGTTTATCTAGTTCTGGTTGACTGCAATGATAATGCAGCTCAGTGCATACGTAACGTGTTGTGCAGGCTGCAGAGAGAATTACTGTGAGAGGTACTCCGGCTGGCAGTCGACCGTGTGCAACGGATGCGGCAGCTACGTCTTCTGCAAGTACGGACGTCCCCTTCGCTACAGGCGATGCCCCTGGTACAGACGCCACTACGACTGTAGACGCCGTCGTTGTGTCAGCAGGTGCAACAACTGCTGTGGCAGCCGATAAGCTGACATCAGGGTAAGTTTAATGTGTTAACTTCGCCATCGTGGTTGTTGTCGTCGTTGTAGTCGTCGACGTTATAATTTCCGTCATATATGCAGCTCTTATCTCTACGATGCTGACAATTAATATCGTAATCACGGATGTATTTAACATTTGTTCATAAGCCAGACTCTTAGTGTTTACTGAACGTTATTTCGGGTAGAACGTTTAGTTTCAAAACAACGGCGTGATCTGGAACATTAACAAACGTTTATCACATCATGTGTAATTAAGGTGCATATGTGTAGAAAATACGCATCAACATCGCATTTCTTACGCACTGTATCATAATTACTTACAGTAAATGTATGTTATATTTCAGTGGAGGTCACTGGTCGCGCCATCTTTGGACGAAGATAAATGGAACATGCGAACAAGTGCGGATATATGTTTTCCCGAACATACCTTTGTAACAAACGCGACTATGTGAACATTCTACCTCAATAAAGCTCCTGCTTTACAATGAATGTTATGTATCAGAGTATTTATATCAGTAACCACCTAATTGTTGGTAAATTAAGAATACACTGCAGCACCATTTTCACTGAAATGAAGCACATGCCTCATGAACATGTCAACGCTCATAACAAAGCAACCCCAGACATCCAACTCTCTCCTCCCTACGTAGCTTCTGGACTACCTTGTTAATCGCCACCCTCCTGCAAATCCGATAAACTGATCTGTATTACCCATTACTGGTAAAATCCCTGACAGATTTATCTGCTCAACCAGCGCTTGTATTAGAGGTCTGACTAATTGCCTGTATTCCTTAACTATGGAATTTATGTCCCGCTCCCTGCGTCAAGTGTGTCTACGCGCACTATAGTGGGCCATCCTTTGCCAGGATTCTGGACTTCCAACGATGTTATTGTGATTTCCTATATTTTCCCCTTGAATGGCACTAATGAATGTTTACCCATAGTACATGGAAACACGATTGAGAAATCAGTGGGGGCTAAACTGTCCCATGCCTCTCCCACATTGCTTGTCGTCTTCCTCGCTCTTTCTGCTGTCTACTCCTTTCATTCTATCCCAAGTCTCTCCCACCAGGCTTGTCGTCTTCGTCGTTGTTTCGGATGTCTACCCCTTCTATTCTGTCCCCTGCCTGTCCCACCATGCTTGTCGTCTTCCTCGTTGTGTCCGCTGTCTACCCTTTCTACGCTATCGCAATGGCTGATTTTAATACAGTTGTTGAAATATTAATACGTGGGATAAAAATAAGTATGGTCAGCAAATGTATCGAGAACTCTTTGTATTTCGTAAACCTTACCTAATGCAGCTTTCTACTGTCAGAACGTGTAGAATATAAAAGAAACGTTTCGATAATAAGAATTGAGTGTGTTGAATAGAGTTTCGGGACTACGGTATGCGCAGTTTTCGCACTTCAGCTGATTTTTATATACACCTGTTATATTCGCGGCGGTGTTTTAATATTAGTTCGAGAATATATTCAAAATCCTTTATTGTTTTGAAGACCTTAATTTGAACGTGCGTGTTCGCAAGTACATAAAATAACGCACAGTCGTGGTTATCGAGCTGTATGCCAATTAATATAACACATATAAGAATAGTAATAGCAAAAACGTATATCGCAACTTAATCATTGGAAACCTGAGTTAAGGAATGTATCAACGCTTTCTCTAAACTTGTTCATTTACTCAATTCGAGACAGACACTTCTTCAGTTCATCTAGACATTATTACATGTATGTGAATAGGAATTAAATAATATTCTCTCATTATTTTGTCGTTGTCACAAAACGTACATTAGATTTAATATAATTTCCACTTTTCCAAACCACATTCATTGACGGTAGTTTAAATGCATGCGTGTTACACAACGTTCCTATCGTCAGTTGATTTGTGTATTACAATCAACGATTTGAAAAAGACGGAAATGTTTCATGTCTTCTTTGTGGTTTCACCTCTGTGAAATATTCGGGTTTTTATTTACATATTGAACGTTCGTGTTTTTACTATTTTAAGTGTTACAAGACTACAGTACTTCTCTGCAGGAATCCTTTCAAAAGGTGCCTCTTGATGTATGCTAGTCAGGCAAATATCAGCTCT
This sequence comes from Lamellibrachia satsuma, assembly GCA_033239005.1. Lineage (NCBI taxonomy): Eukaryota > Metazoa > Annelida > Polychaeta > Sabellida > Siboglinidae > Lamellibrachia > Lamellibrachia satsuma. The sequence continues at coordinate 1,217,559 of BSQZ01000016.1, read as the reverse complement.
GCAGAAAACAGTTATGACAAGCCTGGTCGACTAATCATGCAAATATCAGCCCTACAAAATAATCAAAACAAGTCCGATTATTTCGTCTAGTCATGCAAAGATCGGGTCGACAAAAAATGGCGAAGGCCGGGTCTACAAAATAATAAAACCAAGACCGGTGATTTCGCAAACAACGAGTCTATAATAACAATAAATAACTCATTTGATGGAATTGGTGATGGTACTTCAATATTTACATTGTTCAGTCGTGGGTAGTGCAGTTTGACCAGCGAAACCGTGCTCAGCAAATTAAATGATGTTGACATTACACAAAGGAATTCTACACAATTGAATGCGAATTTAACAGATATCCATTTCAATTTATCCAAAACAAAGTATGCTATATCCAGCAACCGCCATATCCTAGCCACATCTGGTCACATACTTCAGCAAGAGAACGACGTCTTATTGTTAATAATGAAGCAGATATGACAAACTGATCGAGCATGAAAAAGACCCGGGCAGCATGAAACAAGAAGTATTATAACGTGCAGGACACTTCAGAGCATTGTACTGCAGTCAAACATGAGAGCAAACTTTTTAATGACACGCGCTGGAAAGTTTCTATGTTTGTGTCTTGTCGAGTAGATTTTTTCTTCATTAACGTATCGTTAACATGGCGAACAAAACAGAGCATTTTCTTGAAGTTAACATATACGAATGCAAACAGTTAAATTGCACGCGATAGCACGTTTCTTTATTGTCGGGTCTTCTCGGGTATCTTTTTATTCATTCATTTATCGTTGAGGTGGCGAACAAGCGTCGTTGTCTGTGGCTGGACCGCGTACAACGTTTGGTGCGGCAGGTTCGACGAGACGACAAACGCGTCATTCTGCACAGCATGAACAATGCTTTATTTTCTTGGTGGGACCAATGTATGTTTATCACGGCAAGTCAGTAATTAAGACACTACTAGGTTTTACCTCCGAAAACTACATGCCGGGCATTGCCCTAAAAAGAAAACGCAGTGGTGACTTAATAACAAATGGGTATCCATCATCCGTCGTCCACTCGGGTAGATATTGTGCACGTCATAAAACTATTGGAGTCGCTTCGTAAGTCTAAAACCCGTAGTGGCATGGCATCCTTTTATTTACCAGCAGTTGAAAGCGCAACTATATCGTACTGAACGCATTTAGTGTTTTTGTTTAATGTGCCGGTAGAACGTGACCTTCCTGTTTGGATTGTAGCGTAATGGTCGTGTGAGAGTGCATTTTGTTTTTAGAAATATCCTTGTTGTATGTTGCTCGTGCATCAAATCAGTACATTTATTTATAAAATGATCTAAATCTATCCACCACACATCATCACTCTCTCATTCCTCATGTCTCCTGCTGGAGCACAAACAGCCAACACATTTTCTGCAGCCAGTGCGATCTTGGGTGAGCCAATCAAGTTCGATCAACGTCTTTTCCAGCCATCTTCGTGTCTTCTTCCAAAATTCTTCTCCAGTTGTCAGCCATTATTCATCACAACTATTTTCAAAATTTCCAAAGTGTCATAATGTCAAAACATTTGTCATATAACAACGACGTCAAACCAGTGAAAAACATAGTAAAATATCAGATGGAGCCTTGGTGTAATACAATTACGAAGTGTGTAGTTTCTTGCATTTATAAAAGCATCTAGCTACAAGACGCGATATGTTTGTACAATTGGAACATGAGTTATATTCTCTCAGCGTTTCGGTAAAAAAAAACGTATTGTTAACAGTGAAGCAGATATGGCAACCTGAACGAGAATGACAAAGACCCGGGCAGCCTGCAACAAGAAGTATTATAACGTGCAGGGCACGTCAGAGCATTGCATTGAAGTCAAACGTACAAGAACAAATTCTTAAAAGACACGCGCTCGAAATGTCTATGTTGGTTGGTGCGGCAAGTGTTCGGCGCGAGGACAAAGGTGTCATTCTACGCTGCACGAACTAATGATTTAGCTTCTTAATGGACAAATGTATGTTTATCGCGGCACTAAGGGCGGTTCTCCTCATTACGTACGACTCATTAAATTAGGGTGTCATAGAGGATTGTTACATCACAAAATAGTAACAAGCGCACAGCATTTACAATATAATACATAATTATTAATAGCTTTTGGTTACCTGTTTCTTTGTTAACTTTGAAGTGTTTCGTTGGACAGTGATGTTAGGAGTTAGGAGGTTTATTGGTATTTTAATTATCTTATTCAAACCTTGGGTTCAATTAATTCGGGATAAAAAAAGTATATTTAATTTAGTTAAATTATACAAGTCTGAGTTTCTAATGTCACGCAAATTATCACAAAATTTGTTCTTCAGACATTATTGATAACTGACCATGGGTCGTAGGCCTAACCCCAGAACAGAACATAACGAGGATACAGTTGAATCATGTTTGGCGAACTTACGTTAGAATATTAAAAACATAATCAAAGACTCATATGTATTTACTTAACCACATGTTATAATGTTGCTGTGTATACGAACTACAGAGATGTACCCCATTGCTTTAAGTATTTCACGGCAATTTCTAATCTCGTCTCCAAATGCTCTTAAGCCACCACAGTCCGTTGGGGAAATTATTTGCCCAACTGTCACCCTCTTAATCCATGCATCTACAACAGTGTATTGTCAAACCTGTCATCTAACAGCTCCCTTGCCACTTATATCCTACATTGGATTCCATTACGATAAATGATTAATCACCTTACTAGCCTTACCAGCACACAGTTGCATAAGCCTGGCTAGTTTGACACTGTCATCAACAGTCTCTTTGATGTCCTAACAAAGCTCCAATATTTCAGCTCGATCTTAGGCATCTGCAACATGTCTTGCTGTTGTCACACACGGGACTGTCAAGTTCAGGTTGTTCGGTCGTGCATTGAGGCGGGTGCCTTGTGTACTCGTTCACATCCAGCTGTGCCTCCTGTCGGAGTAAGCGCTGTTGAATTGCTTCGCTGGCTTCATAGACTTTTGCCTCAGCTACAGTTATGGCAATGCCAGTTTGCAATTTCAGGAGCTCACTACGTTGTCGTAATGCTCGCTCCTCTCGTTCTCAGCACGTCCATCTGAAGGGCCGTTGCAGCCACTGCGAGTCCTACCGCCGTCTCGTGCATGTGTACTAGCAATAGTAGCGGTACTGGTCGCGGGCGACGTCGATGAACAACATACTTGACTGTCAGCAGATGCAACATCTGCTGTGGCAGCCTATAAGCAGACAACAAAAAGGTAAATTCAATGTGTTATCTTCACCATCGATGTCGTTGTCGTTGTCGTCGTCGAAATCGTCTTTATCGTTTCCATCATACATGCAGCTGTTATCTCTACGATACTGACAATCAGTATCGTAATCACGGACGTATTCACCATTTGTTCATAAGCTAGATCCATTGTGTTCAGTCAACGTTATTTTGGGTAGAACGTTGAGTTTTCAGAACAATTGCGTGTTCTGGAACCTTTTAATTCAACTCAATTCTATAAATTTTATTCAAACAACAAACATAGTAATGGCTGCAATAGCCTTGACAATATTTTTTCTTCAGTGACGTTAAGAGATGTTTGAAAAGAATATACAAGAAGTTAAAAAAAAACTTTTATATAATGTATCCCCTACATAGCTATTAATTTGATAACATTTGAGTAATCAGAAGAAGTACAATTAGAAAAATACTGAATCACATGCAATTCAAATGCCTACATTGATAAGGAATAGGGTCCTATTATTTACATACTCAATAAACATGATACATATTAAAATATTATATATTCTGCTAGTTCAGAACTAGCAATAGTAACAGTAACTAGATTATGTTATACAGAGTAACTATGTATGTTTATTTATGATTGCTTCTTATACCAGTGTTTGAATGACCTTACTGTTTTAATGTTACTGAGCTCAGTATCTAGGGAATTCCAGAGACTTATGCAATATACAGAAAGATTCAAAACTCAAATAGTTGGGGTAAAACAACATAAGTTAATTTTGCTGACGTGTTATTGTTGAAATATCTCTTTTCACAAAGTGCCGTTGTATATTAATTGACAACTTGCATTGGTATACTTTAACCTAAAAACAACTGTTTTTAGTTTTACCAGATCTACAAATTTTAATGCATGTAACCTGTAGAATAGAAGGGTTGTGCGGTCAATACGATTTGCAAACGTTTTATCACTTCATATGTAACCATGGCGCATGTATGTGTCGCAAGTCCACATCAAAATCGTCTTTCCTACGGACTGTATCATCACTAATTACACTAGATATTTGTTAGATATCAGTGGAGTTCACTGGTCGCGCCATCTGTGTACGAACATAAATAGAACACGCGAACAAGTACGGATGGTTTCCCGAACATACATCAAAACATTCGTTTATAACCAACGCGACTATATGAACATTCTACTTCAATAAAGCTCCTGCCTTGCAATGAATGTTATGTATAAGAGTATTGATACCAGTAACCACCTAATTGTTCGTTAAGTAAGAATACGCTGCTACACCATTTTCACTGAAATGAAGCACGTCTCATGAACATGTCAGCGCTCATAACAACGCAACCGCAGACATCCAACTTCCTCCTCCCAACGTAGCTTCTGGACTAGCTTGTTAATCGCCATCCTCCTTCAATTCTGATAACGTAATCCTTGCTACCCATTACTGATAAAACCCTGACAGATTTATTCTGTATTAGAGTTCTGACTAAATGTCTGTATTTCTTAACTATGGAAGTTATGCGTTATATTTTATCAATTATTATTATTTTATTTAGTCCAATATTCGCTTTCGTTTAATTTTGCTGACTGTCAATGTGTGGTACTAAGCTTGGCTTAGTACCGACTAAACAACTGAACTGGTTATGACGTTAAACAGCAAATAGTATGTGCAGCCGGTCAAACTTTTTACACTTTTCTTGCCGACATTGCCGCGCTTTCATTGCCTTTCCGTTCAGTAGAATAGTTATTTCATTTAGTATGAATTCTTTTCCGTATGGCGTCTAACCGTGACCAAATTGGGTAAATATTGGAAGCGGTTAGCCGCATTGTTAGGAACCCAGGAACGCCAGCAAGTGCGACGGGACTCCGCGTCAGCAGTACATGCCCGACGCCCGACAGGTAAGCTCATTTGTCAATTTTGTCAGTCTGCAGGTCAAAGCTTAGCCTAACTTGTTGAGGGTCACTTGATGTATACATTAATGTATTGACTGATTTAAAACAACTGTCATTTGCGTGTTCCATGTTGTATAAAAAATACATTTTATTATGTGTTGATGTAGCTAAAATGGCATTTTGTTGAAACATCAGACACTCCTTAACATATTAATGTTTTAAGACACTCCCCTTTATAAATTCAACTTTGGTGGAATACATTTAAATAATTGAAATTCCATCATGGAATGCTTTTATGTGATCATAGTAGGTCCACTATTCTGGAATAGCATTGAACATAATATTCGCTAACTGTAATGCGTTTGTGCTTTACTCTATACATCAGTGTGCCTGCCATCAATTAGGTTCACAACAAGGCAAAGCAGAATGGAAACAACTTCTGTGCCGCCGTTTGTGTATGAAGAACTCTTTGTGGACGAAGCTTTTGAGTGGCTTTCAACTTTAAGTAACAAGGACGACATGGAAGTGAAAGATCAGTAAGCATCTTAATTGTGTAATATTGTGTGACCGTTATTAAAAATATGATATCCCAATTTGTATATGTTCACATAATGTATGTAAATATTGCAGTTACATGTACAGTGCATATTATGGGTCCCAACAAACACATATATATATATATATATATATATATATATATATATATATATATATATATATATATATATATATATATATATATATATATATATATATACATATATATATATATATATATATATATATATATATATATATATATATATATATATATATACATATAATAGAACTAGAGGACATGAGTTAGCATTAGTAAAATATCAGGAAGTACTAAATAAATGGAACAGATTATCCACAGATTATGTAAATGCTACCAGCATGAATATGTTTTTTAATGCTTAAATATTTCAGAAGGGTTGTTTTCACAAAGATATATTTTTTGGACTCTTGATATGCCAATGGCTACCTTGTCCACTTGCCATCTGGATGGCAATCTTGTTATGCTATAATATTCATGTTTTTGTTTCAGCCACGAGGACAACGCCCTCCTAGCTGATATTCTTCGACAGCTAGAGGGACAGATAAATATAGATCTGCCCAAAAACCGCCCCTCTGGATGTTGTCTTTGCAGATAGTGCTGCGGTACTAGGCGGGGAAGGCATTGCGGAGAGAGCAGTGGATGCTGGTGGGCCACAGCGAGAGTTTCTAACCCTCTGCATGCAGGACATCGCGCAAGGGCCATGCTTTACAGAAGATAGCAAAATTCTCACCAGAGATGCCACCGGTGCGTGTGACAGGAACTTTGTGTCACAGGGTCGTACCTTCTTTAATCAAATGATACAAATAAATAAATGGCTCGTAGAGGATGTTTAAAATATTACTATTTGCAATGAATATATTGTAATGACGCCCACCAAATACTGCTGTTAATAAAACAATTAAATGAAGCTAAATATTATCACAGTGACAGATTAACAAAATAAATACAGCCAATAAGAATAGACGACAAAGGCAAATGCATATCATAGTAATGTTAAAAAGTAGTATGTAAACTTGTATTTACAAATTGCATTAGTCTTTTTCTGACGCAACATTTACATGCTCCCATAATTGTTATGCCAATGTTAAATCATCTTTTCTATAGAAGTTGCCATACCTTTAATAATAAAGCTATTTTATTTGGACATGAATACCTAAGGATGTTTTGCAGCTCTGGCAAGGAAGGATTATTGTGTGTGTGGCAGTGAGCCTATGTATGAGAGGCCCAACACCAAGCTTTCTCGCACCTGTTCTATACCATGTCCTGGCGTTTGGCACCACCAACACACATATGAAAATTTAAGCTATGTCATATAGTGAAATTAAATTTCTTTAATGTAGGTCAGTTTAAAACTATTCAAGCCAACAAAAACCTAGTTCTGTTGTTGCATATTTGCCCCTTGCATTGAAACATACAAATCCATGAATATGTGTTACTGTTTTTTTTGTGCTGCTCACTTTGAGACATCTCCAAGAGCAAATCTAGATTAAATAATTAATGTTACCTATGCCATCACCAGTGGTTAATAGAAATGGCGAAGCAGTTGTGCTACTGTTTCATTTACATGTTCTGTTCCAGGACTGATTAGAAGATGCCAACGTAAACGTAAATCAATGTGAAATAACGATAAGTGTGTTAAAAAATGTATTTTCACACAAGTTGGTACACACAATCTGCCATGAAATTCCCTGTACAGCTGTTATGTTAAAACAGTATCACAGGATTAAGTATTTGTTACAGCTCTAGTAGTGTGACATACAATGTACAGTCCTCATACGTTCAGTTTCGCATTGACACTAGTGCATACGAAACTGTCATCCCAGAGGAAGTGTACAAGGAACTGCAAGATGTCAATCCTCTCAAAGTACCAGACAAGTAACTCTTTGGGGTTGGCGACAAAAGCGTGCTAACAGTTGTGGGCATGTTCAAAGCCTACCGCCAAACACTGAAAAAAATGTGTATTTATTTCGGACACTGTGCTGCTTTACTGGGAATAATGATCATCTGGATAGTACAGTGTGGGAAAATCTACCCCTTCTGACACAAAGTCTTTGATTCACCTCGACGCACTGATGAGGAACAATAGCCAATAAAGTGGTATTAACTCAAGTGCGTTAACCGAAACGCCGTTGTTTGCGGCTGAGTGTGTGACAATTTCAGGGTGACATAACCAAACCATGATGCCTAAGACTAAGCAGTCCAAGGACGGAGCCAGTGTAGATGGTGCATCCACGGCCATGGCTGTCGACATGCACCTTAAAACAACGCGGACTATAAAAGTGCAACAAAACGCGTACCAGGCGCGTGTTTGCAAAGCGCGGTCGTCGAGGTAAACATATGGTGGACTGTTTCATGCGCGAGACAACCACGACACTGACAGAACTCCGGATCAGCTTTGAGTACACACAGACTCAAGTCGGGGAACTGAAAGTAAAACATTCCAAAAAAATCATTGACGACCTGTCAAAAAAGATGCTCGATTTTAAAGACACGATAAAGAAAATGGAACACTCGATCGACTACCAAGAAAATCGATCGAGCCATTACAATCTGCGGTTCGACGGCGATACTGAAGTCGACGGCGAGACTTGGGAGCAGACGGAGAAGAACGTACACAGGGCAATGACATCAGTCCTAGATCTTCTCGAAGCACAATTGCAAGCTACATGCAGCGAAGAAGAATCGGCCTCGATGCATCTATGTGATTGAAGACTACTCACAGGGGGTCATGGCGAGGCAGAAAGAACTGTTGCCAAAAATTAAGTAGGCCCGGGAATCAGGTAAAATTGCGTATTTGAAGTTTGGCAAACTGGTGGTAAGGGTGCAGCACGATGTCGCAAACCGTGTCGACTTATAGAGAAGTCCATCGTTGTGGAATCAAAGGGAACATTCTGGACTGGGTTGCAGCTGTGCTGGCTCACAAAAGTCAACGTGTCAGAGTAAACAACTCATTCTCAGATTGGCAGAAGGTCATCAGTGGTATACCACATGGGTCAGTGATTGGCCCTCTGCTTTTTGTCATCTTCATAAATGATTTAACTGAAGTTATAAAGAGCTCTGAGCTATTCCTGTTCGTGGACGATATGAAGCTCTTCCTTGGTATCTACACCGAAGAGGACTCCACAAGATTGCAGCAATATATGATCCTTGCCGAACACTGGACAGATACATCACTCTTGAAATTCCACCCGAATAAATGCAGCCATGTGATAATTGGACTATAAAGCATGAGAAACGACGGATATACATGGGATCAGATAACACCTACAAGTACAGACAAGGTGAAAGATACCAGAGTCACTTCTGATTCATCCCTTAACTTTGAGGCACATATCAGAAAAATTAATCAAGCCAATTCGATGATGGGGATAATTCCCCGTACTTTAAATCGCATGGATTGAGCAGTGTTGTTCTAAAATTTTTAAGTTTCTTGTCCGTCCACAAGTTGAATATGCTAATCAAGTATAGACTCCATACATAATGAAGCATATTACAGCTCTTGAAAATGTTAAGTGTATAGTAACCAAATTAATTGCTAGTTTCAAAGACATTGAATATAAAGAATGTTTACTGATACTGAAATTATTAACTCTATCTTATCGTCGCCTCAGAGGAGACGTGATTGAACTATACAATATCCTAACAGGGAATACGATGCGCCAGTCTCATCCAACATTCGTGACATTGAGGGATAATGAATCAGATACGAGAGGGCACCACTTAAAAAATATTTAAAGAAAAATGTCGAGTAAACATTAAGAAACTCATTTATACACCGATGCACATATGTATGGAACAGCCTCTCACAGTCTGTGGTTGGGGCTCTATCGGCGCAATCTTCTGAGAAAATAGACAAGTTGTGGCAAAACCATCATATCCAATTAGATTACACAGCTCCAACCCATCCTGGAAATCGTCACACGCATGCGCGCAATCCGAAATGACCATAGATACGAGAGCTGACATAAGAGGCCGTACAGCGTAAAAGCCAGAAGAAGACCTGCAGGAACCTGTAAGTGATTAGATAACTATGTACATGTACAATGTCTTTTCAGATCTTGTCGTTATCTCTCCATTTAACTATGGCATCAAATACCCAACAAAACAACGGGGTAACACTTACATGTGATAGACCGCTTGATTACAACAAACACTGTTATGAACACAACATAGGTACTGAATGTTTGTTGTATAACGATTTGTCTGCACACTACATATATTAGACCCCAGCACAAATTTCAACCAATGTTAGCAGCGCAAACTGGGTACTATACATTTTAATGCCTATATATTGTATTGCCCAGAGTGTAAAAGCAAATTTGTCTAAGATTAAGGATACTATCCGAAGAATGGAGTATAATTGTCATATCATTGCAATATAAGAAGCTTAATGAAAACAATTGGTATGGATATGAAGTAACCTGTAATGAAGTCACATTTTCAGGTTACAAACTATATTGTAATTCCAGGAAAAAAACAAGCAAGGTGTTGCCATGTATGTGTGTGAATTTCTGCTTAACAATTGTCAGTCTTCTGATATTTGTCTACATTTCGTATATGGTTGATGACTGTTTTGATAGCATCTTTATCGAGTTACAGATTAATAAACACGAAAAAAATCAATGTTGGTTATATGTGCACCGAGTACCAACATCAACAAATGTAATGACACTCAAGCCAGTAAAATTGTATACGTATGTGGTGATTACACCATAGATCTACTGCACTGCTTAGAGCGATATGAGTCAAAATATTTATTTGATTAAATATTCAGCTCTGCGTTGTATCCCTTCATCACAAGGCCAATACGAATAACAGGCACGAATGCTACTATAATATGTAACATTTTCTGTTCTGAGCTGTGTAGAAACGTTATGTGTGACAACAGCACTTTTGTGGTTAATCGTGAACATCTAACAGTTAAATACAAAACAAAAGTAGATGAACAGTTGAACTGGATGACACTTTAGCTGTTTCTGTTGTTGTTAAACAAGATGACACTTCAGCTGTTTCTGTTGTGGTTAAACAGGATGACACTTCAGCGGTTTCTGTTGTTGTTAAACGGGATGACATTCCAGCTGTTGAAAAGGATGACACTCCAGATGTTTCTGTTGTTGTTGAAAAGGATGACACTTCAGCTGTTCCTGTTGTTGTTAAACAGAATGACACTCCAGCTGATTCTGATGTTGTTGAACAGAATAACACTTCAGCTGTTTCTGTTGTTGTTAAACAGGTTGACATTCCAGCTATTCATGTTGTTGTTAGACAGGATGACACATTGCAGTTCATGATGTATTGCTGCTCTTGAAAGAGTTTGACGTTTATTCTAACTGTTTCCATCAAGCTACTAGCTTTCCAGCTGTCAAACCGCGATTTGGCGAGGTGTACATCTATCGGGATGATGATGACTCACGACTGGAGATTCGACCAATACAGATGGATAAATCGTGGTAGTCACAAATTACCCAAGAAGGACCAAACACTGCGTAAGGTGTACTTTAACATTGTGCTTCCAGGTTGCTTGAAAGGATCGGAGAAGTTTGTCAGGCATGGCTACTGCTTAATCAACAATCCAGGTGTGTGACTGATTCATTACGTAGGCAATGAAAATGTATACGTGCCAGTGCCTCATTGTAATAGGGTCAAGGGTGCATAGGAACATCGGCGAACTTGTCCATCCGTTCTAACAGCCATGACGAAAGCTGTGGCTATAGAAATTCCAGGTTTGGTATACAAGAACATGGTATCAGCCAACAGTGTCGGATCACACCAAGGTATTCCGAACCCACGGAAACACACCCAGATAAAAACATGCGACAGGAGGTGAGTGATGCTAAACGGCTCAGCAAGGATGACATCTACAACCTACTGCAAATGGCCTACCATCTGCCAGAGACTATTTGGAAGGTTGACTTATATCCGGAACTGGCGTGTATTGGTAGGGGTGAAAGAAGTGATGGACGAACTGAACCAGCTGCAGCTGACACCAAAACACGGATGTTGCTGGGATATGTATGACACTACCTTCAAGCTTGGATACTTCTACGTTTCAGTTCTGGTGTTCAGACATTCTGTGTTCAATGAGGAACCACTCATTCATGTGGCGTTTCTCATTCATGACCGAAAGTTTCAGGTCAAAGATCGTTTCTTTGAGCAGTTGTTAGAACAGATTCCCAACCTTGGTAGAAAGAACTTCAATATTGTCACAGACATAGATAGATGTATCATCAAAGCTATCTAGAAGGTGTTTCCACAGGCTCACGTCCTTCACTTCACTGTTGGAACAACATCACTCATGATCTTAAGCTCTGGTTTACGAAGCACAGCCCTTGCCAGGATTACATAACTGTTTACGTGCGAGATGTCATGTGCTTTCTCAGGAGTGATTCAGAGAGGGAACTGGAATGAAAACTAGAGGCGATGTCAGGCGCGTGGAGTAAGGCTATTTTTAACTACTTCAGCAAGTTTGTGTTGGTCCCACTGAACGTGTATGACCCGTACTCTGGTGTTACCAACAACATCTCGGAGAGCACGAACTGTGTCATTAAAGACTTGTTGCAGTGGAAAGAGGTACCATTAGATGTGATCGTTTTTATGCATTCGGGTGCTACAGAACTACTACCTCGCTGAGATTCGTTTTGCATGTGTACGTACTGATACTCTCGCACAACGATACAGTTCATGCGCCTGCGAACTTGAGGACATTCTCATGCCGAAGAATGTACGTGAGCCACAACAGATAGTACGACAGATAAAACGCATGATCACAGAGAGTGCAGACAAATAGACTATGGATGATGCCCAGGGAGGTAGACAGGTGGGTGATGTAAACGTGACTGTTATTGTTGACAAACCAAGCGAGGAACATACAGTATCACAGAGAAACATTTCACAGAGAGCCCTAGCAGATGTGATGGTCTAGGAGAAGAGAGTGAGACATGTAGTGGAGATGGGAGCATTACATGTTTATAGTTTTTTAAATGTCGAACGATGAGCGTTTCCTTGGCAATTTTTGAGGTTTACGAGCAAATTCTCTTAAGTCATAATGTGAAGTAGTTATTGCCGGTGACTCTAATATAAACTTGTTAAAAATAAAAAAAGCATTATATTAATATTTAGACCCCGTCCTTGCACAGGGTTTCTATCCAGTAATCACGCTGCCAACTACATTTTCTGCACGAAATTTTACTCTCTCTTGTAGATAATTTGAAATGCAAACTTTCAGGAAATCCGGACAACTATTGAACGAGTATCTTACAAACTGTATTTCTGATCATCAGCCATACTTCATCATCCTTGACCTCATACATATTCATAAATGTGCCTACATTTATCCAATCAAATTCATGATTTAAACCCTACTATCAATCAAGGACTATCGTTTCATCCAGCATAATTAAGAAATTTAACCAAGATCGAATATCCGATCCAAATGACAATTATAACACATTTACAACCTACTGCTACTGGCCTACCATCTGCCAGAGACCATTTGGAAGGTTGATTGTATCCGGATCTGGCATGTGTTGTATGGGTGAAAGAAGCGATGGACGAGCTGAACCAGCTGCTTGACACCAAAACAGGGACGTTATTGGGATATGACACCACCTTCAAGCATGGAGACCTGTACGTTTCTGTTATGGTGTTCATACACTCTGTGTTTAATCAGGAACCAGTTATTCCTCTGGCTTTTCTCATTCATGATCGAAAGTTTCAGAAGGTCTTTGGGCAGTTGTTAGAATAGATTCCCAACCTCGGTAAAAAGATCTTCAAGACGGTCACAGACAGAGAGGTAGGTATCATCAATGTTATCCAGAAGGTGTTTCCCTAGGCTCATGTCCTTCACTGTTGGAACCACATCACTCGTGATATTAAGTTCTTGCTTCAGAAGAACGAGGCTTGCCATGATGACATTATTGTATACAAGCAAGATGTCATCAGTCTTCTTAGGAGTGATTCAGAGAGTGAACTGTAGAGCAAGATGTCATCAACCTTCTCAGGAGTGATTCAGAGAGGGAACTGGAGAGCAAAATAGAGGAAATGTCAGGCACGAAGAGACATACTATGGTAGACTACTTCAGCAAGGAGATGAAGCCAGATATATTTCGTCATTCTGCCAAGTTTGTGTCGGCCCCACTGGATATGTATGACCCGTACTCTGGTGTTACCAACAACATCTCGGAGAGAACGAACTGTGCATTATAAAGACTTGTTGCAGTGGAAAGAGGTACCGTCAGATGTGATCGTTTTATGTCTTCAGGTGCTCCAGAACTACTAACTCGCTGAGATTCGTAGGGGTTTTGCATGTGTAGGTACTTATACTCTCTCACAATGAGCTGAATGCGTCCCAGATAAGTTGAGATGGCCTTGGAATGAACAGGTCTGCCAGGGGTGAAGTGTAAAGCGCTTTGGGCGGTCATACGGGCTGGATACCGCGCTATATACGAACTACCTTGACCTTTTTATGAGCCTTCTCGTGAGAGATTCATAGAGGCAAATGGAGAGCAAACTAGAGGAGATGTCAGGCACGTGTGGTAAGGTTGCAACAATTGAAGAAATCAAAATACTTGTGGAAAAGTTAAAATATAATCACTACTTGTTTAGTGCTATATGTCCCCAGGACATATGGTTGTCCGATAAGTATGATGCTTCCTTGCTAAATTTAGATGGTTATAACTTGATTTCACAAGGCAAAATATGCACGACGCGCAGAGGTCTTGCTATATACCTAAGTGACAAATATAACTATAAATGATTATCTCTGCATGAATATTATGAAATATGGAAAAGTCAATTTATTGAAATATCTCGAAACAAATCATATAAAAAAGTAGTACTTGGAAACATTTACCGACCACCCAGTCATAAACAAAAAGCTATTACTTTGAAATGATTTTAAAGGTCCAAATGTGAAGTAGTTATTGCCGGCGACTATAATTTAAACTTGCTAAAAATGCCAACTAGATTTTCTGCACGAAATTGTACTGTCTCTTCTCGATAATTTGCTATGCAAACTTGCAGGAAATCCGGACACCTATTCAACGGGTATCTTAACAAACTGTATTTCTGATCATCAGCCATACTTCATCATCCTTGACCTCATGCATATTCAGAAATATGTGCCTACATTTATCATATCAAATTCGTATGATTCAAACACTATTATTCAATATAGGTAATTCAATTTCAAAAGAGCTATCGTTTCATCCAACATAATTAAGACATTTAGCAGTGATCGAATATCCTATATAAATGACAATAATAACACATTTAATGAGGAACCAGTCATTCATGTGGCTTTTCTCATTCATGACCGAGTGTTTCTTTGAGCAGTTGTTAGAACAGATTCGCGACCTTGAGTTCTGGCTTAAGAAACACACGGCTTGCCAGGAAGACATCATTGTTTACAAGCAATTTGTCATGAGCCTTCTCAGGAGTGATTCAAGTTTGTGTTGGTCCCACTGGATATGTATGACCCGTACTCTGGTATTACCAACAACATCTCGGAGAGCACGAACTGTGTCATTAAAGACTTGTTGCAGTGGAAAGAGGTACCATGAGATGTGATCGTTTTATGTCTTCAGGTGCTCCAGAACTACTAACTCGCTGAGATTCGTAGGGGTTTTGCATGTGTAGGTACTTATACTCTCTCACAATGAGCTGAATGCGTCCCAGAGAAGAAGAGATGGCCTTGGAATGAACAGGTCTGCCAGGGGTGAAGCGCTTTGAGCGGTCATACGGGCTGGATACCGCGCTATATACGAACTACCTTTACCTTTTGTATGAGTCTTCTCACGAGTGAGGCAACTGTTAAGCAAACTAGAGGAGGTGTGAGGCACGTGAAGAAACAAATCATATAAAAAGTAGTACTTGGAAACATTTACCGACCACCCGGAGTCATAAACAAAAAGCTATTACTTTGAAATGATTTTAAAAGTCCAAATGTGAAGTAGTTATTGCCGGTGACTATAATTTAAACTTGCTAAAAATGCCAACTAGATTTTCTGCACGAAATTGTACGCTCTCTTCTCGATAAATTGACATGCAAACTTGCAGGAAATCCGGACACCTATTCAACGGGTATCTTAACAAACTGTATTTCTGATCATCAGCTATACTTCATCATCCTTAACATCATACATATTCAGAACTACTACCTCGCTAAGATTCGTACGGGTTTCTCATGTGTAGGTACTTATACTCTCTTACAAGGATACAGTTCATGTGCCTGCGAACTTGAGGACATTCTCTTGCCGAAGGACGTATGTGAGCCACAACAGATGATATGATAGATAAAACGCATGATCATAGAGAGTGCAGACACATAGACTATGGATGATGCCCAGGGAAGTAGACAGGTCGGTGATGTGTTATTGTTGACAAACCAAGCGAGGAACATACAGTATCACAAACATTTCACAGAGAGCACAAGCAGATGTGACGGACCAGGAGAAGAGAGTGAGACATGTTGTAGAGATGGGAACATTTATGGTACAAGGAAGTGAGGAGATAAGCATGTCGTATCAGTGTCCTTCAACATGTACCTGCTACCACATTCTAGCAGCCAGGATTTCAGCACATGGAGAAAGGGTGGTGATTATGGCCTGTGTGCTATTGGCAACATGTTGGAATTCTGCCAGCGTGGTCATCATAATGTCCCAGAACGAAACTTTATTTGGGAATTTCAACAGGTTGACTTGAGGAGCGATATGATCAGTTGCTTAAGCAGTGACAATTTCAGTAGTTTTCCGCAAAAAGATAAGAAGACTACAAAGGAAATCAGTTCAACTACACGTGTGATCCTGATCCTATGCTACTGTAGTCTTCCCAAAGTGTACGCTGACATGGTTGGTTGTGATCTCTGTGGTGCCTGGCA
The DNA here is from genome assembly GCA_033239005.1 of Lamellibrachia satsuma. Taxonomy (NCBI): domain Eukaryota; kingdom Metazoa; phylum Annelida; class Polychaeta; order Sabellida; family Siboglinidae; genus Lamellibrachia; species Lamellibrachia satsuma. The sequence continues at coordinate 1,200,981 of BSQZ01000016.1, read as the reverse complement.
TCACAAGGTCTGTGTTGGATTAAAGAATACAGCTCTCCCTCGGCAGTGGCTGTGCCCACAGTGTAAATCTGCTTAGAGGGAATATGATAGAATGGGCGTGTGACTTATGTGTGTTGAATTGGTTATTTTTACTGATTATCATAATAAAAATATATGTAACAAAATGAATACATCGACTGTGTTTGTCATGTTTGGTCATTCATCTTCATCACATCAGAGCGCCTAAGTACACCACACGAGGGAGGCCCCATATAAAATTGTATATTAAGTGCAGAGTCTAACATAGATAATTATTCATTAATACAGTTTTTTAATGACACTCATAAAATGCAATAGCCGTAACAACACAGGGCCGCTCATAAAAAAAAAACATGTAGATTGTTCCAGTGTTAATAATGGCGAGTTCGTTGTCTAAGTTACTTACATTGAAGAATAAAAAACAATTTGCCAAATAGCATAATATCAATATTTTAATAAATAGTTTATTTCCTACAAAACATTTTGTATTTGTAATATAACACCATATTCTGTACTTGGAATGAAAGTTTTATTGACCACATTCAATGAAGCATGACGATGTGACACCTGTATTGAAGAAACGTGATTATGACGTCAATGTACTGTCCAATTATCGCCCCATCTCCAACATATCGTTTGCGGCGAAGACAGCAGAATGCTTCGCAACGTCATAGCGCTGAGACGGCGCTGTTGCGCATCCACAACGATGTGGCAAAGTCGATCGACGCACGTCGGGGCGTACTTCTGGTGCTACCGAAACTTTCTGCTGCGTTTGACACACGTGACCACGCTGCGACGCCTGTACGGTTGTGGTATATGTGGCGACGCACATGCGTGGCTGGGGTCCTACCTGCAGGGCCGAAACTCTACGGTACGCGTCAAGAAAGAAGTTAGGGAAATCAGTGTCATCAGGACTATCTACATTGCGCTACTAGCGAAACTTCTCCAACAACACTATATACAACGCCGTATGTATGCCGACGGCACGCAGTTGTATGTCGACTTCCCACCAACAAAGCATGCAGATGCACTTGCGCGTATGGAGGCCTGTGTCCGAGACGTGAACATTTGGCTCTGTAACAATGGCCTAATCCTCAACGGGACCAAATCGCAGGCCATTGCCATAAGATCATCCAGCATCTGCGCGTCAATAACAATAACACGCATCGACATCTGCGGTCAGCTGTGGCGACATCTGCCGTCGTCAGAGATCTTGGATTCGCCATTGACGTTGATCTCTCGATGGCGACACAAGTAGCAAATGCATGCCGGAATGCGTATTACCACCTGTACCGAATGACACGCATATGTGACACACTAACGATCTGTACAACCAAGTGTCTAGTGCATGCATTAGTTACTTCCAGGATTGACTACGGCAACACTATGCTGTACGGAGTATCAGACCATTTACTCCACCGCTTTGAGTTGGTCCAGCACTCGGCGGCCAGAGTCGTCCTACAAATTAGGCGGGGTGATCAGCGAAGCATGACGGCAGCACTGAAACAACTCCACTGGCTGCCGGTGAAGTGGCGCGTTGAGTACAAGCTGCTCGTTCTTGTACTCCGCGCTCTACATGACCTGACGCCAGCGTGCCTGGCCTCGCTGCTCACGCCACATGTGTCGCGTCGCACCCTTCATTCTGCCGACCGCGCGCTACTAACTGTTCCCCGCGACAACCGTGAACGGTACGGCCGCCGCTCTTTCTCGCGTGCTGGGCCGACCCTATGGAACGCGCTACCCGAACTGCGGCTGATCGAGGACATGAACACTTTCAAAGCTCGTCTTCAGACACACTATTTTAAGCTTGCCTTTAATATGTAATCTTTATATGTCACATTCTATTGCCACAATATATTTAATTATTTGTAATTAATAACTAATATTTTATTATCTAGTTATTAATTTATTTTATTAACTATTTATTTAACTACCTGTGGTACTATCACAGTATATGACACGAGCATGGGTGGTGTAACCAATCTACCTAGAATACGAGACTATTACACTATTACTTAGCAGTAGTAGAAGCACTATGCATAAAGGAAATTGAAGCAGCCTCACAAAAGGTAGAATGACTAAGTGGGTTATTACACCATAGCTGACCACCCGGGCTGTTTTAATAAGTAACTTCCCGACATATACAGTATACAAAATAACAAATAATAATATTGTGTATAAAAAAATAAGGAGGTACACTTATTCGCATTGAGATACATTAATTGTGGTTATATATGCAGTGCGGTTAGGGTTAGGTTATAAGAATTAAGGTCTACCCCCAATCTGCCTTCCTAAGGGTAAAGAAAGTGAGTATTCCGAGGCACTGGCAACAGACTGTGGTATGTTTGTACATACTGTGCACCCCTATCTACATGATCATAGTGACTTATGAGACAGATGGGGTCCCCGAGTGCCCTCCTCCCTCGCCCTGTGGTACGACAGAGAAAGGGCCCGTGGACCCGGGGGCCCCATTCATCGTGCGCTCTATTTGTGTGGCCCTGGGTATTGAAGTAGTTGGCTACTGCGGTATCCACTGCCCAGCGTATATCTGATCTATGTTGGTTAAGGCGATTTCTCAACGAATTACCTGTTTCCTCTACATATTCCAAACCGCATTTAGCGCAGGAAATTAACTTTAGTTCCTTTTTGCGCCAACCCTCCATTACTGCCAGAGAAACTCCTGACGTAATCGCAGGTATGACATTCATAGCTCCCACATGAAACGGCCTTTTCCCGTCTGTGTCTATCCTTAATGCCCCTAAGGGTTTTCAGCCTGATACTTCTAAAAAATCTCTTGCTATAGTCCCTCTTTGTCAAATTATTAAATAGTACTTTAGTAGCCCTATAGAAATCGCTTACATTTTTGCAGATTCTGTGAAATATGTGCATTTGGGATTTCAGAATGCTTGTAAACGTATGTTTGGGGTGACAAAAAACTTTTTCAAGGAGTTGGTGCCTATCTGTAGCCTCATTTAAAACACCTTGCTGTCCAACTTTCCTACCTGGGAGAACCAGTTACCTTTAAAAATGGTTGTGTCCAGGAAGTTAATTTCTTGGCAACTTGTTGATTTTATGCAACTTTGGTGCACGTTCAAAATGTCCAGAAATTTTTTTATTCTGTTACCCCAATGTGTCCAAATTCCAAAGATGTCATCTAAATATCATAAATATATCATGGATTTTTTGGGGCATTTATCCAATGCTTGGCATTCCCTTCTGTCAAAAATAGGTTTGCATGATTGGGGCATATTACTAACCTATAGCTGTCCCCCGTATTTGTTTATAAAATTGGCCCTGAAATTGGAATACGCTGTTGTTTAGTGAGATTTGGAGTAACTCTAAAACTTCCTTGTTTGGTCTGTCGTAGTTTGGCACCCGTGTGAAGGCCTGTTCAACTGCTTGTATACCGCAGGTGTTATCGATATTGGTATACAAGATTTCTGTATCCACAGAAAATAGCGTAGCATTTGGGGGATCGTTAACTGTGTGACCTTTTCAATAAAACCCGTAGTGTCTTTGACGTATGCGTTGTGTGAGTTATCTAATGGGTACATAAATGCATCGACATATTGCTATTCTATAAGATTCTGATCCGCAATCAGAGACTATAGGATGTCCCGAGGGAATTGTTGTCCTTCTGGGGCCATTTTTCTGGGGCCTTGTGAATTGTGGGCAAAATATATAATAGGCGTATCAGTGGGATCTAGGTAATTTAGTTGTTTGGCCGAAAAGTACCCTGTCCTTTCCAAAGTCGCTAGTACTGAGGATATTTTAGCTGCTGCTAGCGGCGCTAAAGACTATTATGACATAATGTCTAGTGTTCGCTAATTGTCACTTCGCCTCTTGTACATAGCTATCTAATGACATTATTACGATGGTTGAACCCTTATCTGCTGGCTTGTTTTCCTTGAGTACTCTAATAGTATCCATCTGTTTTTTTTTCTGATATACTGGGGGCCTTGTATTAGCTACCCAATCCTGTAGTCTAGTTCTCTAAGATTACGTTCCATTTGCTCCTTCCAGAATCCAATCTGTGGCCTTGTGCACTGTTTTATTGTGACGTATCTTATCGACCAGAAACGTCGGTGGTGGTGTCGATGCTGTTATGGTAATGGGTCATACTTTGGTTTACATTTTCTTCCGGCGAGCAGATTTCCATGTTCCTATATGATTCCCCTGCACACGAGATTGGTGATACTGATGTGTTGTTTAGCGAGGTGGGTGGTATTTCTGTAGGTGCTGAATGTGTCCTAGCCCCCTTGAATGATGTGTCTGGGGTTGTTGGAGAACTGTCCGAATGGTGTGAGAAATTAGAATTTATTCTCCTCCGAATCATGGGTAGATTCATAGAGGATCCACGGTGCGTGACTGATACCACTGTGGCACGCTGGGGGGGGGGGGGCGAGTGGGCCCGTAGTAGGCCGTTGAATAAAGTCTCACTTTCCCTGGTCAGCGGCTCGTCTGATGAGTCCGCGTGTGTCGCTTTGTTGTTATCTGTTGCTAGGGTGCGTGGGGATGGTACAACGGGAGAGTCCGCGTGTGTCGCTTTGTTGTTATCTGTTGCTAGGGTGCGTGGGGATGGTACAACGGGAGAGTCCGCGTGTGTCGCTTTGTTGTTATCTGTCCGGGAATTCCCTTCGCAAGGTCTGGCGCCGCCCAGTGGCAGGCTAGTGTGGTGACAGCTATCAGTCAGGGAATCGTCAGTTGTTGGGTTGGCCGTGCCTGTGTCACTTTGATGGTACTAACCGGGGATTCCCCTTCGCCGAGCTCGGTCACTGTCAAATGGTCCATTGGCGCAGGTTTTTTTTTTAGTTTTCCCTACTGTCGTATTCGCGAAACTTCCCGTGTACTTACCCTCGTCGTTCCTGAATCTTACAGTGGTGGCGTGTAGTCAGAAGACGAATCAGATAGGGGTGATTGGGATAGCTGGCCTAGCATGCCAATCTTCAGTTGCAGATCCCTACTAAATTGCGACAACACCTTCCCGTACATGTTGTTTCCCTTGCCGTCCGGTCCGGTCCGGTCCCACAGCAGCCGCTTGACGCTACCAGTCTGAAGGATGCCCATGATGAGTGTTGTAACCTCCGCGTAAAGGCAGGGACGTTTGTCATCTTGCATTGTAGCATTTGCCAAATCAGTCCCTCAGCGTGGTCCCTCCATGTCCCAGTCTCCGTGGTGGGGAACGGCCTGCTGAGAGGTACTACATCCACTGCAGAATCCGCCTTGAAGATTGCTTCGACCAGGGGGCACATGTCCAAGAGAATGGCATGCGCATATGCCAAAGCATGTGATGTGAAGGAAGCATTGTCGAAGGAGTCATCAAAACAAACATTACAGGTAAAGCCAGGATGTGCTGGATCATTAATAGTATTGATTTCAGACATATATGATTGTGAGTTGACAAAAAGTTTTGATGTTTTCTGTGTATGGGGGGGGGGCTCCCCGGCCCAAATTTGGATTGTCAGAACGTCGCAGGGCTTGGCCTATTACTCTACTGCCCCGTGATATGTTTACGTGGTTTCGGTGTCCCCGATAGGGGAAGGGGGCTGACGTCTGCTTGGCCGAAGCAGCCTACCCTTTGGAACGTTTCAGCTCCATACATCTCGCTCCCTTCCCCGCCACAGCGAACAACCACTTAAGCTTTCCCAAATTTGTCGATTGTTTGTGTCTTTAGTTTATTTCCGAAACTGTTGAGTCCCCACTGAAGTGCCGTAATTCGGGCACCCCAGAACATCTCCCTGCTTGGGTTTAGGTCGCGTAGCCCTGCCATTACTGACCCCATAGTATTGTTACAGTGATTCAGCATTATTAATGCAACCCTCTGCCTCCCAACTGCAGACGAAAAGGCGTTGGGTGTGGGCATGTCAGGGTGTTCCATTCGATGACGGTCTTTACAAAGAATGAGCCTGTATATTGGTCAGCCTTGGTAGGGGATACTTTGATGCAGCGGCTGTTGTTGTTTCCTTGTCTTTTAGAACAATCCATGTTGTTCATCCTACTTTATTCTACTGTATCACTTTTTAACTCACTCCGTTTACCGACTAGTTTCGACGCTAAGGTCTTCTTCAAGGTATCTTGTTAAAAGATTCTAACGATGAAAATGTTTTATATGAACTGTCATTGAGAGCTGCTGTGTGAATGGCCTTCTATGTCAGGCACAAGTGTGTTGGCCAATTGATCTTAATGGTTACTACACGTGACTTGGGGAACTGTTTATTGACCCGTTGTGCTGGTTTTCTCATATTTGGTCTGGTGGTAGAAGAACCTGGGTTGCTGTTCATGTCGTTTATCCCTACAGACAAGAGTACGAAATCTGGGTAAAGCGCAGTTTGGGGCCCCATAATCTTACCCATTATTGTGTGTAAATGCGTTATCTGTGCCACCGGATAATCCTCGGTCTGTACTTGGGTCTTGTGTTAATTCTACCCTCATTTGAAACTATTATAACTAGGACCCCATTTGTTCCTAACAGACCCCAATGGCCTTGTGTTCAGATTTATTATGATGTATCTTATCGACCAGAAACGTCGGTGGTGGTGTCGATGTTGTGATTGTTATGGTGGGGGTCGTATTCTGATCCGACGAGCGGGAGTCCATGCTCCTATCCGATTCCCCTGCACACGAAATTGACGATAGTCGTGTGCTGCTTAGCGAGGTGGGTGGAATGTCTGTAGGTGTTAATTGTGTTCTAGCCCCTTTGAATTATGTGCCTGGTGTTGTTTGAGAACTGTCCGAATGGTATGAAACGTTAGACATTAGTATCTTCCGAATCGTGGATATATTCATGGAGGATCCACGGTGCGTAATCGATACCACTGGGGCACGTTGGGGGTGGGGTAAAACTCTGAAAGGGCCTTTAGTAGGGAATCCATTGTGCTGATCTTGAGTGAATTTGCGTCACGGTTGGTGGCGTCCGTCATCGAGGGACGTGGCGCTGGCGTGGAGGTTGGGGGTGTGGGTGGGGGGGGGGGCTTTTGGGTATGCGTCCCGTTGGTGCTTTTGCTTGGCCTCTCCGCACTTCGGTATCAGCTGAGAACGCCCTGGTTAGGCGCTCCACCTCCATGGCTGAGTCTGCTTGGAAAATTGCGTCGTACGCTAAGACATGTGTAACGGACGTACGCTAAGGCATGTGTACCGGACGGGAAGGAAGCATTGTCGAAATAATCGGTGAAACATACATTACATGGGAATCCGGGGTGGGCAGGGTCATTAGCTGTATTTATTTCTGAGAGATAGGGCTGTGATTTAATAAATCGTGTGGATGTCTTGTATCCCTTATAGTTCACTCCGGGAAGCTCCCGCACCACGGCGTGAATTTGACGCCTCTTCCATTGGCCTTTGTTTATAAAAGACGGGAGCCCCGCTCGATTTTAAATTGGCGGAAAGTCGCGGGGATTAGTCAGGGACCTTTCTACCACTTTCAGGAACCATGATGTGTTTTCGAGATTTCCGACCTTGCAGTTTTCGGCTTAAGGTCCCGTTGGGGGGAGGGGGGGCAGACGCATGCTTGGCCGGTGCAACAACCTTTTGTAGAGCTTGGGCTCCCTATCCCTGGTTCCCTTCCCTGCTACAGAGTGCATTGTGAAAAGTCCCCTTATTGTCTCCCCGAATTTCTCCATGGTTCATACATTGAGTTTCCCCACAAAATGCTTCCGTCCCCATTGCATCGCTGTAAGGCGTGCTCCCCAGAATATTTCCCTGGTAGGGTTTAGTTCCCGCAAGTTTGCCATTACTACCCCCATAGTGCTGTTGTAGTGGTTGAGCATTATCCTGCCGATGTGTCTAGCCCATGATACATTTGCCGCTGCCAGTTTAGTCTTCAAATCAGTGGTGGGTCGAGCTGGTCTAATGAATTCGTTTAAATGTTTAACCTTCTTATAAAATGTCGTGGGTAGTTTTCCGTCCGCTTGGTCTGTGACAATGTGAATATTCTACATTTATGTTATGGTTATACTATAGTCGTAGTGATAGCCACTATCTTACGTAACAGGGTTTATATAGCTATTGTCGAGCCAGGTTAGGCGGTAGTCTTAGCAATGGGCATTATGTCAGGTAACAGGCCGGTAATGTTTACTGAAGCGTAGTATTGACTGGTGGTCTATATATATATATATATATATGTTATGGACTGCTCTAACTGGGGTAGGTCGATTGTAGTTCGCGAGGAGGCGGCTGCAATAATTAAGAGACGGCAGGTGATCAGTTGCGCGAAGGCAACTATACTGCAATTCATAAAACACGGTTGTTGTAGGTTGCAGAAAGCGACTATACTGCAATTGTATGTTAGTAGAAAGCTGCGTGAAGCTAACAAAGTTACGAGAAAATAACTCGGTTGGAAGCGTGCAAGGAAACATATATAAAAAATGGTGTGAATTGTTGGCACAGAGCTTGTCAGGTGATACGCCCTGTAATCGTATTTTGTATAATTTAAATGGTAAACTGATATGATTATCATTGAGTTGTTATTCACGTGTATATGGTAATTATTTTCTGTCAGCGTGGTGATTGGGCTAAATTGTATCATACAGAACCAGCTTGGGCTGAATAGCCGAGATACATATACGCAGCAGAGGGCGAGCTGGAGCGTCGTGTGAGGGCGTGTTCGGTTGAGCGGCAGGAAAAGATGAACTGTCTGGGAACCAGTGACACAAGTAGTGCGTGGGCGGTGTTCAAGTGATAGGTGAATCGTTTTCATTATTTCATCTTAATTCAAGTCATACTCGCAGTGCAGCGAGGCGTTGGTGAGTATTTTTTGTTTTTGTTTTTGCAATTATAAAATTGTATATGTATGTATTGTATATGATATAAATTAAGAAATTGAATGTAAATTAAACTCGTTAACTGGCTGTTATAGTCTAATGGTAATATTTATTTACACGACCATTGCGTGACAGTGTCACATGGTCCTTAGTGAATAATAAATTAGAGTAGTTCATAGAATAACCTACTATCTACCATCTCATTGACTGTGCCTAGAACTACAACACACACACACATACAGTGATCGCACGTTCACCAAAGCAGCGGCTACTCTTTGGAACAGTTTGCCCGCTAACATTAGAAACTAACATTTATTGGATAGTTTTTACTGGTGGCGACCCTAGCGGCTAGTCTGGAACTACGTTTCGTAAAACAGCGCCCCAAGTGACTAGTAACCGCACTATTTCCAGCAGACCATCTGGTGCATCAGGGGTCATGCCCCAGCTACACTTCCTGGTGTGTTACAGTGGTGTGCTACGAATGTTGGGCACAGTAATTTTAGGTAGGTGTAATTAAAAAAAATCATATCTGTTGTGTTTGCTATGACCCTTTAATTGACTAGGATGTCACGAGCCTCGGTTTGAGAGCTGGTCGGGGCTTCCGCCATGTTTTGAGATTAAACACGTGTGTGTGTGTTGTTTACCAACGTGTTCAGTTACATAGGTCCTGACACAACAATATCATCTGACATAACTGCATTTGTGCAGGCACGTTCGCAAGTTTGCTGGTAGAACTTGTTGACAGTGTAACTGAGGACTTTTAGATGATTTCAATAGGCGGAAGGATTTTTGGCAATTTTTTTACCACAAGGCACGTGTGCGTAGTAATTCATTCAGGAATTGGTAAACATTGACGGGCATGACACGTTCAGCCATTTAAACAGAATTAGAAATGTATAATTTTTACTAAACTCGATCAGCATGTCAATGAAATGATGATAACGGCAGGTAAGAAATTTCTGAATTGTTGATGGTCCAGTTTTCTTATAATCATGCAAAACGTTAACATGGCCACCGATGGGAAATCTAACTGTATGCTGAACCCAAATAAGTACCCTGACAACGGAAATGCGCTAGCCATCGAACAGTCATGGAGGAGAGTTTTTACCAAAGCTGCAGTGCTAAAATGCACGAAAACGTGTGTCTGTCACCAAACAATGAGTGTATGCTATGGACAGGCTGCACGAAAGGAAACATTTTTCAATACGGAGTTATTAATTGCCGATTCAGATGTAGCTATAGTCGTGCAGTGACAGTGCATAGGCCCAGTTATATGCTTCAACACAGAATCACACATGTTGACCCTGGCTTAGATGCTAGTCATCTATGCCATAACAGCCTGTGTGTGAAAGTAAGCCATATATCTATGGAGCCACACTCTGTAAATAATAGGCAATATTGTATGGCTCAGAACATTTGCTTTGATCATGGGGAATACCTCCAATGCCTGTTAGAGTTGAAATATAAAAATGGTAAAAACTTTTTTTCGTGAGTTATTTAGAATGAACCGTCTCAAATCATCATCTCAATCACTGATGTGCGTCAACGTCAATTAACCGTCATAGCTGATGTTGCATCGTGTTAGTATCAATTTGTTCACATAAATTTCAGCACGTGGCGCCATGTGTGGTGTTCTAAGTTTGTCTAATTGCGATCGCAGGGTTGCCAGTAAGCAGGTAGTAGACGCTCCATGAAATGCAGAATGATACAGTATTATAATGTCGTGTATGCATGCACAGTTCTTGTGTGTCTACACTCTGTTGGCATAACTGTGGTCAGCAGATTTCCGTGACCTTAACAAGTATGGGTGATCAGTGCGATCTGCAGGTGACTTTCACTATCGCCGCCTTCGTTTTATCACTGGCCTAGTAGCTGTGGCTGTGGTTGTCACTGCTGATGTCGATGTAGATGCCCTAGCTACAGTTGCTCGGCTTGCAGGTTTGGGGTCAAGTCGCCCCTTTCTGTATATGTCTACTTGACGGCGGTTCCTTTTTGTTTCAAAATAGTCTCTCATTCTGTTTACCTTTGTACGTCGTATGTGCAGCCGCACCGAGGGCCGTCTGGAATACGCTCGTTGGTAGACCATGTCATGCTGAATGCGCTTCACTGCCCGAGTAACCCTGCCACCCTTTGTTATAGGACACTGTACATTTTCCGGTTTTCGTAGCATTGAGATTCCAGCTCCTTAACTGATGCGATCAATTACGGAACACACTCGTACCTGTGCATTTTTGCTGAAGTTCACGTTCTTTGGAAGGGATGCAGAGAATTCATTCTTGTCCGTGGTTAAGCTATGTCGTGTCATCTGAAGTGCTGCATTTCCGAGACGCATTTCTATTAACCATTTAAGTGTTAACCTATCGGCATCTGTCATGTTTAACCGTGTCACACCACTTGCCTTCAATTGCTGTGATTTATGCCACCAATTGTTTTGCAGTCCGCATAGCATCCTGGATCCCACGAGAAGCTGATGCATCTCCATCAGTAACCACATATCTGATTGCGACATTGTCTTGTGCGAAAGTTTGGCCTATCTGTTTGCCAATGTCATACTCCGAGATTGGATCCACTGCTCGTAGAGTTACTGAACATCGCTCATGACCAGAGCATGTGACATTGTGACCTTGACTGCGAAGCATGGGTCTTACTTTACAGAGCTTATTCTCTAGATGAAAACCGACAAGTTGGTGTTGATCTGTCTGCCACTCTATGGCAGCTCCAATTGCTTGCGATGCAGCCTGCCCGGCTCCATAACTGTTCTTAACCGTTGTTGAATTGTACCTCACGTCTATGCTTATGTTGATCTGGGCATTCTCTGGCAGACCACGCAGAATGTTAATTTCTTTTGTTTGCTCTCTTTTCTGCTTCAAATTATCCATTGTCGCATGGGCAGTTATTTCTCTGCAACCCACATCGGCTTGGAGGGTGTGTGTTCGTTGCAGCCAGAATGTGACATATCTTTGGGATTCCAATAGTCGAATCCTGATGTCCAACGTGGAGTGCCACGTTCGACGTGGCTGGTTTTTAACCACAACTGCCAGTGTCTACCTCATCGTACACTTTGCACATGCCTGACTGATATTCAGAGTGGAAACAACATCATGTACTTCAAAGTGTGGTGATGTGCATGTGTTTTTTTTTGCATGCTCTGTGAAACACTCATTCCACATTGGCACATTTTTCTGCATGCTTAGCAGACGCATCTCAGATACTCCACCAGTCTCTTCTGCTTGAAGGTAGCTGTCTGCTAAATCAGGACATTGATCTAGCCGTGGTCGTAGAATCTTACTATTTCCACATATGCCATCAGCATCGGGCACTGTTAGCAGTCCACCAGGGGTTACGTGCACCACTCTTGAATATTCATCCATATTCAGTATTCGCAACCACACGCCGCTGTTTTTTTTCACGTGTTTCTTGTGTTGCAGCATTTCGTAATTCCAGGTACGGGTGGCCATGTTTGAAACTTCGCACATTCTTAATCCCGCCAGCGGGTGGCTTACGCTTGCTTTCACTCCCACGCTCACTATTCTCATTTACTGTCTCTTCCATTTTGTAACAATGCACGGTAATCGAGGCAAAATTACAGTTGAACGTGACAAACTGTTATTTGAAATCACCGAATTCTTATCAGTCAGAAAGCCCAAATGACAGTGGCAGGGGTAGGGGAGAGAATTGCATTAGTAAAGCCTCAGTTTGGACATTTATATCAATCTCAGCCAATGACATTGGAGTATAATGACTTATTGGTAAGTTTTTGTTTACTTCAGCTAATTAGACACATGGGCCTACTGTGGAGACCTCTTGAAGGAGTACACCCTCCTGTGGCTTGGGAAAATCGTGGACCGAGCAGCATGCTATCTAAGGTATACTGACTCACTGGAGGTGATCCATCAGGCTAGTGCCTTTGTCATTGCAAGTTTGCTAATTAGGTTGTATAATGTTATGCAACAGAACTAGTTGAGTAGTCTGGCCTTGATGGAATTCACACTTTAAGGTGAATCTTGTGTATATTTACATCTGTGTAATAGGGCAGGAGGTCAAACAATTAATATAATTTTCAGTGTAAAATAAATACAATGTGCTTACAGAACATATGCTAGGCTTTCTGAAACATGGTGTTAAAAATCCATAAACGCTAGCTGAGAAAGTGTGTACCTTCAAGAGTTAAGGTGGGTTATAGGTCGTTACACATTAAAGCGGCTATCATGGGTATGCACTGCCCAGTGGGGTGGTACTGTTGAAATGTGTCTAAAAACCAAACATATGGACATATGTAATAATTTTTTGGCTGAGTGCATGATACCTGTGTGTCTCTAAAATATGTTAAATTAAATTTTTTGCAAACATTCTGATGTCTATTTGAGGTCATGCCTCAGTTACACTTCCTGGTGTGTTACATACGAAGGTAGGGCACAGTAATTTTAGGTATTTGTAATTTTTTTTTAATTATATCATCTGACATAACTGCATTTCAGCAGGCACTTTCGCAAGTTTGCTGGTAGAACCTGTTGACAGTGTAACTGAGGACTTTTAGATGATTTCAATATGCGGAAGGATTTTTGAAAAAAATTTCACAAGGCACGTGTGCGTAACAATTCATGCAGAAATTGGTAAACATTGACGGGCATGACACGTTCAGCCATTTAAAAAAAGTTAGAAATGATTCATTTTGCCAAACTCGATCTGATGAGGTAAATGAAATGATGATAACGGCAAGTAAGAAATTAAAAAAATTTTGGTGGTCAAGTTTTCTTATAATGATGCAAAACGTTAAAATGGCCACCAATGGGAAATGTAACTGTATGCTGAACCCATAAGGCCGCTCTGTTGAGCGCCTCCTGCTGACCAATTTTGGCGCTGGCAGCATCCCTAGCGACCAACGTGGAACTATTTTACGTAAAACCAACATCCCAAAACACTTGGCGGCCCTTCCAGTTGCGCGTGTTCAACGAGACTTCCTGTAATTTGTGTGTTAAAAACGTCAATTATCGCCCAGCGCATTTATCAGCAACCACCCGCTTCCCGAAGTGGCGACATGTAGGACACAGCGTGTGAACTAATTTGCAGCGCCTCTATTGACCAAAAATACGTTTAATGTGAAATGCGGTGCCCAGTGCCACTTCCGTTTGCGCATACGCAACGCAGTGACTGCATTTCCGGCATTATGGCAGTTAGTGCCTCATATGTGATAACAAATAATTGCATCAAGGCCTGTTTGTTATCAAACAGTCCCAAAGGGACTTTACTAAAAACTTGAACTTTAGTAAAAACTAAAATTGAGTGCAAACAAATCGTTAGAAAGCTGTTTGTTGTTCCAAAAAATATATAACTAAACTGCCTCTACCGAGTAGAGACAAACTAAAACGGAATTTTATAGAATGTCATTCCACCGACTCTGATTTGGTGCTTTTTCTGGTCGGTTGCAACAGTTCCCACGGACAGACAAGCAAAATTCGCAAGCCTGATGCTATTTTTACACACTTTGAAACAATGTAACAACATAGACACAACAGGTGTTCCCGTTAGGACATCAGCAACCCGTTTAATATTCGGGTTTGGTTGGACTCGTCATTTGAAACTATGTTATACAACTTGATACTGTTTTTTTTTTCATAGTACCATGTGACCGAACAGTGACGCTGGTCAACAACCACCTTTCCGTCATTTTATCGTTCATGTTTTATAAAGTAATAACGAAATGCATCCATCGAACCTGCATGACGAGGTGGTGGGAAAGGCGCCTCGTGAGGCAAGTACGGAAACTATCACTGGTCCAATTGTTTAATTTACTACTTAGTGACTTTGCAGTATGTAATATCTTAAAAGTAATTTACTTATGGTTTGTTGTTTCAGCAGAAAGAGTCGAAGCCAACGGCAGAGGTTGCGGCCTTACAGGGAACAACGCTAGCAATACCGACACCGAGCCAGGCAGGGCCACCACTGAAAACTGTGGCAGTGAAAGCGGTCCCGTGAGCGGTGCCGATGCGGCCACCACCACCGATGGAGATTGCGGGACTGGCACCGAAGAAACGCAAGACCACTCGGCCGTTGGCGACGTGTGAGCAGAGTGGTAGTCGACATTTTTCTAGAGGAGTAGGAACTCGACGTTGATGTTGATTGAATAAATGGTTTAATTCAGCTAATTACTCACCAAATGTACACCTTCTTTTTCCTATCCATATACTTCCAATAGGACTGCCAACACGTCTTTCTTCCAACATGGCCGCTCCACTTTCTGCTTTCCAAAACAGCCGTTCCCACACGTTGCTTTCCAAAATTGTATAATGTACTTTTGCATTATATTTAACGTGTATGCTAATCACGTCCCTAGCGACTCTATATGTACAAGATTGACCCATATAAGAAGAGCCCCTATAGTGAGTACGAACAAATTACATTATTTCAGTACTAAACAGAAGAAAGGTAAACATTGTCACAAAACCAAAGAGGGCGAAGAAAGCATGTCTACCTTTCGCAAAGGACAAACATGTCGACCCGGACGCCAGCAGACCAGGAACAGGTTACACAGACATCGACAGCGGCATGCAAGATGAACGGGACATACGAGACACGGTCGTGGTAGATGACAACCAAAATTAACGTCATGCGGATCTCCACATCCACAAAGACGACTCTGTAGTTGTGCCATACGCTGAATAAAAAAACAGTCGTTCATTACATCGGCTTGGTGTTGGATGAGGAAGATGAGGACGGAGACACTGTTCGCTTCTTAACTGAATACACACAAGATAGACAATGCTTACGTAGATCCGGTTGTCGAGGATATCAATGCTCTGCCTGTAACGTCAGCGCTTCCAACACCGGTAGATGGGCAATGTCCTACCAAGAGAACTACAGGAATTAAGCGGTTTCCTGTAAACCTGGAACACTACCATATCAAGAAAGATATGTGACGATAAGCTAATACATAGTTTACAGGTACCTTGGGGGTAATTAAACATAATTTAGAACATTGGTAATAATTGCAAACATTTGTTACCCCCCTCTCAGAATGAGGAGTTATGGCTAGCAAACCTGGTGTCAAGACCATCCTTTCTGTGCCATTATTGGCAATGTAGTGTTTCTCAAACCGGTGAGAATTACAGGAATTAAGCGGTTTAGGTTAACCTGAAAAACTACAATAAAACCTAGGAAGATACGTGAGAGTAAATATTTTGTAGGTAAGCTGGTGGTGATTAAATGTGTAACTTAGTTTTACATAATTGACAATAATTGTAAACATTCGTTGAGACAGATTTTTCTCAAGAAGCGGAATTATGCGTAACATGCCTGTGCAGTAATATTTTAATATAAGGTATGTTAAATAACGTGCAGAATATGTACCATACATTTATGGTAGTAAAAATTACATGTTCAACTCATTATTCTGTTTTAAATGTAAACTGTTTTAAATGTAAAATTGGGATTCTGGCTCAAGGCACCCTTTGAGCCACTACAGATGCTTCCACTAATTTGCATATACTTTGAATTTGGCAAATCCCAGCGCGGTTAATTTCTAGACCCTCTTAGAGGACATTCATATGTGTACGACAGAGAAATTTTCATGTTAAAACATACATAAGTTTTTGTTATAGCTAAAAATGTGAAAAGTGGCTTATAGGTCCCCACCTTCCCCTACCCAGTCCCCAGGGGCGGCAGCACTAGCTGGGGCCTTTCGCGTCGTCAGCCAACTGAATCCCGGTTAACTGGCTCACACTATATAACCCCCCCCCCCCAACCCCCGAACTGAACAGAATGACTGACGCAATACCATTGACCGTCCGTCGGCAGCCAGTCAGCCAGTCACACCCCTGCGTACAAGACACACACCGTGATACACATCCACAGTGCAGTAAGCACCAATCAACTACGATACTGCCAGTGTCTTGATGGATATTACGTACTTCCAACTGTACTGGCAAGAAGGTGAAGGGGCACGTTGTTTAAAAAATGTGGTCCCTATTGAGTTTTGCGCTCTTGGGGAAAGTATTTCCGAATACGGTTCAAAAACAGAGACAAAATGTGTCCGTCCGTCCATACGGTTTGTGTTCATCTTTTTTCAGATGAACAGCTCATAGATTCAACTACACAAGTGGAGTGTGAAACTGAAGAGCGACAGTGGTGAGCAGAAATACGGTGTATTTAAAAATATATATATAACAGTTATTGTCGATCAATAATCGACCATAGAAGTTAATAAATGTGTTAGATATTTAATCTATTACATATTTTGATGAATGCAAATAGAAACAGTCATAGATGTCAATCAATGAAAGAGAAACAAAACAGTTTTTTATGTGCAGTTTCACCACGTCGATTTACATGTAGATGCGATTAATTGCTTCGTTATTTCAATCGTTCCCTGCCACTTCACGAACTGACAACGGGAATCGAGAAGGTGACTTCCCTCCTTCCTTTCTACGCCCGACTTTCGTGTAACAAGATAGCACAGATAAGTCACGGAACAATAGTGAATGAAATTCAGAATGAATTAATCGAAGTCAAACAGTTCAGAGCAATGGAAGAGTTATAAAGGGATTGCTGACGTGGTTTGACATGAACATTCATAATGAAAATCCAGTAATTTTGGCAAGGCCATAACGTCATTGGTGAACATTCGGAATTCGGTTTATAAAAGGAAACTAAATCAGGCTACACAAACTGAAAGCTCAACAATTCAAAAGATGTAAGAAGTGGTGCAAGAAAAAGGTAAGACAACAGAAAAGGGTCACTCTGTCTGAAATCATCACCTTCGATTTCTTGCAGAACGTTCCATTCCCACGTATTCCTATCTCTGAAATGCTTTATATGAGGCAGGTGTGGTTATATGTATTCAGCATCAATATATTTCCATATGAGAAAGCATTCCAATATACGTATGATGAGGTAACTACAAGGAAAAGCTCAAATGTCAAAAGGCGGAGAGAATGCAGTGGCTGTCACTCGGCAGCTCTGTCAGATAGCGGCTACCGATTGGCCGCTAGTACATATAAAAGACGGACAAAGGCTGGATGATCATCTGTGCCCTATCTGAAGTGTACGCCGCCTGTCATTGCCGACATCGGGACCTATGGACATATATTAGAACGTACGAGAGATGCAGTGAACTTCTAACATGAGTGTCATTATGCTATTTAGCCTGTTTAACTACACAGTATGTACCACGGAGATGCTCTGCTCAATACCATGCTACCTCTTCTAGTAGTGTGAAGATCCACCAGGGCACATCTCACTACACAGCAGCTGCGGCAATTATATCCTCAAACACTGCTGCTCGCCATAAGAGGACATTCTTACCCACCTCCGAGGGCCTCTGGAATGAACTCCCAGAGGAAAGAGATGCAATCAGGGATGTTGTATGCTAGCGAAATAGAACAATTCTTCTTAATATTACACTTATAAACTAAGGCACCTTTTGTATAACGGCCCACAAGTCAAAAAATACCATGTCTGATTATTTTGAAACGTACCAGCCCGATGCAACCAAAAATATTTGGCGACTTATATACAAGGTACACACACTGTATATGAGTGCAATGACGCAGGCAACAGTGGCGACGTCTGGGTCTACGCCATGACAACTCGCAACTGCAATATTAGGGTCTAGGCTGGTAGATTTTGAAACTTACCAGCCCAATGGGCTGGTGCACACAAATGTTTTCATCTTTGAATGTGAAACTCGATACGAGTACAACACACCAGTACGAACTTGCAGCCAATATGGGGATTAGTTGTTTGCAGAGTGTCCTGACCACTGCAAGAGTTGCTCGATGTCGTCTGATGTCAGTGTGACCACGGGTTTGCTCTCAAGGCTGACAAGATGGGTCAAAGTAAGCACCAACCTGACTTTCTGCACCATTGCTGAAAAGCCAACCTGATTAACCCTCTTTCTAATTACAACAGTTCATGTTTTGTGGAAGAAAATATAGTGAGTTACTTAAGCATGCCTCAGCTACAGCGCAGTGGTTTATGGGTCGTATAAAACCCGTTCGATTTGATCTGAACAGCCACACCCAGTGTGAACTAGTGTGATGACAGGTTTGCTCTCAATGATGACAACAAGACGTGTCAAAGTAAGTATCTATGTGCATGAAAAATGCTTCTGAATATTACATTTTAAAACTAAAGCACAATAGATATATAAACCAGGCTTGATGGTATGTATACTAACCTGTTTCCACAGAATGATATTCAAAAAGACACACATTGAAATGTTTTAGATTGTCCTGCCACCTGGAATAGTTGTGTCATTAAGAACTGTGCGACTCAGAGCAAAGCAACTGGATGCGACCAGGGCTACAAGCTAACACTGGCCATGCGGCCAATGGCCAGTATTTTTGCAGTTGGGCCAGTTGCATTTATTTTGTGTTTTATCAAAACAAAAGTGTTTATCGTGGTTCTTATGGCTTTTATATAAAATATTCCCCAGCCCAATATCAGGGCTAGTGGAATATTGGTCGGGCGGATAGGTTTTGAAACCTACCAGCCCGATGTATCCAAAAATGTTTGGCTACGTGTAAAAAAGGTATGAGTGCAACGACGCAGACTGGGTCTACTCCATGATTACTCGCAAGCGTGGTGTTTGTTCATGCAGCGCAATATCAGGGTTGGTAGATTATTGGCTGGGCTGATAGAAGTTAAATGCTGGTACATAAAATGTTTCACATTTGAATGCGATACTAGCATCGCGTACAACGGTGCATATCATACGTGCCACAGTGAGTCAAACATCCCTTCATTGACATTAACAGAATGAGGACTATGCACCAAATATAAATGCATTTGTTAAATAATCATATGCGGCAGCATAATTATGAATGCATATATACATATTCGTATACATTATATTGAGTAAGCTAGTAGTAGGCTATGGTCGAGAGGGATCCATGAATTAACACTGCAGACAACGATGTCACTGTTTATTTATAGTGCTCATGGTCAGAGGCGAAGTCAGTGATAGTGAGGGAAGTAAAAGATCCCACACACGGAAACGGAAAAGCTCACGCACAGAGCCAATGGTTTCAGGTTACACATTAACTATTACTAAAAACGTGTGCTCTAATAATGAAATAAGCACTTTGTCTAGGCAGATACCGGCGCTCTATATGACCATACATTATTATTTTTACACCAATATGAACACTTGCAGCCAATATGGTGATTATTTGTTTCCAGGGTGTCCTGACAACTGTAAGAGTTGCTCGATGTCGTCCGATGTCACTGTGACGATTTGCTTTATTTATTTGCTTGTATTGTCAAGGAATGAATAAATGCCTCAACTGCATGAAGATGTCAGTTTTAACCTTTGAATGCTGCGACACTCGCTACGCATGCAATGGGGCATATCGCACATTTCACAGTGAGTCAAATATACCATTGTTAGTAATAACAGAATAAAGACTACGCATCAAAATCAAGTCTACAATTCACTGTGTGTGTGCTTGTTATGTAATTGACAAGGAGCAGTCACTGAAGGTGATTCATTGTGTGTGTGTGCTTGTTAAATAATCGCATGCATAATTATGAATGCATGTATGTAAGTATGCGTACACATTATGTTGAGTAAGCTATTAGTAGGTATGGTTAACAGGCATCTATCATCATCATTTCAGCCATTATCAGTCGGGGATAAAATGTTCGCCAAGGTCGAGATCGTTGCCAGCACTGTATAACGCAGTGAACTAAGGATGAAGATCAAGCAGACACATGATCCGGAAGACATCAGTACCAAGTAACATAGTAAGTCTTTATGCCAGGGGAAATGGAAAACCTCAACCACAGAGCCAATGATCTCAGGTTATACATTAACTACTGCCAGAAAATGTGCTCTGATAACGAATTAAGCGCTTTGTCTAGGCAGATACCGGCGTTAAATACAACCAAACATTTTTATTTTGTATTCCAGCTGACGTCAGTATGAACTCTTGCAGCCAGTATGGTGATTAATAGCTACCTCTGCCGGTTACACCTCTGTCATCTTCTCTATACTATGCACATTTTGTGAAAACAATATACTTTTTTCATGCAGGGTACTAGTGTATCACTGTATACATTATACATTTGATAGGTGAATGATGTGTGCCTACATGGCAGCCTTTTAAATGTGTTTTTACATGTCACACTGTGCCAT
This sequence comes from Lamellibrachia satsuma, assembly GCA_033239005.1. Taxonomy (NCBI): domain Eukaryota; kingdom Metazoa; phylum Annelida; class Polychaeta; order Sabellida; family Siboglinidae; genus Lamellibrachia; species Lamellibrachia satsuma. The sequence continues at coordinate 1,180,071 of BSQZ01000016.1, read as the reverse complement.
GAAGGTACATTGAACAAGGAGAGAACATTATTTTAAATACTAAAAAAAAGAAATACTACTCACTACGCAATCGAAGTGGACATAGTATCTACACAAAGCGTGATGATTTGATTCCTATGAAACTTTCTTGCAATCCTCAAACTTGCCCGACTACACAAGTCTTGTTGTGCCTGATCCGTTTGCAATAAAACGACGGACATTTTGGACCACATTCATGAACACAATTTAGACATTGTTGGTCTATCTGAAACCTGGCTTCCTAACAAAGACGGTGACCTTCCTATGATCAGAGCTTTTACACCACCTGGCTAGACTTATCGACCATCCAAGATCTAGTCGTCGCGGTGGCGGCGTTGGGATACTGCATAAGGATTCAATCAAAGCAACAGCTATTAACACGTTCAATGATATTAGCTCTGTTGAAGCCATCAGCTTAAAATTAACATCTCATGGAAAAAGCATAATTTTGCACGTTGTCTATCGATCACCACCAACTAGGAAGAACGGATCATCGGTTGCTGACTTTTTCCACGAGTTTGCAGATATTATGGACATATATTCAACACTGCCAGATGAGCTTGTCATAGTTGGTGATTTTAATATCCAGTATGAAGTTCCTGATGATATGCACGTGAGACGTTTCCGTGGCATGCTGCACGGTCATGGCATGACGCAGCATGTCCAACAGCAGACACATCAAGACGGCCACATTCTAGACCTAGTAATAGACCGTGCGAATTCCTGTGTGACTGACACAGTGGTTGCCGATTTAATTTCAGACCACCATGCAGTGCATTGCCACTTTGCCATGCAGTGCATTGCCACCTTGCCATGCAGTGCATTGCCACCTTGCCATGCAGTGCATTGCCACCTTGCCATGCAGTGCATTGCCACTTTGCATTCCAGTGCATTGCCACCTTGCCATGCAGTGCATTGCCACCTTGCCATGCAGTGCATTGCCACCTTGCCATGCGCAAGCCGCCATTTAAACGCGAAGAGGACACACTGCAAGGTAAAGCTGATTAACCCATTGTAATTTTCGTCGTACATTATTAACTCTGACCTACTTAAAACCTGAACATTCTCTACAAGAATTGGTATGTCAGTATGACCACGTCCTTGGTGAGCTGCTTGATAAACCCGAGTCGACACGGACATGGCCATGCTGATTCTGCGGTCGACACCGATCGATCACCATCTCCCTTCACCAGCCGAGATGCTGAACGCGCGAAAGATGAGGGCCAACCTGCCGGTGAAAATCCTGAACGCCCACCCGGAGAAGGGCGCGATATCCGAACGCCTGTTCGAGCGACAGCGTCAACAAAAAGTGTATCACGACCAGGGAGCGATCGCGCAACTCACCCCGCTGGTCCGTGGACAACCCGTTCGCATCCAGCACCACGTCACAGGGAAGTGGAACCCGGCAACCATCGAGACCGTGCGTCCGGAACCAAGGTCGTATGACGTCCGCACAGCAAGTGGTGGAGTTCTCCGCCGCAATCGTGTGCAGATCCGTAGGTCACACGAGACCCGACCTATTGACGCCGACCCCGTGTCACACCCTGACGACATGCCTAGCACGGCCACCGCTGAGCCAGTGGAGCGTCCCGACGAGGCACACGACTCCGGCAAGCGAGTCCGCTTCAGCACTCCTGAAGCAGGCTACCAGACCCGCTCTGGACGGCTCAGCAAGCCTCCAGCCAAGTTCAATTTGTAACTCTATCTTGATCTTGTCCGTTGATAGTATGTTACGGTTGCAAGGCTGCTTATATAACTATGTTAGTGTAGTAAGCCACACTTAGTTGTTCTTGTTCTGATGTTCTTGTTTTATAAGAAGAGGGATGTCACGGCTGCATATAGTGACGCCATCTGGCGACTACAGATACACCTTAGTCGGTTACCCTAGTCTATAGGAGTACCTCGGGCTCTGGGGTACGGGGACGCAGACCATGTATTGAGTTATTGAAATACACCTCACGAATATCAATCCCAATAATACCGTGTTGTAATGCTAATGATAAGTACATACTACGAGTACTATTACAGATGGTACATGCTTACGTGATATCTCGCCTTGACAATAGAAATGGTCTGCTCTACGGAATCTTCTCACCAGGCTCCAGTGAGTGCAAAATGCTGCAGCCCGTCTCATAACCAATAACTAAAAGACGCGATCACATCACACCTATTCTGGTCGACCTTCACTGGCTGCCCATGACAAAAACGCATCGTGTATAAATTACTGATGCTCACGTTTCGCAGCCTACACGGTCTGGCTGTGTCATACCTGACGGACCTGTTAACGCGTCACGCTCTGTACTCAAGGCGACAGAGCATTCTCACACGCAGCACCGCACCTGGAACAATCTGCTTCTTGCCGTGCGTGCTGCAGACTGCCATAACAGCTTCAAGACGCAGCGTCAGACTCTTCACTGCATTTTCTCTTTAAATAACATTTAAATAATTTGTATGTATATATGCGTATACGTTATGTTGAGTAAGCTATTAGAACGTTATGGTCAAGAGGCATCTATCATCATCATCTCAGCCATTGTCAGTCGGGAATATAAATGGTCGCGAAGATCTGCTAAGGATGAAGATCAAGCAGACACATGATCCGGAAGACATCAATACCAAAAAACATAGTAAGTCTTATGCCAGGGGAAATGAAAACCTCAAACACAGAGCCAAAGGTCTCAGGTCACATATTAACTACTGCCAGAAAATGTGCTCTGATATTAACGTAAGCGCTTTGTCTATGCAGATATCAGTGTTATATACGACCATACATTATCAGGGATGATAATTTTCCGTTTTTAAACGGATTTCCGTCTTTTTTCTTGAGATTCGTGTACATTCGTTAAGATATTTTTTTTAATATGGGGGGTAGGTATGCTAAAACTGAAAGCCAGATATATGTAGACCTTCGCCTGTGTTGGCTATCAAATGCGCGAGGACCTATTTAAGTTTAGTTCGGTGGTAGAAATGCATGAACTTGTACGAACAATTTTATTGGCCGGCATTACTGGGTAACGGCGATACTTAGCCAATGCATAGCGAGAAGAAGTAGAAACGCGCGAACTCGGTACAAATAATTATATTGGCTAACGGGACTACAATTCCCGGTGCTTAGCCAATGAGCGTGCGTCATTCCCGTTAGTCTGTAATGGCGTTAGTCTGTAATTGCGACTTTGTTGAAGTGCGGTGGAGCGCAGCAAATGTTCTATTGATAAATACGTAACGATGGCGACATTGACTGACAGGCGATTTATAGAGCGGAAAGATGAAGCGGAAGTGAAAGTACTTGACAAAGCTGTCAGGAATAAGTGGTCTTGGAACGAACTTGGCCGAGTGCATTCGCAAGCTTCCGACTGCGGAAATGGCGTACTGCCTGTGGTGCAGATGCACTGTGAATTACGGGAGTCGATGATAGAAGGCCATTAAACAACACTGTGACAAGGACAAACATCGATATTAGAAGAAGACCAGAGAAATGAACTATAGTTTGCCAGGTATGCAAATTTAAACTTATGAAATTATGTGCTGCCATCTGCTGTGTTGGATACGAGTTATTTTGCAATTCATCCTGTGTGATTGCCTGAATTGCTTTTGGATTAAAATTAATGATAAAACTTATGGGCATTATTTTTTGGTACGCCTACTTGTCTTTTAGACTTAGGTAACATTTGGGTACCGACATTTGTGTATATTTTGTTATATTTGTTATGTTACAAATAGTTTATGCTTAATATTTCTGTAAGTTTTTTGGCATAATGTTGAATTGGAAGTTTTCAGTCAAACAAGTCGATTCAAGATATTCAGCTTCTTTTCTGTTTCACGTGTGTATACACACGTGTGTTTATTCAAAATTAGTTTTAAAAGTACAAAGGTATAATGAATTAAAATCAAGTTGTGGATTGGCTCGTAATGCTCAGATGCGCTGTTTTTCAGCTGAAATGAGTGGATCGACCAATGGCAACATGACTTATGGCATACACATGTTTAAGTCACCAGTTATACCGACAACAGTCCCGCGTCACGTCAGTGTGACGACGGGTTTGTTCTCAAGGCTGCAAGACGTGCTCGATGTCATCTAATGTCAGTGTGACGACGGGTTTGCTCTCAAGGCAGCAAGAGGCGTTTGATGGCGTCTAACGTCACTGTGACGACGGGTTTGCTCTCAAGGCTGCAAGAGTCGTTCGATGTCGTTTAACGTCAGTGTGACGACGGGTTTGGTCTCAAGGCTCCAAGTGGTGCTCGATGTCGTCTAACATCAGTGTGACGACGGGTTTGCTCTCAAGACTCCAAGAGGCGTTCGATGTCGTCTAACGTCAGTGCGACGACGGGTTTGCTCTCAAGGCTGCCAAGCCATGTCAAAGTATGCACCAACCTGACTTTCTGCTACATTGCTGAAGAGCCAACATGCCTAACCTTCTTTCTAATTAAAACAGACCATTTTGTGGAAGAAAATAGAGAGAGTTACATAGTGTTCCATGTGAGACTTTGCAATAATTATTTGCTGGTACTAACAAGGAATGGATAAATGGCAACACTGGATGAAGATTTAAAACACAACTATTCTTTTGGATTGACACAGAAACCACAGTTGTGAGCAGGATGCTGATGATTGTGTAGAATGTTCAACCGACTGCGCTGTGTGCTCTTTCAAAACTAATGGCGAAATGAAATGTTTCACATGCAAGGACAGATTCATACTGTCAAGTACCAGTGACAGTTGTCTCAGTAAGTAAGTACATGCAATGTAAAATAATTATCAACTTGCCTAGTATATTATCAATATTGGTACATAATTGAAAGTTTCAATGATTTCAAATATACAAAGTCTACTATTTTTCTTTATGATATTATGACATTCGGAATTTTTTTGAATACTTTGCTTTTCAGCCACGGGGGTCATTGCTATGTTCCGTGAGTACCCATGTTAGTACACGGGTAAAATAAATAAGCCACTTTTGTCTGCATTATGCCGTATTTCCCAGCTGATTTTTATTGAGACACATTAAAAGAACATCCCTTTCCTTCACTTATTTGACGCACGTGCCTCAGCTATAGCGCAGTAGTTTAGGGTTCATATAAACCCAACGTTCGATTTCGCTGGAACAGCCATGCCCACTGTGTACTAGTGTGATGACAGATTTGCTCTCAAGTATAAAAGAAAAATTCTTCTGAATATTATCACAACGAAATGTCTTAGAATGTCCTGTCAACTGCAACAGTTGTGTCATCAAGAACGGTGAGACTCAATGCAAAGCAACCGGAGGCGACCAAGGCTACAAGCTAACACTGGCCCAGAAGCCAATGGCCGGTATTTTTGCATCCATCACACAGATAATTCTTCATTTTGTGTTTGATAAAATAAAAATGTTTATCATGGTTCTCCCCCAACGCAATATCGGAGCTAGTAGAATGACAACTGCAAGAATTGCTCGATGTCGTCTGACGTTAGTGTGACGAGAGGCTTGCGACATTTGAATACGACACTCGCTAAGCGTACAACGGTGTAGATCGCACATGTCACATCCCATCGTTAACAATAACAGAATAAAGGTTTATTCATCAAATTCAAGTGCATCATTCATTGTGTGTGCTTGATAAATAATCACATGCATAATTATGAATGCATGCATGTATACATGCGTATGCATTATGTTGAGTAAGTTATTAGTAGGTTATTATCAAGAGCCATCATCATATCTCAGCCATTGTCAGTCGGGAATAAAATGTTGGCCCATATCAAGATCATTGCCAGCACTGCATCACGCAGTGAACTAAGGATGAAGATCAAGCAGACACATGATCCAGAAAACATCAATGCCAAATAACATAGTAAGTCTTACGCCAGGGAAATGGAAACACTCCCTCACAGAGCCAACGGTCTCAGGTTACTTATTAACTACTATCAACCAATATGCTCTGATAATGGAGTAAGCGCTTTGTCTTGGTAGATATCGGCGCATTATCATGTTGTATTCTATCTGACAACAGAATGAACTCTTGCAGCCAATATGGTGATTATTTGTTTCCAGAATGTCCTGACAATTGTATGAGTTGCTCGATGTTGTCTGATGACAGCAAGACCAAATTTAAGGAAGACAAGTATGACGACGGGTTTGCTCTCAAGGCTAATAAGACGTGTCAATGTAAGCACCAACCTGACTTTGTGCGCCATTCCTTAAAAGCCAATATGCTTAACCCTCTTTCTTGTTACAACAGATCATGTTTTATGGAAGAAAATAGAGTTACATAGTGTTCCAGGTGAGACACCCCAGGCCCTTATTTGGTAACGTAGTTTACTAGATTTATTTGCTTGTTTTGTCAAGGAAAGGATACATGGCTACATTAGATAAAGATTTTAAATACCACAATTGTTTTGAATTTACGTAGAAACCACTGGTGATGTACGGTTGATGATTTTGTAGAATGTCCAACCGACTGAACTGTGTCCTCTTTCAAGTCTGAAGGTGAAATGAAGTGTTTGACATGCAAGGACAGATTCACACTGTCAAGTACCAGGGACAGTTGTCTCAATAAGTAAATGCAAAGTAAAATAATTATCAATTTGTCTAATACACTATCCAAAAATATTTGGTGATGTGTATACAAGGGAAATGAGCGCAAAGACGCAGACGACAGTGACGACACCTGGGTCTACTCCATGATAGATCGCAAGCGTGGCGAAAATGCAGCGCAATACCGGGGCTAGTAGAATATTAGTTGGGCTAGTAGAAATTAAAACTGATACATAAAAAGGTTAGTTTCACAGCGAGTCAAATATTCCATCGTTAGTAATAACAGAACAAGGACAACGCCTCAAATTCAAGTGTACAATTCACTGAATGTGTGCTTGTCATGTAATTGACAAGGAGCAGTCGCTGAAGGTGGCCAGATTGCATTGTACCAATATATGTATACACATTCATACACCTAATTGTACATAGGCACACAGACGACGTTTAAAACCTTACCGAAAACCACTTTATCTAAGAATGCATACTTCCACTGAGGAATGACAAATCTCACATTAACATCTGCAAAACATGTGCTCTGATAATGAAGTAAGAGCTTTGTGTATGCAGATATCGGCGCTATATACACTCGACCATACATTATTATTTTGTATTCTAGCTGAGACCAGTATGAAATCTTGCAGCCAATACCGTGATTATTTGTTTGCAGGGTGTCCTGACAACTGCAACTGTTGGCAGCAAGACGGAATGTAAGACAGACAAGTGGGACAATGGATTTGCTCTCAATGCTGCAAGAGGTGCTCGATGTCGTCTAACGTCAATGTAACGACGGGTTTCCTCTCAAGGCTGCAAGAGCTGCTCGATGTCGTCACGCAGTAGTTTAGGGGTCATATAAAACCCAATGTTCGATTTCATTGGAACAGCCATGCCCATTATGTACTAGTGTGATGACAGATTTGCTCTCCACTATAAAAGAAAAATTCTTCTGAATATTACATTTTAAAACTAAGGCAAAACAGAAATTCAAGTCATGTTTGATGGTATGTATGCTAACCTGGTTATATTAACTTCATGTTTCCCCAGAAAGTTATTTATAAAGACACACAATGAAATGTTTTAGAATGTCCTGTCAACTGCAACAGTTGTGTCATCAAGAACGGTGAGACTCAATGCAAACCAACATGAGGCGACCAAGGCTACAAGCTAACACTGGCCCAGAAGCCAATGGCCAGTTGCATCCATCGCACAGATAATTCTTAATTTTATGTTTGATGATAATAAGTGTTTATCGTGGTTATCGTGGTTTTATTTTACAATTTCTCCCCAACGCAATATCAGAGCTAGTAGAATATTGGTCAGGAGGGTAGACTTTGAAACCTACCAGCCACATGTTTGGTGACGTACATAAAGTATATGAGTGCAACGACGCAGACGACAGTGGCGACGCCTGGTTCTACTCCATGACAGCTTGCAAGCGTGGCGCTGATGTAGCGCAATATCAGGGCTGTAAGAATATTGGTTAGGACGGTAGAAATTAAAACTTACCAGCCCAATGTGCTGGCACACACAAATTTTAGTTTTCACCTTTGAATGCGACACTCACTATGTGTACAACGGTGCAGATCGCACATGTCACCCTGAGTCAAACGTCCTTTCATCAGTAATAACAGAATAAGGACTATGCATCAAATTTTAGTGCATCAATCACTGTATGTGTGCTTGTTAAGTAACCTTATGCATAATTTTTAATGCATGTATGTATATGGCTATACATTATGTTGAGTAAGCTCTTTGCATGAGGTGCTCGATGTCGTCTAACGTCAGTGTGACGACGGATTTGCTCTCAAGGCTGCAAGAGGTGCTCGATGTCTTTCTGCTCCATTACTGAAGAGCCAACATGCCTAACCTTCTTTCTAATTACAACAGACCATTTTGTGGAAGAAAATAGAGTCAGTTACATAGTGTTCCATGTGAGACTTTAGCTAAATGGGTTGGGGCAGTCAGAACGCTTCCACGTGGTCCAACCCGGTAACTGGTTCTTTGAATCAGACCAAGCGTTCTCACCTTCTCTGTTGGGCGGGGTTCCTAGCAGGGTCGTATTTGCGCGAAGGTATCTTTTTGTTGTTCACATGCCACGAATAAGTGACAAGAGCGACTCGTCTACACATCGCGGATGATATGAGTGAGCCCCTGGCCCAAAACAGGGGGGTGAAACAAGGCGATCAGCTCTCACCTATCCTCTTTAACTGCGTTGTCGACTGGGCGATCGAGGCCCTGGACCCGGAGTTGGGCGTCACCTGGCCTTCGCGGACGACATCGTCCTGATGGCCAGCAGCAAGATCGCCATCCAGCATCTGAGCCGACAGCTAGAGGGAGCGCTGGGGCGCTGCGGTCTCACGCTGAACCCGGACAAGTCGAGGTCACTTACGATAGCGGTGGACGGGAAAGCGGGCCGTTGGGTCTGTGATCCCACGTTGTATGTGTCCCTCACAGGGGGAACCCTGCCGACTGTGCCTGTCGCGGATGGTTATAAATAGCTAGGTATTACAGTGACTGCTCGGGAGGGTGGTTCGTCTGCTGAGGAGCTCCTCACTCGCGGACTAAACCACCTGACCAGGGCACCGCTCAAGCCGCAACAACGGCTATATTTTCTAAAGAACCACCTGGTTCCTAAATTATATCACAGGCTGGTCCTTTCACGTAGTAATGGAGGCGTTTTACGACGGTTGGACAAACTGGTCCGTCGCAGCCTGAGGTCGTGGCTGAAACTGCCCCATGATGCGGTGAACGCGTTGTTCCACAGCGAGGTGCGTGAGGGGGGACTTGGTATTCCAACATTCAGGTTGACGATCCCCCTTCTCAAGAAGGCGCGGCTGGATCGTCAGGCCAGGGTGCAGGACCCGGTTATCACGATGCACGAACCCTCCGCTCAAGGTGTGCGACGCGTTCGTTCACAGTCTGACAGAAGCCAAGCGAGAACTCGAACTCGCTGCATGGGGCGGTGGACGGCTGCAGCCTCAAGGCTTCACGGGCTGTCCCCTTTGTACATGATTGGGTAAGCAACGGCACGGCCCTCCTTACAGGCGCAAATTTCATCCAAGCGATACAGATAAGGAGTTGAACCGTGGCCACCAAACAACGAGCCGCCCGAGGAAGACCTGAAGGTGCGATGCATGCTGGAGGGTTGAATCTTTGGGGCACGTCCTCCAGGTATGCCCTAGAAGATGGGGGCATCGAATTAAGCGACATGATGTTACTAACAAGGAATGGATAAATGGCAACACTGGATGAATATTTAAAACACCACTATTGTTTTGGATTGACATAGAAACCACTGGTGCTGTACAGTTGTGACCAGGACACTGATGTTGTGTAGAATGTCCAACTGACTGCACTGTGTGCTCTTTCATGTCTGATGGCGAAATCAAGTGTTTGACATGCAAGGACAGATTCATACTGTCAAGTACCAGTGACAGTTGTCTCAATAAGTAAGTACATGCAATGTAAAATAATTATCAACTTGCCTAGTATATTAGCAACATTGGTACATAATTGATTCAAATATACAAAGTATGTTATTTTTCTTTATGATATTATGACATTCTTAATTTTGTTGAATACTTTGCTTTTCAGCCACGGGGGTCATTGCTATGATCTGTGAGTACCAATGTTAATACACGGGTAAAATAAATCAGCCACCGTTGTCTACATTATGCCGTATTTCCCAGCTGATTTTTATTGAGACACATTAAAAGAACATCCCTTTCCTTCATTTATTTGAAGCACGTGCCTCAGCTATAGCGCAGTAGTTTAGGGGTCATATAAACCCAATGTTCTATTTCACTGGAACAGCCATGCCCACTGTGTACTAGTGTGATGACAGATTTGCTCTCATGTATAAAAGAAAAATTCTTCTGAATATTATCACAATGAAATGTCTTAGAATGTCCTGTCAACTGCAACAGTTGTGTCATCAAGAACGGTGAGACTCAATGCAAAGCAACCGGAGGCGACCAGGGCTATAAGCTAACACTGGCCCAGAAGCCAATGGCCGGTATTTTTGCAGACGGGCCAGTTGCATCCATCATATAGATAATTCTTCATTTTGTGTTTGATGAAAATAAAAGTGTTTATCATGGTTCTCCCCAACGCAATATCAGAGCTAGTAGAATGACAACTGCAAGAATTGCTCGATGTCGTCTGATGTTAGTGTGACGAGAGGCTTTCAAGTCTGAAGGTGAAATGAAGTATTTGACCTGCAAGGACAGATTCACACTGTCAAGTACCAGTGACAGTTGTCTCAATAAGTAAAGTAAAATAATTATCAATTTGTCTAGTACACTATCCATAAATATTTGGTGATGTGCATACAAGGGATATGAGTGCAAAGACACAGACGACAGTGACGACACCTGGGTCTACTCCATGACAGCTCGCAAGCGTGGCGCAGATGGAGCGCAATATCAGGGCTGGTAGAATATTGGTTGGGCTGGTAGATATTAAAACGTACCTGCCCAATGGGCTGGTAGGAAAAAAATGTGTTTACCTTTCAATGTGACACTCACTATGTGTACAACGGTGCAGATCGCATATGTCACAGTGAGTCCAAAGTCCCTTCATCAACAATGACAAAATAAGGACTATGCATCAAATTATATTGCATCAATCTCTGTATGTGTGCTTGTTAAGAGATCTTATGCATAATTTTGAATGCATATATATATATATATATATATATATATATATATATATATATATATATATATATATATATATATATATATATATATATATAGTAAGCTTTTGTAAAGTAAGCTTTTAGTAGGTTATTATTGAGCGGCATGTATTGTCACTGCAGGCAACGATGTCTTGTTTTATTACAGTGCTTATGGCCAGAGGCGAAGTCGGGACAAAATGGTGGCACAGATCGAGATCGTTACCATCACTGCATCACGCAGAGAAAGTCTTATGCTAGGGGAAGTAAAACATCCCACACAGGGAAATGGAAAACTTGCCGTTGATTCACAGAGCCAATGGTCTCAATTCACAAAAACCCACACTAGTTACTACTCAAAAATTTGCTCTTGTAATGGAGTAAGCACTTTGTTTTGGCATATACCAGCGCTGTGTACAACCATGCATTATTACTTTGCATTCTAACTGACACCTGTATGAATGTTTGCAGCCGATATGGTGATTATTTGTTTTGTTTGCAGAGTGTTCTGACCACTGGAAGAGTTGATAGATGTCGTCTGATGTCAGTGTGACGACGGGTTTGCTCTCAAGGCTGACAAGACGTGTCAAATAAGCATCAACATGACTTTCAACCTGCTTAATCCTCTTTCTAGTTAAAACAGATCATGTTTTGTGGAAGAAAATAGAGTGAGTTGCATACTGTTCCAGTTGAGACAACGCAGGCCCTTATTTGGTAACATAATTTGCTATATTTATTTGCTTGTATTGTCAAAGAATGCATAACTGGTTAAACTGGATGAAGACAATGGTTTTAACCTTTGAATGCAACACTCGCTACATGTACAACGGTGCAGATCGCACATTTCACAGCGAGTCAAACATTCCATCGTTGGTAATAACAGAACAAGGCCAACGCATCAAATTCAAATGTACCATTCACTGAACGTGCGCCTGTTGTGTAATTGACAAGGAGCAGTCACTGAGGAATGACAAATCTCACATTAACATCTGCCAAAAATGTGCTCTAATAATGAAGTAAGCGCTTTGTATAGACAGATATCGGCGCTATATACACACGACCATACATTATTATTTTGTATTCTAGCTGACACCGGTATGAAATCTTGCAGCCAATACCGTGATTATGTGTTTGCAGAGTGTCCTGACAACTGCAACTGTTGGCAGTAAGACCGAATGTAAGACAGACAATTGTGACGACGGGTTTGTTCTCAATGCTACAAGAGGTGCTAGATGTGGTCAACGTTAGTGTGACGACGGGTTTGCTCTCAAGGCTGCAAGAGGTGCTAGATGTCGTCAACGTCAGTGTGACGACGGGTTTGTTCTCAAGGCTACAAGAGGTGCTAGATGTCGTCTAACGTCAGTGTGACGACGGGTTTGCTCTCAAGGCTACAAGAGGTGTTAGATGTCGTCTAACGTCAGTGTGACGACGGGTTTGCTCTCAAGGCTACAAGAGGTGCTAGATGTCGTCTAACGTCAGTGTGACGATGGGTTTGCTTTCAAGGCTGCAAGAGGTGCTAGATGTCGTCAACGTCAGTGTGACGACGGGTTTGTTCTCAAAACTACCAGAGGTGCTAGATGTCGTCTAACGTCAGTGTGACTACGGGTTTGTTCTCAAGGCTACAAGAGGTGCTAGATGTCGTCTAACGTCAGTGTGACGACGGGTTTGCTTACAAGGCTACAAGAGGTGCTAGATGTCGTCTAACGTCAGTGTGACGACGGGTTTGTTCTCAAGGCTACAAGAGGTGCTAGATGTCGTCTAACGTCAGTGTGACAACGGGTTTGCTCTCAAGGCTGCAAGAGGTGCTAGATGTCGTCTAACGTCAGTGTGACGACGGGTTTGCTCTCAAGGCTGCAACAGGTGCTCGATGTCGTCTAACGTCAGTGTGACGACGGGTTTGCTCTCAAGGCTGCAAGAGGTGCTCGATGTCGTCTAACGTCAGTGTGACGACGGGTTTGCTCTCAAGGCTGCAAGAGGTGCTAGATGTCGTCTAACGTCAGTGTGACGACGGGTTTGTTCTCAAGGCTGCAAGAGGTGCTAGATGTCGTCTAACGTCAGTGTGACGACGGGTTTGCTATCAAGGCTGCAAGAGGTGCTCGATGTCGTCTAACGTCAGTGTGACGACGGATTTGCTCTCAATGCTGCAAGAGGTGCTAGATGTCGTCTAACGTCAGTTTGACGACGGGTTTGCTATCAAGGCTGCAAGAGGTGCTCGATGTCGTCTAACGTCAGTGTGACGACGGGTTTGCTATTAAGGCTGCAAGAGGTGCTCGATGTCGTCTAACGTCAGTGTGACGACGGGTTTGCTCTCAATGCTGCAAGAGGTGCTAGATGTCGTCTAACGTCAGTGTGACGACGGGTTTGCTCTCAAGGCTGCAAGAGGTGCTCGATGTCGCCTAACGTCAGTGTGATGACGGGTTTGCTCTCAAGGCTGACAAGTATGCACCAACCTGACTTTCTGCTCCATTACTGAAGAGCCGACATGTCTAACATTCTTTCTAATTACAACAGACCATATTTTGTGGAAGAAAATAGAGTGAGTTACATAGTGTTCCATGTAAGACTTTGCTATAATTTAAGTTGCTATAATTATTTGCTAGTACTGCCAAGGAATGGATAAATGGCTACACTGGATGAAGGTTTACACCAGTGTTGTCCAGTTTTGGATTGCCATAGAAACCACTGGTGGTGCACAGTTGTGAGCAGGATGCTGATATTTGTGTAGAATGTCCAACAGACTCCGCTGTGTGCTCTTTTAAAATTGATGGCGAAATGAAGTGTTTGACATGCAAGGACAGATTCATTCATGTTTTTCTTTAAATATTATGAGATTCGTAATTTTGTTGAATACTTTGCTTTTCAGCCACGTATGAAAGAAAAATTCTTCTGAATATTACATTTTAAAACTAAGGCTCAAGAGAAATACAAGCAATGTTTGATGGTATGTATGCTAACCTGGTTATATTAACTTAATGTTTCCCCAGAAAGTTATTTATAAAGACACACAATGAAATGTGTTAGAATGTCCTGTCAACTGCAACAGTTGTGTCATCAAGAACGGTGATACTCAATGCAAAGCAACCGGAGGCGACCAGGGCTATAAGCTAACACTGGCCCATAAGCCAATGGCCGGTATTTTTGCAGTCGGGCCAGTTGCATCCATCACATAGATATTTCTTCATTTTGTGTTTGATTAAAATAAGTGTTTATTATGGTTTTCATGGTTTTATTTAACAATTTCTCCCCAACGCAATATCAGAGCTAGTAGAATATTGGTCATGAGGGTTGACTTTGAAACCTACCAGCCAAATGTTTGGTGACGTATATAAAAGGTATCTGAATGCAACGACGCAGACGACAGTGGCGACGCCTGGGCGTACTCCACGACAGCTCACAAGCGTGGCGCTGGTGCAGCGCAATATCAGGGCTGTTAGGATATTGGTTGGGCTGGTAGAAATTAAAACTTACCAGCAAAATGGGATGGTAGACACATCTTTTAGTTTTCACCTTTGAATACGACACTCACTATGCGTACAACGGTGCTGAAGTTAAGTGTCAAAGTGAGTCAAACGTCCCTTCGCCAACAATGACAGAAAAAGGATTATGCATCCAATTCAAGTGCATCAATCACTGTATGTGTGCTTGTTAAGTAATATTATGCATAATTTTTAATGCATGTATGTGTATGTGTATACATTATGTTGAGTAAGCTTTTAGTAGGTTATTATTGAGAGGCATGTGTTGTCACTGCAGCCAACGATGTCTCGTTTTATTGCAGTGCTTATGGCCAGAGGCGAAGTTGGGACAAAATGGTGGTACATATCGAGATCGTTACCAGCATTGCATCACGCAGTGAAGTAAGGATGAAGATCAAGCAGACGCATGATCCGGAAGACATAAATTCCAAGTAAGTCTTATGCAATGGGGAAGTAAAAGATCCCACACATGGAAATGGAAAACTTGCCATGGATTCACAGAGCCAATGGTCTCAATTCACAAAAACCCACATTAGCTACTACTAAAAAAATGTGCTTTGGTAATGGAGTAACCACTTTGTCTAGGCAAATACCAGCACTATATACGACCATACGTTATTATTTTATATTCAAGCTGATTCATCAGTATGAACTCTTGCAGCCAATATGGTGATTATTTGTTTGCAGAATGTTCTGACCACTGGAAGACTTGCTCGACGTCGTCTGATGTCAGTGTGACCACGGGTTTGCTCTCAAGGCTGACAAGACGTGTCAAAGTAAGCACCAACCTGACTTTCTGCTCCATTGCTGAAGAGCTAAACTGCTTAATCCTAGTGAGTGAGTGAGTGAGTGAGTGAGTGAGTGAGTGAGTGAGTGAGTGAGTGAGTGAGTGAGTGAGTGAGTGAGTGAGTGAGTGAGTGAGTGAGTGAGTGAGTGAGTGAGTGAGTGAGTGAGTGGCCTGTTGTTGCATCAGCGGAAGGCGCATGCTGTGGAATATCACTTGTTGCATGTGCCGAAGGTGAGTAAAGCCAGGTGGAGTCATGACGAGCGGGTACTGGTGGCGAGGGAGGAGATTCGGCTCCCGGAGGCAGGGGCAACCAAAGTCAACATCTAGCTAGCGGCCTCATTCACTCAGAGTTCGCTAGATGCCATCAAGAGTGTCAGGCGCATGGCAGCCTATATCGCTATTCGTGATTGGCACAGTGGTCGTGTGTCCGACCCACCCCCACCCGCCCAAGCTACCGGTGCACAATCGGACGACTCCCTGGCTGGACTTTCGACGGCACAAGCAGGCTGGTGAGATGGAGAGGGAGACCGTGCCTGAAACCCAGGGTGCTGGGACTCAGATTGAGGTGGAGAGTTTTTCCCCGCCAAAACAACGAGTCCTACGCAACCCTGTGGGCGAAGGAGTTGGTCAAAGGTACCACTCGTCAGCCTCGTGGTCTGATGAAGAGCTGCAGCTCTTCGCTAGAGCCGAACTGTGTGCGCTTAAGGTGTATCCAGGCGGCCACAACATTAAGCTTGCCCAGCACTCGTCAGAGGACGTGAGCAAAGGTGGCAGCCCATCTGTTTCCCGGCTGGACCGGCCTCAGTATAACAGCTCTGGGAGGCAGAGCACAAATACTGGTCATGACACCCGGCTTGATCGGCCTCGTGACAAACATAGCTCCTTGAGGCGGAGTAATAACTTGTATTCCCGGCTTGACCGGCCTCTCTGAAGGCGCTGTGAGGCAGCGCCACAACCCATTTGATAAGGATATGAATTAACAGCACAGGTCTTATAGTGGAACAGGCTGAGGCAGAAATGTCTGCCCGCCTTAGTACTTCTGACCCTGTAAACGACATTGAATGTAGACATGTTTTTAATGTGGTGAACACAGATGTCGACAACCCGCGTAAGGACATGGCACGAGTAAATCGTGACTCCCGGCCTCGGAACTATAGCTCTGGGAGGCTGAGCACCTTTGTCGACGACCGACCTCGACCAGACAGCCCCGGGAGACGGAGCATATATCTACACAGCCCAACGGTAGACAGAGAGGCAGCTATCGCCAATGATGACACCGACGCGAGTCTTCCCGACATCTGTTTTTCGGTTAGCAATGATGTTCGGCCGCCTTTACAGCGGCCTAGACTTGTAAGTCCGTCTTGTACTTCCCGGTCAAGGAACGACAGTGGAACTATTTATGGCGTAACTGCCTCTGACTTCCATGCCTGGAAGTCAACAATACACAACGAACTGGTCATCACGCAGAACTATCTTAACGGGATAAATTCCCTTGAAATGTTGGACTTCCGAGCTGGCGGGCTGCCTGTGGCTCAGAAAACATTATTAGATGCCGAATACGAGAAGTTAATTTTAGAGGAAAATAGGATGGGGTCCCGACGGTACGATACCCGTGGCGGGGTGCTACGACCCAGTAAGGGAGCCGAAAGCAAAGCAAAAAGCCATAATTAGGCTTCACCAAATAGTCGTCATTGCCACTTCCGCCTGAGGCAATCTCCGAAGACGGACAAAATCTCTCCGGGGTTTCCGTCGGCACGCCACCTTCGAGGACGGCCATTCAACAGCTGTTGGTTGTGGATGTGGGGAGCGGGTTTGTCGTTAATCCAGACCGAGGCTGATCTTGAGCCGCCACCTTCTGAGAGAACTGTGTTCTCGGTGATGATGAACACATGCGAGTAGTCATGTTGCTTACGCCAGCACTGGTTTACGCGGCATAGAATGCGTAATGCGCCGCCTGCCGCCACCAGGGGCTCCAGGTTGCGCCAGCACTGGTGGCGTCCTTAGTGACCAGTGACCAGAACTAATTTTTTTGAAAACAGCGTATCTAAACACCTGGCGAACCTTCCAGTTGCACATTCGCAACGTCACCACTATATAACTTCCGAGTAGAATCTTCTAGAATGAACGGAAAATTCCAGAACATTCTAAAATACCCTTGACTCATTGACCTTGTTTTTTTACTGATGAATAGGTAATTTTTTTACAACTCCCCACACATAAAATTCACAAATTGATGCTATTTTTAGACACTGTTGAAACAATGTTACAATATAGACATAGCGAGTCTATATTGTAACATTGCATTTAGTATGCATTTAGTATGCAATACCAATATAACACTGGGGTGAAATGGCATGTTTCCATTGCATCGTAAATCTAATCGTTTTTGCGACACAAAACATACCAAATGCCTAACCCAAGGTGCTACCGGTGCGTGAAAATATGAATTCGCCATCCGCATATGAAACGATGAATCGATGTTAAGTGGTGCGTCATAAATGTATGCTTCGGTCAAGATCGGTTGAAAGACGTGAAAGAAGTGAAACAATTACTATTTCTACCTATTGTCGTTCGTTATGTTTTATCAGCTTACATACTGCGTGTGTCAAGTCATATACGTTTTCGGCTGCTCAGATCCTGGTTATTATTTTTTATTCGTAGCATTATTTGAGTAGTGGCATGTTGGTTGGTCGGTTGTGTGTCGGTTGCCCCCAAGCTATGTTGTATTGCATGAGAACGCGCTGCAACAAGTAGACTTTTTTTATAAACAAGCCTTCATGTCACGACTTTCAGTAACCCGACAGGCCAACAGACACCAACAACACTTCGTGTTACGACTTTCAAGAACCCGACAGGCCAACAGACACCAACAAGACTTCGTGTTACGACTTCCAGGAACCCGACAAGCCAACAGACACCAACAAGACTTCGTGTTATGACTTTCAAGAACCTGACAGGCCAACAGACACCAACAACACTTCGTGTTACGACTTTCATGAACCCGACAGGACAACAGACACCAACTGGCATGAACATTTAAATCAACATTGACATTACGTAAGTAACAAATATTTTATTAACTGTATGAGTGACCACTGAGCCAAATTCAATTCATTGCAAAAAGCATTCCGACCGATTTTTTTCCGCTTTTGGTATAACTCTGTAGTAAAAATTTTCATTTCCGCTACCAATGCCTCACACGGGAACATGTGGTATCATTGGAAAGCTCTATGGTTGGTCTATTCGAATAAATATGAACGGGTGAGTTGGCTATATACATTCAATGGACATCGTCGTTACAAACACCTGTTGTGTCGTTCATGTGCTGATGGTACAGGTCACAGTGGGTCAAACATTCCATCGTTAGTAATAACAGAAAAAGGACAAC
This sequence comes from Lamellibrachia satsuma, assembly GCA_033239005.1. Lineage (NCBI taxonomy): Eukaryota > Metazoa > Annelida > Polychaeta > Sabellida > Siboglinidae > Lamellibrachia > Lamellibrachia satsuma. Next base: position 1,161,218 of record BSQZ01000016.1, on the reverse strand, counting down.
GCATCATATTCAAGTGTACCATTCACTGTGTGTGTGGTTTTTATGTAACTGACAATGCACAATCACTGAAGGTAGCTGAATTGCATTGTGCAAATATCTGAACACACATTTACACACCTAACTGTACACTGACTACGTTTGAGAACTTACTTACAACCTATTTACCGTAATAATATGAATACGTGTGTTTACCGCGGAATAACTGTGACTGGGGACACGTTTTATGAACATGTATTTTAGTTATTTATTTACTTACTATAATTATTTATTTATTACAATTATTTATTTATTTACTATATTATTTATTTATTTATTATAATTTATTTAATAATTAATCTTAATCGAATACTATATTTTTACTACATATTTTTAACTATATTATACATTTATTATTTTCATGATTGCATGTATGTTTTGAACATGCCACTATATGGCGCTTAATAGATTTTAGTATTTATAATAAAATTGTACTGCTTGGTTCAGGTGGGTGACGCCTCTCATTTATATTGTCTTATCGATTCTTTATTATGTTTTGTGCAGTATGAAGGGGTTCATTACCTTCACTAGTTTTGGGTCACATTGGCTAAAGACAACGGCCGACCTGGGGCAGCTGCGTCTGATCGCCCTGACTAGGACCGAGTGGAGAATACTACACTGAACAACTGAAAGGAAGCAGTGTAAGCGGACGTAAGAGCCAGGTGCTCGAGCAAGCTACATGTCACCACTGCAAAAGACACTCTTAACAATAATAATTGTATGTAGCTGGCATACACCTAATTGTATCACCTTAGTTGACCAACAATTCAATAGCTGAATAAACCACCTAATGCTGTTATGACTACCATGAGGTGCTGCCACCTTATGGACTTCAAGTGAACATGTGACCGAGACTACAAATTTAACACAAACACCATGCACATGGAACAAAGACTAGCAATGTGTGATTGAGACTTGAGAGTTTGTTCGTGTTCTGTAGCTGATATATGTAAGTCGTAGCTGTAATATTATTGCATATATCATGTTCAGGGTGACACCCACGGTTCATAGTGACAATCTCCCTACCGGAAGCTGCGAGACCTTCTAAGACACTAGTCATTGCACCTCACCAAACTGTATATCTTACGACATAACCTTCATTAATTGGCACAAAATATAATCGATATCACGTCGTTTTGAGCACCAGAGCGACTAGGGACACAACTTTATCCACGACCCCTTTGTGTGTAAGCATAAACACGACGGCTCTGGCTAGCATCGGTCCTCCAAACGATATGTGCCATACATTATTATTTAGCATTCTAGCTGACACCATTAAGAATGTTTGCAACCAATGTGGTGATTATTTGTATGTAGTGTGTCCTGACCACTGCACGAGTTGCTCGATGTTATCAACATCATTGTGACGACGGGTTTCCTCTCAAGGCTGACGTGTCAAAGTTAAGCACCCGCCTGACTTCCTGCTCGTCCAACCAACGTAACCCTATTTCTAGTTACAACAGATCATGTTTTGTGGAAGAAAATAGATGCACCGATGAAATAACTGTTCGAGACATAAAATATGGATCTGCTGTGCAAGTTTCTTCAGACTTTTTTGGTAAACACAATATTAACGTTAGTAGTTTTATCAGCATGTCGATTCTGGCCTTTACCAGTATATATGTTACATATATATATATATATATATATGTTACATATATATATATATATATATATATATATATATATATATATCAATGAATTATAAAAAATAAAAGCAATAAAGGAGGTCAATACATTATGCACATACACACACCTACATGTTCACACACATGACATGTACATTTATTATACATTATGTACATATTACGTTGTTGCTTTCCTCTTTACCCCTAAGTCTGGGTGAGGTTGGCATCGATACTGAATGTCAATTGTTTTCCTTCTGTGACTGTTCCCATTTCACTGCCGTCTCCACCACGTGTTACGACTCCCCCATCCCTCGCTGTTGTCCTCCCACAGTCCTCCCACCTCCGTCGCAGTCTACCTCCTCTTCTGCCCATCACTCTGAGCATATCAGCTCTCTTTGTTAACCTTAACAGTTCCCCTTCCATTCGTTCCATGTGTTCAACCCACTTTAACCAACTCCTCACCAGCTTCCTCCTTAAACTCTCTTTACACCAACCTCCTCCCTCAGCTCCTGCATTCTTCCTTTGTTTACTTTTTTCACTCCCGCAATTTTTTTCACCCAGTTAATTCCGCCAACTTGTATTTTCTCTTCTTAGTTTTCCTCATCGCCATAGTCTCTATTATATCATACACTGGATAGGCTGGTGTTACGCACAAACTACGCACCTTAGTATCTGGTAATTAATAGATGAAACCTGCTATCCCGGCCAATTGGCCCCTACGTAAGTTTTATTGTTGGCCCCTAATTTTTAAAGTTTAGGGCCCAGCTGGCCACTAAAATTTCAGGCGAATTTTAAGCCCTGCCACGAAAGGGCAATTATCTTAACCAAAATGTGTCATGCCATTCACGAGATGAAGCGGTATCCTGTCACTAAGCTGACGATCCACAACAACGCCGGACGTTGTCACTCGTCGAGGATTACAACTGGGACGACAAATGCCACCTACCAGTCGTCTGTGATTCAGAACGTGCTCATCGAAGCAGCTGGATAGTTGGTCAATGAGAAAGTTATCGCATCTGTCAAGTGAGCAACGTGCTGGGTTTTGAAACAATGGAGCCGTTGATGGTGGCCTGAGACGAGCGTGGCGGAAGGGTGGGGGTAATTCACCAGCAACAACAACTGCAATGAGGGGAGGTAAATGTCCACTCAACATCGAACAAGGATAATGGTGGTCAAGCAAGTGGTGCTGCCACTTTACTACACACAATCCTCACCTCCATTGCCCTGGACATTGGAGGTACTATGGAAAATCCTCAGCATGAATATACAGTCGGAGGGACGATGGTTCAGTACTCACAATGTGAAAAGGATCTTGGAGTGGAAATTGACAAGAAGTTATCATTTAAAAGCCACACTGAGAACAAGTTAAAACGGCGAACATGACTGCAGAATGGATAAGGTGGTCATTTATGTTCCTGAATGTGGTGACATTCAGATTACTATACATGTCACATTCAGAATATCAAGTGTCCATCTGGGGGCCACATGATAGTACACAGATGGATCAGTTGGAAGTAGTACAGAAAAGACCAACCAAGATGGTACCGCAGATACGAGGAAGACCATACCAGGACACACTACAAACTCTAGGTATACCCACACTCAGATACAGAAGGTTGCGAGCTGATATGATAACGGTATACAACATATTGAACGGTATACAACATATTGCATGGAAGATACGACAAAACTACGTAAGTCCATGGATGTAACTGGGAGGTGCGGTAAACAATCATTGGCGCTGTTTCAAGAACGAGGAAGGTGCAGAAATCTCGAGCTGAGGAAACACAGTTTCACCATAAAAAAAATCTAAAGGTTCTACAGGTATTCTACAGGTATTACGGGGGGGGGGGGTGCTGTGCCAACAACTACACTGGAAGCATCAGTAGATTGCGGAGGGGAAGCCACAGCCTGGGCCTCCCCTTCTGTTCCAAATCCCCTGGTGCTGCACGTCACTGTGACATTTAGGTGCCTGGGCATTTTCCATGGTCAGCCTCCTCGAGTAGACGTGTAGGGTACTCCACTTACACACCTTCAAGGAGACGGTCAGTCTGTTTGGGCTGAAGGGATGGTACCTTCATGAGATGTCACACACCAGCATGGCACCTGGTGTCATGCAGTCAGAAGTAGCCCAGGCAACACATCATTGTGGCGAAGGAGTTGGGGAAGCCGCTTGTTGTGCATCTGCATGCATGCGCCGGAAAAACCCCATTAGATGGGCTCTCCCTTGCTGTCCCTCCAGGGGTTTAATAGTGGGCACCCCTATAAGGTGGTGTGTCATGTCCAGCAGACTGCGGTCCACCACAAGCTGCCTAGCTGGCTTGTCCTAAGGATTTCCACCACCAAGGCCCAGGCACTGTACCAGGTGTAGTGTGCCAGCTGCAGGAGACTAGGCCTAGCACCATCAGGTACACTCACCAGGCACCTCACCATTTAGTGCTATCTAATTTGTAAATATCTTGTTCGTTTCCAAATGGCACGTGGTACTTTTTTTGTTTCCAATTTGCACATGCACACTTTAAGGTTCTTTTTGTCATCTTTATTTAGGCCTCATTTAGATGTAATTGTATTATTAAGATTAGACTTACACAAAAACATATGTGAAGCACTGTTGTGGTTACTAACGTCACCACGTGTGGCAGCACCACAGCTGGGGGGCCTTTGACCGTCTGTTGACAGCAGTCACATCAACCCCTGCACACGGCATACACCACGAGATCCGTCCACAGAGCAGTAAATACCAAACGGCTACTATACTTTTTGTGCAATGAAGAGATGATTATGATTATGATTATGAGATGATTATGCTCTTCCACACTGCTATAGAACTTCTGGCGATTGGCAGTTCCTGCGCTGTCGTTTGAATGGGCCAGTGTTGGCTAGGATTAAACAGGTACAGCTGACCCTCACTGTCGGCCGATTCAAATCATCAACCCCCACTGTTGGCCGAATCAAGTCATCAACCCTTACTGTCGGTCGATTCAAATCATCAACCCTTAATGTCGGTTGATTCAAATCATCAACCTCACTGTCGGCCGATTCAAGTCATCAATGCATGCTTGGGGCCTAGCAGAGAGTGCCAACTACGAATGTGGTGCACTAGAGCAGACAGTGGACCACATCATCAATGACTGCCAGATGTTAAGACAACCAACTGGCGAAAGAGGGCTAATTGAAGTAGACAGTGCAACTAAAACATGGCTCCTCGAGACAGAGCTGCAGATATGAAGACATAAGAAAGAAGAAGAAGAAGTTGACCCTGGTTCACTGATGGTGCAGTGCTGCCAGGGACCATAATTACCCTGTTGTTGGTGACAACTGGCCTGCATTCAAGGCCACGGGAACTGGAGTCTATGTTAACAAATTAACTCCAGTGCAGAGATTCACCAGGCCAACTTTTTGTAAACAAGGACAATTTGCAGAGTTATGGCCAAGCGTAAAGAACTCTTGCCCCAAATGTAGAAGTCCTGAAAAGGGAATGATAGCTTACTTGCCTCAAATGGAGACCAGAACAACAGGTATATCGTTGTAACAACAGGTATATCGTTGTAACAACAGGTATATCGTTGTAATAACAGGTATATCGTTGTATAACAGTAATATTGATGAACTTCTTCCGATGACGATTACGAAGATGACGCTGGAAATCGCAGACATATAGTTGAATGACATGTGACAAATCATTTCTAGTCATTAAATACAGCACCTGTCGGGAGCAATAATATCAGATGATTAGACTTACATGTGTAGTAGGCAATATTTCACTAGATGGTCGCCAGATGGCAGCAGTGGATGTGGCGCTAGAAATAATATCAGATTAGGCTCACATCTGTGTAGAAGTCGGCAATATTTCACTAGATGGTCACCAGGTGGCAGCAGTGGGTGTGGCACTATATATAATATCAGATGATTAGGTTCACATCTGTGTAGAAGTTGGCAATATTTTACTAGATGGTCACCAGGTGGCAGCAGTGGGTGTGGCACTAGATATAATATCAGATGATTAGGTTCACATCTGTGTAGAAGTTGGCAATATTTTACTAGATGGTCACCAGGTGGCAGCAGTGGATGTGGCACTAGATATAATATCAGATGATTAGGTTCACATCTGTGTAGAAGTCGGCAACATTTCACTCGATGGTCGCCAGGTGGCAGCAGTGGATGTGACACGAGATAATATAACTTTATTAAGATGTACATGCATATAATAGTATTAATACAGAGCAGCTAAACCGATATTTGTGTTGAATTAAACAAATCACAAAGAACTTCACTACAGCAGGCTAGGAAAAATTATAAATAAATATAATAGAAATCAATAGAAAACTTGTGCTAGCTGCAGAACTAACCCCATCCGTCTATTAAACTATTTCAGTTGAATCGTTTTAACATAACTTCTGGAGGACACTCTCTAATTTAAAAACCTTATTCTGTCAAATAACCTCATATTTGGACTGATTATACATATTAAAGTTGACCCTTTGGCTAATATTCAAATTTATTGCCGTGTAATAATTTGTACTTATTTCCACACTTTGGTGAAAATGAAGTTTCAAACATCATCAACCACTTCACAGAGGTCCTGACCAAGCAGCTGCCAGCAGTGCAACGTGTGCAGGAGATATGGATCTGCCTGAGGAATGAACTGTACAGGTATGCCAGATTGCCAACTGCACTTTTTTAAAATACTATTTCATGCAGCTGATCTGATGGCTCCAGCTTGGAGTATTGACCATATATTGTCTTGATTCCAGTTTATAAATATTTTATTTATGTTTTGGTGCATCACTTCAAAAAAAAAATGAATGTTGTATGAAACTTCCAAAGTCATATATTTTCTGGTTGTGTATTTGTTTTCAGACTCAAAGACACTACATGCAGCGACTTGATGACAGTCAAGATGTATTCTGCAGATATCAACAGCTTCCACTCAGACCCAGGTGGGTGCGTCGGTATAGATTTGCTACTAGGGAACGGGTAAGGTACAGGTATTTGCTGCCATTCCTCCGATTGTTGTCTGTGAAGTTGTGTAACATCAATTGTTGGCAGTCTATACTAAAGTACAACAAATGATTATCTCTGTCAGATCACTTCTCCAAAACAATTAACCATTTACTTCACAAATAACAATGCTATTCACAAATGCTCTAAGTACAACAAAGTAAATGCTGGTTGCAGAGCAACGCAAACAAAACAGTAATCTGTATCACTGAACATTCACAATGAGAGCGTATTCCTGCTTGTACTCCACGTTAGATTCCATACGTGGTGACGTCCCACACACACCCTCTATTCAGAAATGCGTATTAGCTAGTAACTCAGCAGACATCGACAGCTTCGACCCAGACCCAGCCATCTGGGCTTGGCTTCCAAGCAGCAAACACCCTCATCAGCAAGTGCCTGTGGCAATGGACGTTCCTTTGGTAGAGGAACAATTCTGAATAAAAATGTTGAACACTTGCTCATGTTCAAGTTTTATAATACAGGTTTCATATCATAATTTAAAAATATAACTTCTAATAAATACACACACACATATATTTATGTATATATTTAATATATATATATATTTTCCTAGATCCTGTTTAAGTCAACCGTTTACGCATATACTGCTGCATAAGGCAGACCACCGCTTTAAGCAGACCAAAGCCGGTCTGCTTAAAGTTTTGATGTGCGATTGCTTTAGGAATCCATTTTAGTTTATCATCATCATTGATACTGCGCACAGTTTAACCGAAAATGAAACAACTTGTGTAATTATTTACTACAAAAAAAAATGTTTGGGGTGATTTTGAGCATGCTTTTTCCATAGCCTTGTATATTTTGAAATGCCATATTTGCCACGTACGGCAGACCCGGTAAACGTGCTTATAACTTAATATTTCTGCTATATATTGAACAAAGGGTTAGCGTATCATGTTCATCATGCTATATCATTCATTATTATGCCTAATTGTTCTTAATTATGTGTAAATTAATAAAACGAGTATTTATATATTTCTCACAGACAGTCAGACTCTATTGCCTTGAAGCAACAGGCAATAGATTTGCAACGTTCGTTAATGAATTGTGAAATACACGGTATAAACGTTTAACATGGCATATCTATTGATATAAGCTGAAAAATATACATTTGTTGTATGGATAGATATTTACTTAGTTATGTTACGTTGAGACTTGAGTGTGGTAAAGCAGTAGTGAAGACTTCCAGCAGACTTCTCAAAACGTCGTAGTGACCGGTCTGCCGCAGAATTAGAAGAAAACGTATATTTATTACTACTACTCTAGAACATGTTGGGTGAACGTTCCAAAACAATTAGAATTTTTTAATGCGTGCATTTTATATGTATTTGAACATAAAATAAGGCATAGACGTACTGCAACGTACATTGTGATTTAACGTATATTCAAGTTGCCTAACTTCGTGCTCCTTTTTGTTTGCATGTATATGCAAGGTTAACCTTACTAGCCAACTAGTATTTTAGTAAATAAATTACTCAATTTTGTGACAACTGCAGCTTCAGTTCAGCATAAACACTGACCTCCAGTGATCAATTGCTAATTGCAAAATGAAAAAATATCAATTTGCCCCAGAATTGTGAGACATACGAAGTTGGGACACAACCATAAAGTTGGGACACACAACCATAAAGTTGGGACACACAACCATAAAGCACTTACAAAATTGTCTGCCAAACTAAACATGTAAAGCAATGTCATCTTGAAGGTAGGTGCGTCTGTATAGATCTGCTACTAGGGAATGGGTAAGGTACAGGTATTTGCTGCCGTTCCTCTGATTGTTGTCTGTGAAGTTGTGTAACATTAATTGTCGGCAGTCTATACTAAAGTACAACAAATGATTATCTCTGTCAGATCGCTTCTCCAAAACAATTAACCATTTACTTCACAAATAACAATGCTATTCACAAATGCTCTAAGTACAACAAAGTAAATGCTGGTTGCAGAGCAACGCAAAGAAAACAGTATACTGCATCACTGAACATTCACAATGAGAGCGTATTCCTGCTTGTACTCCATACGTTAGATTGCCCACACACACCCTCTATTCAGACATGCGTATTAGCTAGTAGCTACAGGTTTACTTTTTGTGTACAACTTTTGTTGCACACAGTCTACACAGTTCACACGTGACATGTCAGATAATACTTAATAGTCAATATCCAGGTGACCTGAACACACCAATTTACTTTGGAAAAAACACTTATTTTTTATAGCTAACAACACAGGAACATGTCAAAGAAAAGAACATTGCCGCTTACAAGAAGCCAGCAAATGATATGGCTATTGTCAGTCATGTTGAGTATATATGGTTGATTGGTTTAGCTTGATTCTGGTGAAATTGTGGAGGGGAAATGCCTTTTTATAGGAAAAGCATTCCTACACATCAATAAAGAACTTTACAATTTGTTTACACTTCCTATAGAGAATATTTGGTAGTTTAAATTGTGTTACCCATGAATCCTAAGAAGGACACAAATGTTTCTTACAAACAATATAACACTTTTGGATAGGTCTTTCCATGCCCTGTCCATAGACAAATAATTTTATTCCATAAAAATATGTAGAGGTCAGTGGGGCTACAATATAATTTTGGCAAATAAATCAGGTTACCCATCTACTTTACCAAGGTTTTTCATCCAATATTCATTGGCGATTTTTCCTTGAAACGTTGTGTTGGCATTTTACTGGAAGAGTTCAAGAATAAATTAAGCACATCTGTAAAATAATGTTTCACATAGATAACTGCCTGAGGTGATTTTTTAATCAGTAATTTATCAGTAAAACATATTTGTACAACTTATGTTTCTACATATATGGAAAATAATTTGCATATTTAAAAATCAAAATCACATATTACTTATTTTGTTTTTTAACTCATAATATTTTTCTTTTTCAGTTGATGGCTAGTCTTCAGTGAAGCCAGCAAAGGGTAAATGTGTCTTATTATGTTATGAGTGCAACATATATGACTCTAAAAATACACTGGCAAATATGATCCTTTAATTGACATCTACATAGTTATACACATTAAATACACATATTGTATATGCAGTGAGCATAACTTGGTGTGATAACTAATTTGCAACATTAATAATCAAAGAATATAAATATCAAAGCTATGAATAAGTATTAAATTAAAAGGTTTTAATTTTAAAATACTTAGTCAGTGTAAGACAATTAGTATCATAGATTATAAAATATTGCTATTATGAATTTTTTTACTGTTTATATTACATTAACACAAATCTATTACAGGTACCTGAATATTTAATACAGGGGCTTTATTGATAGTACATATATATATATATATATATATATATATACATATACATACATACATACATACATACATACATACATACATACATACATACATACATACATACATACATACATACATACATACATACATACATACATACATATATATACATTGGCAAATATGATCCTTTAATTGACATCTACATAGTTATAAACATTAGATACACATATTGTATATGCAGTGAGTATAACTTGGTGTGATAACTAATTTGCAACATTAATATATACATATATATATAGAAGCATAGTGTTATCATTGCGTGTGGTTTGACAGAACAACTGACCAATGCATCTTGGGAGCCTACCAGAGGCCAGGGACCATCCCTACCAAGGGCCTGGGGGAATGAAAGCTGACCAATTAAGAGGTTCATCCCCTCACCGCAGGGGGCCTCTGACCAATTACAAGCATTAACCCTGCTATGGGAGCTGGCAGCACCCCTTATATTCCCTCACTGCAGGGGGTGTCTGACCAATTAGAAGCAGTATCCCAGCAGTGGGATCTGGCAACATCCCTTCCTTGGGCCATCTTTGTCTCGTAGCACGGACAAGGAAACATGTCACCCACCAACCAGCCCCCTTTCTCCACAACCTATAAAAACAATTATCATTTCAAAACGCCAGGGGGGCATTCGCTCTAAACACTTCATTTTGGGCTGGCTGGACACCCAGGGGGATGCAGACCCCAGGATTCTCTGGTCATGTGGCCGCGGTCACGTGATCATGATCAAGTAGCTGGCCCAGGACCGCAGTCCGGTCACATGAAATATCCGGGTCTCTCGCATCATCAGGGCGCGCCAACCAACCCCCTTTCTCGACGGCCAGATAAGATGGCCAGCATTTCCAAAGGGATGGCTGGACACCCAGAGGGATGCAGATCCCAGGATCTCTGGTCATGACACCGCAGTCACATGATCATGATCAAGTAGCTGGCCCAGGACCGCAGTCCGGTCACATGAAATATCCAGGTCTCCCATACAGTTCTCAGGGTGTCACAGCTGGCCCCAGAGAGATCTGGCCAGACTGTCCCATTTTACTGTCTCAGGGTGTCACAGCTGGCCCCAGAGAGATCTGGCCGGACTGTTCCATTTTATTGTCTCAGGGTGTCACAGCTGGTCCCAGAGAGATCTGGCCAGACTGTCCCATTTTATTGTCTCAGGGTGTCACAGCTGGTCCCAGAGAGATCTGGCCGGACTGTCCCATTTTATTGTCTCAGGGTGTCACAGCTGGCCCAAGAGAGATCTGGCCGGACTGTCCCATTTTACTGCCAAGATGAATAATAAATATGAAGCTTTTATTACATGAGTCATGTTATTATGTCATAAATATATAATACATACATATATATGTATTATATATTATATATATATATATATATATACCCTCCTATCCCATCTGCACCTGTTTAATTCCGATTTCTAAGTGGGTCGCTTTACTGACAGTGATTTATTATTGCTATCGTAATCATCATCAGGGGTTTTAGGGCGAGGTCAGGTACTGACGCTTTCCCCTTTTTTGTAGGTAATGTGTACACAAGGTTTTTACCCTTGTTGTTTGTAGAATGGTGGGGTCCTCCACCTGCGTGTGTAGTCGGTTCCCCCACCTTTGCTGTTAGTTGGTGAATTTTCAATTACCTAGATTTGATGATTTCGTTTTATATTATGTATGCATATTGTATTCTTACATAATCAGTTGGCTTACTATAAAAGCTCGTATACAAACATACATCTGACTTGTACTTTTGTCTTCAGCAAACTAGCCACGATTCCGAGTCAATAACATTAGCAAGTAGCATTGTCCCACATATATATATATATATATATATATATATATATACAGCTCTTGTATGGTGCAGCCATGTAGGCGCAACCACATATACAGTTCCTGCTTTTGCTCAGCAAAAGCACCAGCACATAACTCCTGTGTTGATCGGGCTGCACTGGCTTCCTGTTCACTGGCGGGTCCAGTATAAACTACTGGTCCTTGTATTTACTGACTTGCATGGCCTTGCACCAGGGTATATCCGAGATCTTATAACACCCTACTTGCCCACCCGCAACCTTCGATCTGCTGATCTGCACCTGCTGGTAGTTCCGCGCTACAACCTAGAGGGCTATGGCAAGCGAGCTTTCTCGATGTCCAGACCTACACTTTGGAACTGTGCCCGAAAACATGAGACAATTAGACAATCTGACTAAGACTCACCTTAAAACTCGTTTATTTAAGCTGGCTTACTTCCACTGAGGAACTGTGCTTTAAGAAATGTTTTATGAACATGTATTTTATTTTTTTATCTATTTATTTTTTATTTATTATATTATATATTTTAATTAATTTTAATATATTATAGCTATTTATTTAATAATTTTAATATTTCAGTCACTTCGTCATGTATTTTAGTTACTTAATATTGCTAGTCTATTTAAGTTTATTCTAAAGTTATGTTTACTGGTATATATATATATATATATATATATATATATATATATATATATATATTTTTTTTTTCTTCTTAAACTTTTCTTATGATTCCATGTAGATCTTATAATGCGTGTATGCGCCAATGAACGGGCTGGTCCCAGATATATGGCACTATATAAATATTAGTAATAATAATAACCTGAACCTTGATAAGTGTAATGTTTACGTGTTACGTATTACTAAGCATAAATAGCGACAGCGAAGAGCTCACACCACGGTGCCGCCACCGCACCACGTTGCTTCCACAAACAAGTCGAATTTTATATATCGTGCGATTGGTCTGCGTAACACGGCAGTTAAGCAAAACGTTTCTAAGCAGACCGCATATTTTGCATATATGTTAGTCATTGAAATGTTCCAATGAACTTTGAGTATGTGTTCTAAATTAGTGTTAGTCTATGACCTAGTCCTAGGGCCTAGGTTACAGTGAATGCCATGTTGCAGCAACCAGTATACAAGTCATTTTTATAAATACACATAGTCAAATAATCCGTAGAATTGTGGATAATTACTGTGCCATAATATACACAAGAGAGCAAAGCAATACTATGTTTTGTCCGATATCTCAAAAACACCTCATCGTCTCTTGATCCCTTTTGCTATTTCATGACAGCATAATGCCTAGTAGGGGTTCGCCACGTGCCAGCAGTGTACGCTGACCAGTTCCGTAAAACTCTGGCAATAATGGAATATTCAGACGCTATTTACGGATAACGTTGGCCAAGTTTAGTGACTAACATTTCGGGATATGCTTTAACAAATGTTACCTTTTCTTATAAGTTTGCTTTAAAAATGCACTACGGACGACTGTCTCTTAGACATCTTATTTTGTTGAACTAGCGCCGCTGTGTCATGGTTGCCGATCTGTCCGCCAGGTGCTTGGCGGACTGTCTACTAACTACAAACCACAGGTAACGCTATGAATTGTGGGAAGTAAATATGTTTTGGCAACATGTAAAATATCTGTGCAAATGATTTAAAAACTGCCATTTATTAACCCAAAATGACATTCGTTGACTGGCGCATTTTTGCTGCCACATGTCATGATCATCAACGATCACTGTGTCTGTGGGACGTCGACGCTGCAATGTTTAATGCAAAAGCGGGTCGGTCATTAGCCGACGCGAGGGATAATAAAAATCGGCCTTCGTCTACGATAGCCGGGTACATGGACCGCCATAGCCGGGTAAATTACCCGGGTCCCGGAGAGTATGGCCACAAGAACAGATCGACTGAATACAAGGGGAAGTCACCTACACCTCTTGAACAGCAGCACAACATGTCAAAGAACCTTGCCCACCAGGCAGTACCAAAGGGTGGCTCTGCATATTTCAACCAAGTTTGATAAATATCTATCTTGTAGTTTTTCAGCAGTGACAACTGAAAAAAACACCTGTATATTCATTCATACAAATACAGATAAAAATCTCACATTCATTCGGTTGACAAATGTCTAGTGATGCAGATGGAAACAAAGATTTTACTGTAAAATGCAAGAAAAAGCTGCAACATCAAATACGATAGAGGCAATGAAAAACTGCCACTGAACAATCATATCAAAATTATAAATGAGATAACTAGTGTTTTCTTGTAAGACAGGTAAGAATTTCTCCTACCTGTAACTTGGTACTGCTATTGTTGTATGTTGATAGAACCTTGTCTGAGTCGCTCACACTCGACTTTGTGTAGAAGTATCGCTCACATTCGACTCTGTGTAGAAGTATTATTCACACTCGACTCTGCGTAGAAGTATCGCTCACACTTGACTCTGCGTAGAAGTATCGTTCACACTCGACTCTGCGTAGAAGTATCGCTCACACTTGACTCTGTGTAGAAGTATCGCTCACACTTGACTCTGCGTAGAAGTATCGCTCACACTTGACTCTGCGTAGAAGAATCGCTCACACTCGGTCCTGCGTAGAAGTATCGCTCACACTCAACTCTGCATACAAATGTCACTCACACTCGACTCTGCATAGAAATGTCGCTCACTCAACTCTGCGTAGAAGTGTCGTTCACACTCAACTCTCCGCAGAAGTATCACTCACACTCGATTCTGCTTAGAAGTATCGCTCACGGTCAACTCTGCGTAGAAGTATGTCTCTCTTCTATTTATCAACAACTCCTGAAAATAAAATCATACTTCTAAGTTCAATATGTCATATTCAAAACAGACTTTGGATAATTGTAACACATTCTCAATTATTACATACATTTGGCAAATAATCTATTGATGATAAAATGTCTATCTCATGCTGTAATCTTAGTCAAAAACAATATGGTAGCAAAATTAAAAACTTGTTGAAAAATCAATGCTCCTACAGGCAATTAGACTTCACTACCTTCACTACCTTCACTTCCTTCACTACCAGATTAGACTTCACTACCTTCACTTCCTTCACTACCAGATACAATTACACTGTGAAAGCTCACTGAAATGACATTAGGTACAACCTGGGTAGCCTTGACAAAATAATATTTAAAAAAAGACAGAAACTAGGGCTTCAACAGCGTTTGAGTGCGTTTGTCGCAACAAATGTTACCTTTTCTTATAAGTTTGCTTTAAAAATGCATTACGGATGACTGTCTCTTAGATGTCTTATTTTGTTGAACTAGCGCCGCTGTGTC
This sequence comes from Lamellibrachia satsuma, assembly GCA_033239005.1. Taxonomy (NCBI): domain Eukaryota; kingdom Metazoa; phylum Annelida; class Polychaeta; order Sabellida; family Siboglinidae; genus Lamellibrachia; species Lamellibrachia satsuma. The sequence goes on along the minus strand of BSQZ01000016.1, from coordinate 1,146,105 downwards.
ATGGTTGCCGATCTGTCCGCCAGTCACTATGTCATGGATCATGCATGTGCGGCCATTGACAGACTGAACCACGGGGTGGCGGCCTCTCTCCTGAGAAAGTTGGAGACAAACAAGGATCCCTTAAGTTAAGGTGGGAAAGTTACCAAAGCTACAAGACAGATGCATCATAAATAACACATCACAAGACGTACATGTATGAAGAACGCCCAAAAGAATGTGGTTTAACAACTCTAGACACAAGGAGGTTAAAGGGAACAACAACAAGGAACTATCTGAAATGCTTTTTCTGTGTGTACACAAAGTTTAATATTGTACGTGCGACTTGCCAAAACAAAAAAATTAGGAAAATTAATTTATAGGTAAAATTAGATGTTTACTGCATCTAACTCGCAAAGTGCGCATAAAATTCAAAGTTAATGAGATGAGCGATCACGTTATTCATGAGATACTGTGATACACATGTGACGTGGTCAAACATGACTCTTACTTCCATATAGATCAAAATAAACAAAAACTTGACATGTGCTATACCTAGCTTTGCAGAGCTAGGCATAGAATATATAGCTAGCTTTTGTTTTTGTAATTTTTATCATTACATGGAAGTAAGAGTAATTTTTGACCAAGTGACATGTGTATATGTGTGGTAAATATATGAGAAGTTTGGCAGGAGTAGCACTGACAGGCGGTGGTGATTTCGGCCATTGGAGAATTTGGCCCAACTGCCATGTTGTTTAGGCTTGGTGATTTCAGTGACTGACGTGACACGCAAAATCTACTCAGCTCTAGCTATCACTGATCACTTATCGCTTATCGCCGTCATTGCTCTGCATTTGATTTTATAACAAAATCTGGGAATAATTTCTCCTGAGGGGAAATGCATGAAAATCTTAAATTTAGAAATATATTATAACTGCAATTTAATTGATTTAAATTTGTTTCTTTAATTATTTTTTATTTATTACTATTAAATTATATATTTATTTATATTTGTTTTCTTGAATTATTTATTATTATTAAATTATATATTTATTTATATTTATTTTATTTTATATTATAGTTTTTTGGTGTAATATATTATGATATAAATTTTAAGGATACAACAAATTGTATAAGTTCTAATGATCGTCTCGTTGATTGCGTGTTAAAATGGAAAAAATATAGCACCGTATTTTATGCAAAAGGAAACAAAAGCTATAAAAGCAGTTACAAAATAACAATTTCTGGTTAATGTGCAGCAAAATCAATTAACAAATAAGAGAATAAATAGTATGCTCTATTAACAGTAAGACACACACTAAACTACATGTGCTCACTGCACAATCGTTCAGACCGAGATCACTATGCCCGTTATGCTCTTAGGCCAAAGTTACCAGAGTTGCGGGCCTAACTCTCCAAAAATTGCTGTCCGAATTCATCGGACCGAATTCACCGTGAGCCGACATCACCTGTATCCACGCTGACATCTCGCTTCAATCCTAGATGGGCCGTGGTTGTCAACGTTCAACGGATTGGTGGCATTAACACAGCTTTCACTACTGGGAATAATGTGGGCATTTCATCCTCTTTCAGAGGCACGGATCACGCCACTGGCACTGCCACAGGCTTCACCACCAATACTGGGGAATTTCACACGAATGAACCCGTATTTGGCCGACCCACGTCCGTGTTTGCATCAGTCTGTCAAAAAACACGTCCCATTACATGACAAGACCGTTTTACACTCAAGTTTATGCTTTTTAAAAATAGCTGCAGCACATGGCGTTCTAGCTTTAGCGCCATTTCTATGCTAGGCTGCGGGCTTATTCATGGATACGTTGCAGAGAAAACGTTCTGAAATGCGGGGATGAACTCGGGCCGGATAGTACCAAGGTATCTTATTTACAGATTATAAATACATCCCAGAGCTTTGGATACAAGTACTATGATGTAATGCTCACTGCCTCAAAACAACAAATAAAGCTAACCGGCGGGCGGACGGGTTTTTTTCGGCCTAACTGCCATGTTATTTAGGCTTGGTGATTTCGGTGACTGATGTGACACGCAAAATCTACTCAGTTCTAGCTATCACTGATCACTTATCGCTTATTGCTGTCATTGCTCTGTATTTGATTTTATAACAAAATCTGGGAATAATTTCTCCTGATGAGAGGAAATGCATGAAAATCTTAAATTTAGAAAGATATGATAATTGTAATTTAATTTATTTAAATTATTTTCTTAAATGATTTATTAATTATTTGTTATTTTTAAATTATATATTTATTTATATGTATTTTATTATATAGTATTATAGCTTTTGGTGTAATATATTATATGATATAAATTTTAAAGATTTCCAAAGCAAACGCATGGGATAATAGTAATATGTAATTGTAGGATGTTTTTTCTGCAATAGTACGATGAACTTTTTTAAAAAGTAATAATAATAGATCCTAAAGTAATAGATAATAGTACATTACTTTTCTATTACATATATTGCTGCAAGCCCTTCACCTTGTATGATGCATAACAAGCAAATTGAAAGAGTCTAACAGTACTTCGCCAGGCAAATTTTAGAGAGATTTCTTCACAGAACCAAGAATCGTTTTAAAATAATCTTTATTTTCAATAGTGAATAATAATAAGGAGGACGGCGACCAAAAAAGAAGTGGGCGGGGCAGAGAAACAAATTTCTTTTTTACTAAGCATGATGGATAAACAAATATACAAATGAAAGAAATACACTAGAAGCAGACAGTAGTACTGACTCATTAATTGCAATGCCAATTATTGTACTAATTAATTGCATTTTCTCACCTTCATTCCAAAAACACTGTGGCTGGGATGTGGACAGATGTGTGGCCTAGCCCTAGACTCTAGTCGATGCTCAGTACTGACAGTAGCACACCGTCGTCAATTGTCGTTGTTACCACCTTTGAAACTAGGTACCATAGTAGTCTGCAACGTAATTATAGCACAGCGGCCCACACGCAAACTGTTAAGACCATGAATGATTCATGATACCTATATATAGCCTTACAGGCTATGTTACTATGACTATGTAGCCATTATAACATATACAGTTATTGTATACAATGTAAACAATGCGTGGGCTCGTGCCTCGTGGTCATTATCGCTGACGCTGTCGCAACTCACGGCTGCGGGTACGGGTCACATTGCCTGAGACAGTTGTTTAATTCACAACCGTTTCGGTGTCGATTCCTGTGTTGACAAGCAACTCGACAACGCCACACAAGACAACAACCTCACAACTACCATACGCTCCATTGAACATAAACTTGACATACTAACGACTACCATGGTTGGCTCAATCCCAGACTCCGATACAAGTGACCTCACTACTTCAACATTTACAGAGATAACAGCAAAAGCCGTTGTGAAATCCTTTGAAGAAACCCGTCCCACGAAGCCTGCTATAGCGACGCTCCCACTTTAAGTGGGGATGTTGCTAACGCAATATGGCAACACATAGAAAAAAGACAGTCAGCCATTTTGAATCCGACGACATGAAGAGATCAATAGTTGTCACTGGTGCCCTCACACCGAAACACACGTGAAACAAGAACGACGTCGAGACGATATCACATTTACACGCCACCTAATCACAACACCCGGCGCCGACCCTTCACACATACAGCGTGTATTTCGATTCCCGAAACAGCAAGCAGACGAATGACCTCCACTTATGAAAATCAACTTCCTGAATGAAGGCACCAGCGACGAAGTTCTCATGGCCAGAAATCATCTCCCAGATGATTCCGATTTCAACAGAGTGTACATCGGGCCATCATTACCAAGACCCGTGAACACCTCGACATCCGGAGCAACCCACGAAACGTTTGACCAAGACAACATCGCAAAATGTGTGTACAGCTCCCGAGGCGAGAACGTTGAGCTACGACACGTCCTACGTGACGCTGAACGTAACGTAGAACATGTATATTGGAAGACCACCGTCCGCTACAGCCAGTCGACCTACTCATCCTGGAAAGCTGCTGTCAGTGTTCGACACACACCGCCCGCTACAGCCAGTCGACCTACTCATCCTGGAAAGCTGCTGTCAGTGGTCGACGCACAGCAGCGACAACCGTCAGCCGCCCTCGTACGCGAAGCGATTCACGAACAGAGCGACAACCGTCAGCCGCCCCCGTACGCGAAGCGATTCACGAACAGAGCGACAACCGTCAGCTGCCCTCGTACGCGAAGCGATTCACGAACAGAGCGACAACCGTCAGCCGCCCTCGTACGCGAAGCGATTCACAAAGAGAGCGACAACCGTCAGCTGCCCTCGTACGCGAAGCGATTCACGAACAGAGCGACAACCGTCAGCTGCCCTCGTACGCGAAGCGATTCACGAACAGAGCGACAACCGTCAGCCGCCCCCGTACGCGAAGCGATTCACAAACAGAGCGACAACCGTCAGCTGCCCTCGTACGCGAAGCGATTCACGAACAGAGCGAATCACACATCCGACCATTTGGACACTGTTCTAAATGAATGCAAAGTTTACTATGCCAATGCTCCCAGTATGCGCAACAAAACGATTGCACTCGAAATGTTCCTTAGCGCCTCTGAATATGCGATAACATCGTTTGTTGAAACATCTATCCTGTTGCGATACATCACCGAAATGTTTAGTCGGATCCAGTGGTACCTATGATCTATCGACTGCAACTGAAATGGGGAGATTGTGAAACGTGTATTCATGGAACATGCTATTCTGTGGACACGCCGTCTCCAATCCCAGTTTCAAACTGAAAAAGTCACGACCATAATATATATGTAGCCACTGTAGGTATTGCGTGCAATGTAAACAATGCGCGCACCCGTGTCTCGCGACCATCGCTGTCACGGATCACGACACAGCCTTCATCACCTTTCATACAACGTAAGCACTGCGTGCACTCGTGTCTCGTGTTCTCACGACCATCCCTGTCACCACCACATAGTTACTGTATACAATGTAAACAAAGGGGTCAATGCGTGCGCTCGTGCCTCGTTCCCGTGCCCGTGGTTACGATTATCGCTGTCGCCGACGGCGCTGTCACGACGCATGGGAGTCACGGCCACGACACTGGTTTCACCACCAATACTGGGGAAATTAACATGAATGAACATTTATTTGGCCCACCAAAGTCCTTGTTTGCATGAGTTTGTCAAAAACATGCATCTCCCATTACATGGAAAGTTTATGCTTTTTAAAAATAGCTGCAGCATGGCGTTCTGGCTTTAGCGCCATTTCCATGCTTGCGGGCCTATTCATGGATACGTTGCAGATAACACGTTCTGAAATGCGGGGATGAACCCGGGCCGGCTAGTACCAAAGAATCTTATTTATAGAGTATGAATACATCCCAGGGCTTTAGACACAAGTACTATGATGTAATGCTCACTGCTTCAAAACAACAAATAAAGCTAGCCACACATTTGCAACCCTTGCTCGGCGTCCACATCTTCTAAAGTTGCTAAATTCCCGTATATAGTGCACCCTTGGTATATATTAACTTTCGTTTTTCATTGCCTTTGTATTCAATCATTTTTCTAAGCATATTTTATTTTTGACTGGCTGTTAACGTCACGCACCGCCCAAATCCCAGCTTAGCTGTGATTACCTGTATAGAAATTCAAATATCAAGTAGGTAAACGTTTAGAAGTAAACATTTAAATCCGTAATATCACGAAGGCGCGTGAAATGGTCGTGTATTAACATGAAGGTTCTTATAATAATGTTGTACAACAGGCAGGCGGCGGGCGGGCGCGCGTGTGTGTTTTTTTCTGTGTACAATTTTATGTGTGTATGCTTTTGTAAGTTTATCCGCGTGTATTTGTGTGCGTGTGCGGCGTGTGTGTATCAGTCATATGTGTCCGTGTCAGCCCATGTTGAAGCGACACATTGACAGTAGAAATTATGAGAACAGTGCTGCTAAACGGATGATTGATAACCTGCGTTTCTAAGTGGGAATTACATCGTTATTCACGACGTTGACAAATGCCAAGGCGTGGTGTTGGTAGAGATTCCCTTATGCAGATGCAGCAACTTCGTCGGTGTCCATGGACAATGCCTGTCATCGTTCATTGCATAGACAATGCACTGTTTCAATTATCCGTGAACATTACAAATATCACCAATGACATGCGACGTCTCTGAAGGATTTATTCATGTTAACCAGCTATTGCAGGAGGTCGTTGAATGTAGCACGAAAGATACAAGAAAGGTGTTAGAAACGTTCCGGGAAGGTGCCAGAAAGGTAGCAGAAACATAACGGGAAGGTAGTAGAAACGTCGTGGAATGTTACCAGAAAGTTACTAAAAACTTTGTAGAAAGGTATCAGGAAGGTGCCAGACAGGTAGTACATGGTAATATCACTACGTAGTAGCAACGTTTTTGATAATTCACATATTTACACAATAACTACGTAAACATAAATATGTAATCGTAACCAAACCGTTACGTTATCACTACGTACATACAATGTAAAATTGTTAGCCGGGTTATGTAACAAACCCCGTGAAGCTGGTGCTTCTGTTAACGCTAATGGTCGTATATGCATGTGACGTTAATACATCCTAGTGATCATTTGACGAGGATTGGAAAAAGGAAGCCATGTTGGTAGTTGTGATAAAGCTAAGTTGACAAGTTAAATCTGTGTGTTCAATCCGTTATTAATCGGCCATCCGACACTGGCGACGAGGATGAACAGGGGAAAACAGCAATAAAGGCGGGTACACTTGAACCTAGTATAATCAAACAACAATCGTCGAGATGGAGGGTAAAACGTGATATCCAAAGTCGATCCCTTTGCAGAGCCGGCAACGTTGGGGCCTAGATGGACTCGCTGGTTGAACAGTCTCGAGCTATTCGTGGACGGTAAAGGACCAATCATTGAACAGTTAGACTGCAAATGATGTTGTACAACGCCAAAGACTGATACGCCAGTACCGCCGTGCTCTATTATTGTATTGTATTGACATAGACAAGCTAGAAAGAATACAACGTAGAGCAACTAAAATGATTCCAGAATTGAGAGACCTTAGTTATGAAAGCCGCTTATTACAATGTGGCTTGCCAACATTAGAGACCAGGAGACTAAGAGGAGACCAAATAGAAGTGTTTAAAATAGTGAATGGTTATGAAGATGTTGATAGGAATATGTTCTTCAAATTTCAAAAGATGGCAGTAGAACCAGAGGACACAAAGCAGCATTAGTTAAGGAGCAGTGTAGGTTGGACATGAGAAAGTACTCTTTCTCACAGATAGTGATAAATGAATGGAACAAACTGCCAAATGATTGTGTTAATGCTAGTAGTGTGAATATGCTTAAACATTGAATTGACATATATCTGATAAGGGCGGGCTACACATAGATGATAACATTGTTTTCGATAAGCCAATGGCTTCCTTGTCTACTTGCGATCTGGAACTTGTTTGGGTGGCAGTCTTGTTAAATCTTGTTAAATTAACAGGCTCAGATGTGCAGGACATTTCCATAACTCTCGAAAACACCGGAGAGCGCTATTTGTACGAGGAAGCAGTAAATGCTTTAAATAGCAATGTTTTGCCTCAGTGAACGCTGCATTCGCCCGCCAGGTATTCCACGAAATCAACCCGAAAGTAGGTGAGACCACACAAACGTTTGCCACCAGACTTAGGAAGGCAGCAAGTAACTGTAGTTACGGGGCTGAGACTGATAATAACATTCGAGATGCCGTCCTATGGAAATGCCCCTCCAGCTACATCAAGCGAAGATTAATGGAGGAAGGGGAAGGTTTAACAAAGGCACGAACACTTACCCTGGCAACCCAGGGTGAACACTTACCTTGATAGCCCATGGTGAACACTTACCATGGCAGCTCAGAAATATGAACAGAATAACTACGAGAATTGTAGAAAAAAGAGGACGACGGGTACGCGACAAATTTAGTAGTAGCAGGATGCACTTCGTTAACTCTATTAGTGTTGATGGTCAAGAAGACACATCAGGTGACTAGTCATATAGAGGTACACATAAATACGCATTCCGGATCGGTATAAACAGTGTGAACACTGATGATTTACTCGTACGTGAGGAGGGTGGTGTCAAGTTACAAGTGTTAGCCGACTCAGGTACATATAGCAACATCTTTGACGAACATTCATGAGAAATACTCAAAGCCAAGATCAAATGTACGTCTAGGGTTGTACCACAAAACAAGCGCGTATATTCGTATGCTTCGGAAAATCCGCTGGACATAAAAGGGACATTCGAATGTGAAGTCAAAGCTGGAAAAGGCAGAATATGTGGTGGTGAGAGGCCAAGGTGTACCTTGTTGGGTAAACAGACAGCAAGAAAACTCGGAGTGTTGAAAGTGGCCATAGATGTAGCCGCCGTGTCTACCTATGCAGAACAATTCCACCAGGAATTCCCAGAGGTTTTGACTGGCCTGGGAAAAATAAAGAATACTCAAATAACACTACACGTTGATCCTAATTTCCCGCCAGTACCTCAACCGCTCCGCAGAACCCCATTCCAGCTGCGCGAGCGCGTAGAGGAAAAACTAAAACAGTTAGTTGAGTTGGATATCATCGAACCAGTGGCAGGACCACGTGTCAACCCAGCAGTAGTTACGCCAAAACGTGACGGTGACACAAGACTTTGTATCGACATGCGCAGAGCAAATGAGGCCATAGTTCGAGAACGCCACCCGATTCCCACGGTAGATGAAGTATTACGAGGCCTGAACGGATAAAGGTGTTCTCAGAGCTAGACCTAAACATGGGCTACACCAGCTACAGCTGGATCCTGAGTCCCGCGAAATAACGACATTAGCTACGCACTCAGGTTTGTACCGTTACAAAAGACTGTTATTTGGCGTAAACTCGGCAAGTGAAGTCTTCCAACACAAAATCGCATCCGCGTTGGCAGACACTGAGAGAGCCACTAACATATCCGACAACATTTTGTACACGCGTCAGACAGGACGACACATGATGGGCGACAGCGTCAGGAGCTGGACAGGATAAAAGCTGTGAACTTGACCCTGAACTAGGCAAAGTGCCAATCGTGTCCCACGAGGGACATTTTGGCATAGAAGGGACGAAACAAGCATTGAGGGATAAGGTACGATGGCCTGGCATAGACAAGGCTGTGGAAAGTTCCCGAGGAGTGCGTTCCACCAGATGATCGTGCGTGGGAAGAAGGAGTTGTTGTACACCTGGATGCGAGCTGGGATGATTTGATATTTGTTTGGGTGGTTTAATATATTGGACTGTTCGGGAGCATTGGGGCGAGGTAGTGATTGCCATTGATGGCAATCTGCTAGGTCTGGATCCTATACATCAAGTGGAGGCAAGACAGTTGTCTTCTCTCGGGAGTGTCCAGTGAAGACTGTTGATCATGTAGCGGATACACTCTCCCGTTGACCGTAGTTGTTAGAAAATCTGGCCGCACGGCGCTGGATGTTTTCATTTTTAGTTACCTCCTTCCTGGTGTGTGGGTTCCATGCGGTACAACAATATTCTAAATGTGGGTGGACTAGTGAAATGTAGGTTTGTTGTCGTAGCTTCTGGGATGTTCCTCTAAGATTGCGTCTGATTAGTCCCAGCATTTTGCTGGCGCGAGCTGTGATGCCGTTATGTGATTTATGTGATTTTGCCATGACATGGTGTTGGACATGGTTACGCCTAGATATATGTATTATGACATCACGGAAAGCGAACTTCTTCCTAGATGGTAGTCGGTATTGATCGTATTGCGACAGAGGGTGTGGCATTTGTTGATGTTAAATTTTATTTGCCACAAGTTGGACCATTTGTGAAGTCTGTCCAGGTCTTCCTGGAGTGCTAGGTTATCGGCTGCGCTGGAGATAACTTGTGCTGGTAACTTGACTCTGACTCCGTGATCAATGAATTCGTGGCACTCAAAGCCGGAAAGATTATTATTATTATGAATTTCGGGTTGAAATGTGGCTGCGCTGAACAATTATCAATATCTTGATTGCTACTGTGACTTAACAAGATTGAACAAGATTGCCATCTAAGGGAACGGCCCAGATGACAAATTGACAAGGACGTAATTGGCTTATCGAGAGTCCAACAATATTCCATTCATGTGCAACCCGCCCCTCTCAGATATTTGGCAATTTTGTTTTTAATTATTTTCACGCATCTAGCATTTACACAATTTGTGGATAATTTGTTCCATTCCATTTATTGCCCTTTTTGAGAATGAGTACTTTCTGCTATCCAATCTACACTGATCTTTCACTAAAGTTGCCTCGTTTCCTTTAAGTCTACTATCTTCTTATGTGAGAAAAATATTTCTATTAATATTTTCATACCCATTCAGTGTTTTAAAAACTCCAATTAGATCCCATTTTAACCACCTTGTTTCAATTGTTGTTAAACCGCATTCTTTTAGGAGTTCTTCACAACTAAGGTCTCTCACTCTCACTCTCTCTCTTTCTGTATATATATATATATATATATATATCCTTCTTACAGTATTCTAATTGAGGCCTAAATATTAGTTACATTTCTCCTAATCCACCCAGTAATGTTATTACTATATGAAGCTGTAATGCTACACTGCTCTGGCACTTTCATATCAGTGCTTAATGTTACATCTAAGTCATTTCCTTTTATTGTAGTACGTATAGAACAGTATCTCTCATTTGATAGTTTACTTCCAAATTCTCGTCCTGTCCTGTGATGTTGGAGTAATTACAATGCATTATACTTAGGCACACTTGTTCCATTATGGCGCTCTTTATTGCGGGTGGCTTCTTACTCTTGCCCCCCCCCCCCAACGGTACATTGCCTGATTCCTCAGAAACGTTAATGTGTTTCTGTAATATATGAGGATATGATGAACATAGAACCAAATTCGACCAATGCACATAACCATGTGATAGTACAAAATCCAGTTTTAATAAATGTTGCAATATTTTAATACAGTTCGCATTAAAATATTGCAACACAAAGAAGGAAAACTATAAACAAGAAAAAACACTCCTAGACTTGGTTGTTAGGAGTTAAGCTTCATAAGTCAAGTAAGTCACCATACTTACCCAGTGCACCATTCATTAATCAGCTATTAGCTAGGATGGTATGCCACTCACAAGGAGTCCACCGTGAAAATATTATTCTAAGGACATATCCGCATTTCAGACGTCAGATCCGCGACCACTTCCGCATTTCCGCGTTTTCGACAACGGCGTAAAAATGGGGAAATGTGCTACGTTAAAGTAGATATTTCTGTATACACGTGAGGTGTCTCAATCATGTATTGTGTATAAGCGACGTAAGCAACATGCCACGATACGCCCAGCTTGTGATGGGTCCGGCTGGTAGCGGGAAGGTAAACACATTTAATAACAATATCCCGCATGCTTGAACGATAATGAAGGTTTTAGTGATGTTTACTGAGCTGTCCGAAACGTTACTGCTAATCATGGCTAGGTATAAAGCTAGGCTTTTTGTTTTTACCATATTGTTGAGTAAATATCAGTAATGATGATGCAATTTGATGAAGACAGTCCTTTGTACTAGTAGTATTTATCTGCTGTAATTTGACACATAAGTCAAAAGAAGTCCAAAATAAGTCTACTGCCTATCACCTAGGCTATGTCTATGATATCTAACTATTGGCACACTCGAATGTCACAGGCAGTACTAGTAGGGCCAGGGGCGTACGTCCCGTTGGCCCAAAACAAATATCTTTCTCATACTTACTATATGCATTCTGGCAGTGTCGGAGCTAAAACCATAAAACACACACTAACATTACTACATATATGTATTCAATGATATGCAAGCCTCAACATTAACATTGGCCTGCTGGCCCGGCGCCTTTTTTGGGGGCTGTTGGACCTCAAGTTTCCATATTTTATTGGCCCGTTTTTATCCCATTAGTCACAACCACAGGTCATTGTTTCAATCGCTTGTCCTTGCCATCCAACCCGGCGCTACAACTAAACACAATCTTCATCTCATCTGATGTGTTGTCGCTTCGTATAGTTGCCATCTTGTTTTGATATGTGTGAGCCTCACAAAAATGTTGTTGAATTGCGGACTCCTATATTTTAGTTTTACTAGGGTTGCGCCATGTTATCAGTATAATATCGGTATATTGCAGCATTTTCTTCTGCGTGATATGTATTGGCTATCACGATACGTCTTCAACGCACTGATTTCATATAAACCGACTGGTTCACGGACTGTCCGCTAGGTGTCACGACAGTGCCTAACATACATTCCAGGACCAGCTAGGGTGCAGATAGCTAAATTTACCATAACTTTGTACTTCAGTCCAAAAGTTTATATTCGAAAGAAATGACCCAGTTGTAACAGTCATAGTTACATACAGTGTCATGTCCAGTTCACCCGTCGAGTATAACTGTAACTCAATACACACGCGGCGGCATCACCTGTCATTCTCAAAACACGACCTGTTGCGGCTTCGACAGAGGGCATGTGATTCTCAAGCGGTTCCTGCAGCAACATTGTCTGCCATACGGAATACTGACTGAAAGCATGAATAAATCACCAACGGCAAAGTAAATAAAGGCCAAACTCACATCCTTTGACTTGTAATGCAATGTATTGCAAACAATTGTGGTTTTTCAAATAAATAAAAAATTTGGGGGCCAGTAACTTTTTGGGGGGCCAGTAACTTTTAACATCTATGGGCCTCTGGGTACAAAAGCTTAATGTCAAGGCCTGACATGCCATATATATATATATATATATATATATATATATATATATATATATATATATGCTGTCACCAATAAGCAGAAGAAATGTGCTCCAAATAATTGATTATCATCAGACTACAACCAGGGCTGGGTCCAATTACGTAATTGTAATTGTAATTGATTACAGCAAAATTGTGTAATTGTAATTGATTATGATTCAAATTTGTGCTGTAATTGTAATTGTAATTGTTATATTTTGTATAATTGAAAATTTATTTCAATTACAATCAATTACAGTACGTTTCATATCACAAACTACCTGAACAAACTGTCAATAAAATATAATTTAAGTCTCATACAGGTTCAGGGTTGTTTGATTTAAATCATTTTATTTAAATCATGATTTAAATCACTCCAAAAAATCATTGATTTATGATTTTTTTTTACTTCTGATTTTTGTAATCGGTAATTTATATGAATTTAGCACAAATAATTGTTTACAAGCATTGAGATCAACAGAGTTTTGTATGTCTTTTAATACAAAAGCACAAAGTGTGCACACTTGTGTAGCTGTATTGACACCAGATAGCCTGACAGTCAAATATTTTATGACATTGTGTATATCTGAGCTATTCCCTTTTTGAATGCAGTGAAGCTACACAAAGTTATCTTCCAGATGAAGTATCTTTTCAAGTCAGAAGCCCTGAGTTAAAGTCCACTTAGAGCTTGTGCTAGTTGTTCTCAATTCAGTATGTTGACTCAAGTGAGACAGTCTGGGCTACCCTTGTTTAATACTGTACCAGTTTGCAGTCTGGTTAGAGACCCTTAGAGTACACAGGGCCATGGACAGGTGCTAATCCACCCTCTCAGCAAACAATAATTAGCACTGCTACAGCCACAGACAGTCAGACACACAGCATGCTTTCCTTTCCAAGACAGATTATGCAACTACAGGAGGTGAAGCCTTGTGGACATTGTCTATTGTCTTTATATAAGCAAAAATCATGTACCCTCTGTTAAGACAAGTACCTACATTGATTTGAAAGAGTTTATAAATACATCAACATATATATATATATATATATATATATATATATATATATATATATATATATATATATATATATATATATAAAATTTATTAATGTCTATATACCAGATTTAAAATATATATTTATATAATAAAAATATGTTTAAACGGCTGTCTTTTTATTTAGTACAATTCAAAATTCAAGCCACAATTCTTCAACAATTTACAATCATTACCGTTATATTTGTTTATCAATTGTGTACAAAATATTGAAATTCAGCAAAAGTGCAAAACTATATAATTAACAAATGCTGAATATATTTGGTTCCGCATAATGTAATTGTAATTGAAATTGAAACAGTGTAATTGTAATTGTAATTGAATTGAAAAATTATGAGTGTAATTGTAATTGAACTAAAAATTGAAATGTAATTGTAATTGATATAATTATGTGTAATTGAACCCACCCCTGACTACAACAAATAGTTTTGAAGACCAACCACCATGTACTGAATTTTTATTACAATTTTTTTTATTACAAAAAGGTCATGATTTTAAATGAACCAGTAACATGGATATTGTCAAGTAATTTTAGTGATATACATATAGATAGGAATGTTTACATACATGAAATACATGTTTAATGCATAAGGTTCCAAATAGCCTTAAAAAAGTATGTTTTTGGGGACACCGATCCTCCCCTTCCCTGAATGTGAAAAGTGGGTCTCTTGCCTTAGAATCTAATGTGTGTCTTCTCTAACTGGATATTTCTGCTGTTATATGTTTGTATATTAATCTAATGCATGTCTTCTCTAACTGGATACTTCTACTGTTATATGTTTGTATATTAATCTAATGCATGTCTTCTCTAACTGGATTCTGCTGCTGTTGTATGTTTGTGGATTAATAATATTTTCAGGCTTTTTACAACCATAAGATGTTTTTTCAGTCAACCTATTGTAGTACAATCGTGAACCACTGTGTGGCGCTCCGAAGGACAGTCCATGTCGTCAATCTTGACCCAGCTGCCGAAAACTTTAACTATCCAGTAATGGCAGGTAAATGGGTAATATAAATATTCTTTAAATACAATATATATATATATATATATATATATATATATATATATATATATATATATATATATATATATATATATTATATTCTTTAAATACAATATATAATTATATATATATATATATATATTTACATTAAAATACATGAGTAAAAATATACATGCATTAAAAAGTATACAATTGGCCAGTTTTTGTATCCATTGTTTTATTGTTAAGCTGGTAGTAGACACCTGTTATAACATAACTCAAACTGAATGGGTTTTCAAAGTGTTCAAGTTCACACAAAATGTATTCATTTTAATTACATATTTGCACCATTCATAGGAACATGTTAGGAATGTTTTGTTTCTGTTACCAGAGTTTACATTTGAGTTGGTTTGTAATATTAATTAGAATAAATAGCAGATAAGTTATATTTACAAAAAAGCATTTGACATACCCGGTAGGTACACGACCAACATTTTTATTTGCATAGTGTGATGGTTTGACTTGCCTTGTCTGCACTCTTCGTGTGGTATGAACATCCAACATGGCAGTCAAAACTTCAAGTGAATAGACAAATTTAAACAAGTTGTCGTCTATGAGCTAATTTTCCCATTACAGATATCCGTGAGCTGATCAGTGTCGAGGATGCGATGGAAGATGAGGCATTGCGTTTCGGCCCAAATGGGGGTCTAATTTTCTGCATGGAGTAAGTGCAATTTATGTCATGTTAAATCCTTGCACCATCCTACGATTTTGTAAAGTTATGATTGAAATCTGTATTGTGAAAGATATTTCAATAAAATTATGCTAAGAATTGAAATAACGATTTTCTTCTAATCCCTATGAGATTTACTTACTCAACGTTTGGCTACCTTCAGTAACCTTCATCAGGAAATGAATTCTGGGACGACTAGTTCTTCTTTGGCTCACCAGTTGGCATTGCTGAGTCTGTACCCCCTTGTCTCGATTCATGATTGGAGTTGTCTTTCTGATCCTTATAGCCTCTTTATTCCATCTCGCATTCCTGTTACTTTCTCTGTCTATTACTTTCCTCCCTCCCAGTCAATGATGTAATTGTTTCTGTCTGCGTGGTTGGTGATAGCAACCTTGTTTTCTACCATGGCCAACTCTCCTTTGTTCGCGGGTGGTGATTGAGAAACATTTTCCCGAATATGCTAAGAAGCATTTACCACCAGAAAAAATCCATGTATAATCCAGCCCAAGTAATGAATGATCCCGTTGTTGCAGGTATTTTGCACAAAACTTTGACTGGCTTAAAGAAGAACTGGATGATATGGAAGACGACTACATCTTATTTGACTGTCCAGGTGTGAAACCATGTAGATTAGAAAGATGGCCATCAACACATCTATTATGGCTTGTTCTTACAAGTTTATAGCCAGTTTGTAACCATTTGCGAATAATAAAGCTAAGTGTTATTGGTGGTACAGTGTATTTAGCCAGTTTTTTATTTGTATAGATAAACAATCTTATTCCTAAAATTATTTTATTTCTTTTACTGCCAAAACAAAAATTTCTATTCAGAATTTGGTATGCAGTGGCCCGTGGATGTAAAGAGTAAACAGGTTTTCTGCTAGGATGTTGTATATCTGCAATTTAATAAAGAGAACTGTACATACCAGATCACATCATCACACAGGGCACTGCACTTGAAGGTTCTTCTTCAGACTCATTTTGCGAATTAAACATTTAGTATCCATTAAAACATGCTCCCTTGTTTTTACCTAACATTATTTTTATTGGAATTGGTCAAAATTAGGCAATAAAAGAACAAAAGTGGCCCACATTACGACAGCAATTCACACTTTTGCAAGTTGCCCGATCTCTGACGATCATTCTTTTGATGATTTTAACAAAAGTCTGCACACTTTTATTAAACCGATTGTGTATATTACTTAAACTATTCACACACTACAGATTCGAACATCAATGAATTTAATTCGCAAACAAAGTCAGAAGTAAAAAAATAATTTAATAGTTTGTCCGATGATTTCATCAAAACTAATTAACACATTTGCACAAACTAACTAGTGTGTCATGGTGGATACGAAATAGGTTTGATTTTTTGTCAGAACAATACAAGCAAAAAAACAGTAATTAAGGGGGGCGTTAACAGAATATAAGAGTTTGGCACTGCATGTTTTAGGCCAGATTGAACTGTACACTCATGTGCCGGTCATGAGACAGTTAGTGGAGCAACTGCACAGTTGGAACTTCTATGTCTGTGGTGTGTTCCTGCTCGATGCGCAGTTCATGATCGAGCCGTCCAAGTTCGTGTCCGGCGTTCTGTCTGCCCTGTCCACTATGGTCAACCTTGAGATTCCCCATCTCAACATCATTACGAAGCTGGACCTACTCAACAAGTCGGCCAAGAAGGACTTGGAGAGGTGGGCGGGGAGATGTCTTTTTTATTTTGAATTTTCGGTTTTTCAATGTTCATACATCTTGTTATTGATTTCCATGGCAACTGTCATGTACCTGTCTGTGTTTTCTTTAATAAATTGTGGTCGGTTCAGTAGCTAAAATAGGGTTACTTGGAGCATATTTTGAGTCTAAAAAGAAGTAAAGAAATTATCTATTACCCTGCCCCAGTGACGCCATGTAAAATTTAAACACTGACACTGTGACAGTGTTTAAGAATTCACGATGCAGAACAGTGGAACTTCATTGTTAAGGTCACCCCCAGGACTGGGTCAAAGTGACTTGAATATTGAGGTGACTTTATTAGCAGGACTGATGTCCTATACCTGACTGTTATGGAAATCATTTGGGACTGTCCCGGAGCAGGGTTGGGTTTCTGACAGACATTGTCAGAAACTGTCAGAAACTAGTTTCTGACAGGTTTCTGATGTAAGAAACTGTCAGAAAATGTCAGTATCTAAACTCTCTTATGGATTTATGTATGCTATTGCTTGTTATATGGTCTGTTAAAAAGATAAATTATATACATTATTCTTGCATAGAAAGAACAACAAAATAATGAATAATGTAACATTACTCTGCACTTTAACAAAGCGTTCCCACATAGCTTAAGCTACACACTGTGCTGTTAAAAGGTCACACAAATATGGGTGATCAATTAGCAGTGCTTTCACATGTAACAATATTTCTCTATGTGAAGGCTTAGCAACTGGTGCTGGCCATGCAGTGCTAAGTAGAAAGCTATGGACCAATCAGCTTGAAACAGGAACTTTGTACTGCAAGCATGATAAAGCAAGCCCAGTCAGTAGGGCTGGGGCTCATTCTCAGCTAAGAGCAGTAATCTAACTTTAATTATGGGCCAGTTTCCTTCATACTTTCCCAGTTGTGACTTACACCTGTCCTGTTTTAAAAGCAAGTCGCCTAGTGAAACCACGGTGCCACAATTAGTTCTGTAATCATTATTATGTACTAACAAATTGAGCAAATTCGAACACGATATTATATAATACACAGAGTAAAAGGTGCACTTGTATATGAATGTTGGCTGGATAATAATGCATTATATATTGATTAACAGTCTTATTTCTGGGGGTTTCTGATGCTTTATATATCAGGAAGGTATTTCTGACGAGACGGTAAATTCCATGGTATCAACTGCTGAATTAACATCTCGTCAGAAACATGCTAACCCCATCCCTGGGTGAGCGTAATAGTGAGGTGGCTGTATCGCCAAGGTGACCGTAGGAGCAAGGTTCGACTGTGTTGACCCAGTGTTTGTATCCTGACCTGTACACAGTGTAAGTCATTGTGTAATTCTCCGAGGCGGACGTCTCCACCAATGATGTGCGTTCTTGTGGTCACAGGTACCTGGAGCCAGACCTGCAGCAGTTACTGGCTGAGGAGATGGACGACAGTCGTGTCAGTCACAGGTTCCAGAAACTCAACAAAGCCATCGCCAGCTTGGTGGGTTGTATGCACTTTGTATAGTTACAAACATTTGTTAAAATCATCAAACAAATTGACGTCGATTATTAGAACAGGTAACTTGTCTTGTGAACCTGAATACCCTTATATTATAGTATATAGACCCGGATCACCTTTGCAATTTTTTTTACACTATTTTGACCAGATCTGGACATCCGGTTAGCACATCCTAGTGGATTTTTCACAAAATGATTCTGAAACGAGATGCACAAAAAATCAAATTAAATCAAATCTCTGAAAATTTTAAATTGAAATTTTAGGAATTTTTTATTTTGAAAAATATGAGTGAAAAATCAAATTAAATGCATTGGATAGAGGAGTCTCGTGGTGGAGACCGACGTTCAAAACTCACTATTATGAGGTGTTTCTACAAAACTAAACATGACGCCTTTGAAACATTCCCAGTATGAAAATTCATGTCAACATGCATGCATTTTGCTGTATTTGTCACCAGGTGGACGACTATAGTCTTGTACAGTTTCTGCCGCTTGACATCACAGACGAGGACTCGATCAACGACGCCCTCCTGCAAATAGACTCGGCCATCCAGTATGGGGAGGACTTTGAGCCGAAAGAACCAAAGGTACTGCACCCAGGGTGCATATTATACAGAACATTCTTTTAGACACATCTTTTGTGCGTGGCCTTTGTAACATTATTGTAGACAGCGCTAAAAACATGGGTCTTTTGTTTATTTAACACTTAAATTATTTAACTTTTTTAACGTTGTTAATGCCACGAGTGGATTTTACCCAGACACACGCCATGTTATGTTTAATTTATTAGTTAATTTGAGATTTATACCTTATTGATTCTTTTGATCACTGTCATGGCAGGTTTGATCTGTCTATATTAAGGGGAATCATTTGCACCAGCGGCAGGGAAATAACCAGGATGTATGGATCTGTATGGACCTTGTATCGCTCCTCTCAGTCACCACTTGTGTTTCTGTTTCCAACTTGTCCATGTACACCCGTCTTGTCGGCTGTACCATTTCACTACTGGGTTATTCTTTCTGTAGACCCGTACTCATAGAACTCACATAAGAACCTGTGAAATATTTAAGTTGGTAAACATTTGTTTGGCATTTTTCTTCATTAAACTGACAGAAATGTGTCAAATTAATTCGCCAGGTTAACTTTGGGTTTGCCCGTGATGAGAAACGATGCACGTTCCTTCCAGGAAGGTGTTATGAATAATAAATAAAAATGTTATGTTTGTTTCAGGAGTGTGATGATGTAGATGATCCTACCGGGGATGAAATACGTGATTACTTCGACGATTGAAATGACTCGAGGCCCGTTCACACGAGTGATAAGTTGCCCAATTGGTCGGCGATACCATGTTGCATGACAAAGCGCTAAATTATGCGTGTTTGCACGAGCAATGTGTCGACACTGCAAGATTGGCACCAATCACCACTCGAGTTCAGAGTAAAGGAGACTACGAGTGCACCTGCACTCGGTCACTGATTGGCCACTTGCTTCAAACTGGCAGACACCCGAATTGGACACAGCAGCAATTCCGGCGGCACAGTTGTGGCCTTGCGAGTGTGTACACAGGAGTGATTAGTTGTCTGATTGGTTGGGCGATAGTGTCACCTGACCAGTAGGAAAACTAATTGCTCTTGTGAATGGGCTGTCAGTCAGTTATTACAGCAATATCAGTCATGTGGGAAATGCGACACGATCACTTTGATCATGGGGATTGTGGGTATGATGTCAAAATGTTGTATACTATTTCCGATATATTCCAAGTACCTTGTTACAACAAGCAACAGACTGGAAGGTTAGTTGTTTTGAACAGTCATGCATCCATTTATTGTTTAAAAACTGTTGTACGTGCAACTGTTTCAATATGTGGACTGTTGTAAGATAAGAGTCAATGTTTAATATTGATCTTGAAAAAACGTGCAGTATGCTGAAAACATCTCTGGTGACAACCCAAACATGAAACTGTTCAGGTTGTCAGCATGACAAATTCATGAGGCAATGTATGTATGGAGTGAGCCGTTGAATGACAGATCTTGTCCCGAGTCAGTTGTGTGACCTTTGGGCTGATGTGCATTGGCGACCACAGATGATAGACATAGTCATGGTTAATAAGGCTTATTTCGTGTTGCAAATTCATGATTACCTCACAATATACAAATGCTATTTTTTACCAAGTGACAAAATTAATGTACATCTGTAAAGCACTTTAGTGCAGCTAAGCAATGCAGAAATTAAATCCGGTTAATGAATTCATCAACAGAAATATTGACAGCACAGTGCCAAGATTATACTTAATGTCAGCTTTGATCTAAAGATGTTTCGATCTGCTACATTCAGCGTGCTCTGACAAACATCCTTGAGGTTATGGCACTTAAGGAAGTCGGCGAGTGAGCTCACCAACACAATATGACTTGATGCAGAAAAGAACAGTTGTTTTGAAATATGAATTGGCCATTACCCTTGGCTTAGATGGAATTACAAGTTTATTTTTAGACAAAATCTGTGAACAGCAATGAACAGAAATGTCACGTGTTTGTTGCAGATTGTGAACCTATTTAAAGTAGGTGGCATTGTAAAAGTGTGTATGTTATAAATCGTTACTCCCATGGCTATCTGTATATTACTTATATGTGCATAATAAAATACAACATTCTTTTAGCATGCCCATTTATTTGCATCATTTGTAGCACAAAGAAATCAAATAAATTTTCTGTAAATAAAAATGACAATTACAAAATACTCAAAAAGCAATATACTGGAAATGATAACATCGCTTACAAGCAAGATTCATTATAGAATTATTGCCCTAAGTTTATAGATGTAAACATTTAATTGCAGTTTCTACTGTTATAATCATTTCGCCAAACTTGGTTGCAAATACAAACAGTGTTTTAAATTAATATGTAATGAAATTATAAAAAGGTACGTTCTTATGTAAGTAAATTATAGGCATCCAGTCCTTGGGCCTGCTCAAAGCTTTACCCCTGGCAGACCTCTTTACTCCAATGCCAACTCAACTTCTTTGGCAAGAATTCAGCCACGCTGTAATTACTGCGCAAAGGCTATTCATTCACATATCCAGCACTGCTCATAGCCAGGATGGTAGTCGATGCTGATTCCCATACTACAAATACACAGGAGCAATGTGGAGTAAACTATTCACAGTGACTGATTCTGTCCACGGGATTATACCCTGAATGATTCTTCCCATTATCCATGTAGATGTAGAAACAAAATTGCACAATTTTCGAAATGGCAAGGGAATTTGAAACTGGTTCTCAATCGAGACTCCATGTTCTAACCACTGCGCCCCACACTGTTACCCTCCCCACGAGACATTGTGGGGTAATCAGGCCAGTTCAATGTTATTAAGTAATGTAATAACCTGCTTAACCTATACTTATCCTACATTTGGACATGGCAAACATGATTCATGTTGTTTATGCACAAAATCAATGTATAAAATGTACTTTTGGGTACATGGCAAACATGATTCATGTTGTTTATGCACAAAATCAATGTATAAAACGTACTTTTGGGTATATAAGTACAAATACTCATGTTTTCATTTCAAATGAACACAGCCACTGGTATAACATCTACATGAACACAGCCACTGGTATAACATCTAGATGAACACAGCCACTGGTATAACATCTAGAACGTCTCTGAACATCAATAACATACATCCTGACATGATGCCACATGATTTAACCACATCAGAACATTTGTATCAATTTAAAATTGATGTCAATTTATTACACCATTAAATAATGCAAAAACAATAGTATGCTCAGCTGTTCGATTACACCTGGTGAATTATGGGATTGAATTAACGGACTGAACACCGCAACCAATGAAATCTTGAGTTAGAATCTCTCTAGCCAACTTCTGGTCAGTTATCTATAGCAGAATGCTTATCTATCAACGCCATGTTTGACAAATTACATATCCTCCTTTGACTAATAAAATTGTTAATGTATGTCCTTTATCGACACATATTTCACGCGTAACATTTTGAATCAGATTGCAACTTATGTAAACTAACAAAAAAGTTTAGTTGTTAAAAAATAATATCTCCCAACTGCATCAGGAGCAATTCAAAATACAGATATATTTGGCAGTATCCATCAGATTTTGATACAAACCAGAAACACCGGAAGCATTGGCGTCAATTATTGCAAAATACTTGTTAGCAGTTACACAACCACAAAGGTTAATTTTTTATTATTTTTGAAAATACACAATTTGAAGATTAGATAAAACACACTAGTTTTACAACATACAGAGACCGCTCTACGGCAATTACAGACTGATCAATACATCTTCAACTCCGATTGCAAAACAGCGTTTTATGGTCTGTCAAATTACAATTATAAAATGTTCTGACATTAAATGTACTCAGCAAAAAAGATTAATACACAAAGTATAACACTGTTAGTTTAGAGGTACTTTAGGATTGAAAAATTAAGAAAATGTTGGTCCTTTAATTATAAGAAACCTTCAACTAGTTACATATGAGTTACGAAATGAAAACTATTGTACATTCGCATTAAAATAATGGCAAATATTTCCCTGTCACAATTATAGCAGTACATGATAGTAATTATGATGACCCTACTTCAACATTATCACTAGAGATTGCAACTACACGGAGTCAGTGTCGACTTTCTTCGTTGGCGCAGCGAATATGTTGAACCTACGCCACTGGTACCGGAGTCTGTCAAAAACACAAGAACTCAATTTTAGAAACATGTCAGCTTATTGAGGTTTGTCCCTCGACAGATTATCTTATAATATTATTTGATGACGTCTGTCGATAACACATCATACGCTGCTAGTATGAACACTGCCAATGATAGTGTTCAACAAACGCTTCTGGGCTAACCACTGAGGATATTTACGAGTGCTGGTACACTCAAGCATCACACTTGTTCAACACAACCCATCCACTACACTTACCCTGCTTTGGCGTTTCACGCCCGAGGAGAGATTTCCGTTTGCGCGTAGAGGTGGGCGGGCTAAAGACTGAAGTTGAAATTCTACAAAATACATGAAGTATTGCAAGTAAGTATTAGTGAGTGAACAAATCTTTATTTCAACAATAGACAAACATAATAGAAATTGCGATGTCATTACATCATTACAACTATAACTTGTCGAAAAAAGGACAAGAAGTGTAATACTTATATTACTTGCCCTGTTACAAATACAATACAACATAATACTGAATATAATATATTATACCATTTTGCTCAAGTGACAGATTGTTTTCAATGCATAGTACATCTATAATTTATTTACGTTCCAAGCCAATAGAATTAGCACAGTCAATTTAACACCAGACAGCCAAGAACACCAAGTTTAACTATTTCATCTCTTGTATCATACTTTCTTAACAATTTGGTCAAGATTATAAATAACATTGTTGCTTCCAATACTCATATTATATGACACACCATACATGTGAAAAACATTCATTAGTTCTTTTTAGTACTTAAACATTAATACTTAAACACACTAAAACTAGTTAAGCGCTATAGATCTTAACATCAACAAACATGATTTGCGATGGAAAAATTCAATTTTAAAAACAAAATGTTGTACCGTATCCTCACAACAAAAACACTTACATCCATAAATGTTTCATATTTTCGTCTGAAGGTTTCTTTGTTTCTTAAAGGATCAATCAAAGACTTGTTTTATCGACACAACTAACTGATAATATTTTCTGAACAAATAGTTAATGAGTCACCAAAATGATGCTACTGCATTACTTGGTTATCAAATTGTGATACTTCACAGTGTGGGGCTCGGGGTTTATAGTACTGATGAAGGCCATTTGATTGCTGTCAAGTCTTGTAACTCACGGAGTATGGACAGGTTGTGGCGTGCTCTTCCGTAATTCTCGTTTCATACTTTTTGGTGCCATCTATGAAAATGAACAATAATTATTAGCAGGACTAATATTATTGACACGAGATAAAGGCGTCTAAAGGTTGCACAAGCGCTGCCTCAGATTACGACCAATCAGTCAGCTGTATCAGACTGGGGCGGTATAGAAACTACTGCGTATACCACATTTGTCATTAGTTTTGTTTTGTTTCCACAAAAATAAAATAATAATAACTAATGTACCTGTGGAAAAACCTACATCAAAATATGTTAGCATGCAACAATGGACACTAACTCCACGATGAGATAGCAAATCTATTCAATTATAATTTTGAAAAGACTGGAATGGTGGTTTCCTATTTCACAGATGACATGTAAAACTTGCACTCATTTTCATGATCAAAAAAGATGCCTAACGATCGGGACCAATCAGTCAGAGAACTCAGACTGAGGCGGTAGAGAAATCATCACAGATGCAGCATAACTTATCAAGCAAGAACATTTGAAAGTGTTGCGAAACAGAAAATAAACGTGACAGTACTTGCGAAACAGAACGGGAATCTATTAGCAAGCAAATGTGTGAAATTATAAATGGTAAATGTCAAGGGGGACGAGAGGCAGTTTAGTGCTTGGAAAAAGAATCCGGTCTTGTGGCTGAATTACATTACTTTCAGTTCACACTGAACTGGGTATAGATCAGATGAGTACTGCTTTCCAATTTTTTACCTAAATGTCTGAACTCTTCAAACCATCAAAAGCTGAGATTAGGCAAATGTGTTTACCAGTGTCTTCTTCATGTCGAGAGCCTCTTCATCTCTGGCCCGCTCCAAGGCCACTGAACTTTTAGGTAAGTCTCCACTTTTTCGCCATGGCGTGTCGATCACCACCCAGCTGTCATCAAGGTCATCTGAAAGTCAACATTCACATTACAGCCAAAGCTATGTATACTTACATGTGAAGAGGTAAATCAAATTTTTTTTCAATAATTAATATACAAAAACTCCTAAAATATTTCACTAAGAGGTCAGAAATTTGGCACGAGTAAATTTTACAACAGTCCCAAAAGAGGGTGGAAAACTTAGTGGTATTTTTTTGGATGATTATATATGGAATGACCTACAAGAAACATACTGTGATCTATGCAGTCGACGAAAGATACCAAGACATACCAATCAACATTATTCTGTTGTGCTGGAGCAGTTTTCAGTAATGTTTTTGGTAATCTACCAAGTGTCTTTCTCAAGAACGGAAATCTAATGTATTGATGTTAGTGGTGATGCACGAAATCACAATTTACGCAGATGGCTACCTTGTGTCGTAATATCCTTGCTCTTTCTCGCTCGCTTGCCACCAGATGCCAGCACCGGTGATGAAAATGAAACGGGTTCCTCACAGCGAGACTTTAGTCGAGTATGGCTGCTGCCCACAACATCTTTGCTCTTGTCTTGTGGGGTTTTCTTACTGGACCCGTTGGCTTTTAACGACTTCACTGCTGAAAGAACCTTCTTTATGTCTGATTTTCGATGAGCCTTTGGAGTAACCTTGCGTGCCTACAGAGTCACCGACGGAGACAATTAGCATCAAGATATTATGGGGCAGCTGAAATTCAACAGGATACCCGATCCAGCTCATGGGGACATTTTCCAACAGTGAGGACACTCACTCACATTTAGCCCTCTCTTCTCAATACCATTTATTTGTCCGTCTCGTTTTAGAATCATTTCATAAAGAATCAAACCTCTCTAGTATCCACTCGGAATGCTAGCTCATTTGAGCAAATGTGTCATTTAGATCTGATGAAATCATGGGACAAAACTACGAAATTATTTTCAAAGAACTAGTGTTGTCCGGCTCTCTATGACGATTTGTAGTTTTACAAGTTACCCGATCTAACAAATTATTTTGATGATTTTAATAAGTATGGACTCTTACTAAATGAACTGTGCACATTAATACTTAAACTTACACATTAATACTTAAGCTTACTTAAACACACTAAAACTAGTTAAGCGCTATAGATCTTAACATCAACAAACATGATTTGCGATGGGAAAAATAAATTGACAATGGAGTTTTAAAAACCTCTTCTTCGTTATCAAAATAAACGTTTTAGTTTTTGCAATTTTTACGATGTCAGAATGAAATAAAATTTGGTCACTAAGTAGCCATGACCTACTTGACAGTTAGACATTAAGACAGACAATTGTTTCCCTCATGTCAATGTTGGAGGATTAAAACATTTGGTCATCCTTGTGGTCAGTGAACCCTTTATTAAAACAACGATACCAGAGCAAACATCTAAATATATGTACATTAAATTACTACTAATATACTCAACCAGACAAGTTCCTCAGATCAGGACCAATCAGTCAGAGAAATCAGACTGGGGCGGTATAGAAATCATCATGGGAAGCGAGGCTATCAAATCATCTACATGGACTATGTAATAAAATTACCTCTGCTGTGCTGCCATCATCTTCTGTCTTCTCCTTCAAAGACTGTAATTCTGCCTGATAGAACAAACCAAGTGAAACATTTACAAAGAGACTAAATTTACATAAAAATTGTTTGTTGGATTGTGTACATTGTTACAAACATGCAAAATTCTCTAAAGCCTATGACCATAACGATCAAGTAAAATCATATTATATAGTCAGTATAAACTATATAAATTCTTCCAACATTTTATTATTATCTGTTTATGATATAGACCTTGTTGTTCAGTAAATGCGTTTATTGGGGTCAGGCATTCACTTCAGGACATATTTTTAACACCTGTGAAATTACATTCCATCGCATACGATGAAAACATGATATTCTGACCAAAACATTTAAATCGGTGGGGTGGTCACGTGTCGGTGACTGGTGGCAAATTGGCCCCACCTTTGTATTTATTCCAATTAGAGCTAGTGTATTTTTAAGCAGGTAGTTGTATTCATAGACTGCGTGATAGCATGTAGGGTATTATGCTATTTGGTTTAAGGGTGTTCCATGACAATAGTAATGCCATTGTTTCTTTTGCTTGTTCTAGGAATACTGCTACTGCTTTGTGTTGAAATTTGGGCTCGATTGAACCCAATGTCCAGGAGGCTCGCATTGGGTGTAGTCAGCCTGGCGTTGGGTTGTGGAGCCCAC
This sequence comes from Lamellibrachia satsuma, assembly GCA_033239005.1. Classification (NCBI taxonomy): domain Eukaryota; kingdom Metazoa; phylum Annelida; class Polychaeta; order Sabellida; family Siboglinidae; genus Lamellibrachia; species Lamellibrachia satsuma. The sequence goes on along the minus strand of BSQZ01000016.1, from coordinate 1,118,389 downwards.
ATTTCTTTGTTTTACATTTCTTTGAAAGTGGGCTTACCCTTAATCCCCACAATAAACGTCATTCATTTGGCCTTTTCATATCTCTATGTCTGTGTTGTGTTGTTGATTGCATAAATGATATTACGACCAAAACATTTAAATCAGACAGGTCAAACTGTATTAAACAACTATGGTCCATTAAAACAGTTTGGGTCAAGATGTAGGACTGGATTATACAACGGCTAGCTGTGACGATATCCATTTGATGTTCACATGTATGCTTAACATAGGATTCTCAGAACGAGGCAGCCGTGCGTTATCTGGATGGATATATCACGGAAATAACACTACCCGATTGGAGCTGTGTATTATTATTATTTCCACTCACTGGCAGTCTACTGGCTTTCTTGTCTATGAAGAACAACTCGTCTACGTCATCTGTCGCCATCTCTGCATCAACATTCAAGGCCTGCAAGCAAGCAGATATGTCTATGATATATCAGACGTAACTGCTAAATGACAAAGGCTAAGTTATAAACTAAAGGTAAAGATACGTTCTTATATAGCACGGTATCCAGTCCTTGGGACTGCTCAAAGTGCTTTAAACTGTTCATCTCAACACCAAAACGACTTTTGGAAGCATTCAGCCATGGTGCAATTATTGCACGAAGACTATTCGTTCACATATCCATCACTGTCTGTAGCCAGGAACTCATTTACACCTGAGTGAACTAAAGCAACATGGAATAAACAAAATTGCCCAAGCTTCAAAACAGCAGCAAAAGGGTTAGTCTGATGTTCTAACCTCAATGCCACCACGCCCACCAGGCCGTACAACACAAGTTACTGGAGCACAAGTCAGATAATTACCTTTTTCTTGCGATGTAGAGTGACAGCCTCTTCAACTTGTGCCTGGTCCACCTCCATTGTGCGTCGACGCAAGCGACAACTACGTCTGCGGGCAACTTGGGACGACACGGACCCCTCATCTGACTCTCCTGAAAACGACGCTAGTCTAGTCTAAGCATTAAATAGCCATGTGCTGAAAACAATGTTGTTTCTAAAGCATATTTGAAGACCCAACTTTCTGCTAGAACATTTTGTATGGTGCTATCAAAAAACGATTGATGGATTGGGGCCTTATATAATTTACGATTAGCTCTTACTGAAGAGGGCGTCCAGCTCAAACTTCAATAATTCCGTCTATTCTCTTTGTTGCTTTTATTTAATGCAAACAACAACAACGACGACGCATAGACGGAATAACGGACACTGTATTCCTACCGCATTATTTTCGACATTAGATGTGGACATCACACACAGTACTAGCAGGTACATGAGTGGCCACATGGAACCAACTTGGAGCCAAAAGCTGTGATAATCAAGCTTTACGGGGCACCCAGGCTCACTTACTTTAGGCACACACTGGTTTATAGTATGTTCATCAGTTAATACTTGTTACGTGATATATACACAGAACCGTGAGTCCGAGATGGAGTAAAAAACTGCACCGATGGCAACTTACCGCCATTGACAGCACCTCTTTTCTGCTGTTCATCACCAGAGGGAGCCAGTTCACCAGACACAAAATGTTCTTTCAGTTTCGGTGTTGACTGTTGTTCCTTGCCATGAGATCGCAGCCCAGTAAAACACCCGACATCTCCTGTATTATCACGTTGTGGGGTCTTCTTACTGACGGATTTCTTCTGTGACTTCCTTGCAGAGGATCTCCTTGTTGAATCAGTGCGAATTTTACGTTCAGGTGTGACAGCCAGCGTCTGAAATTAACCGAAAATAAACTTGATTTCTCTGGGAAGCATTCAGCCATGCTGCAATTACTGCGTGAAGACTAGTTGTTCACGTATCAACCACTGTATGTAGCCAGGAACTCATTTATACAGCTGAGTGAACTGAATGCCCAAGCTTCAATAAAGCAGCAAGATTTGAAACTGGATTCTCTCGATTTAGTTTTAAATAACTACACCACCGTGTCCTACGACATGGATGCAACTGCATCAGTTGAATGACTCGTCCATCACGGTCACATTGGCAACAAAGCCTTTAGCCAGAGACTGGTTATCGAACCTTTAACAAACGCAAGCTTTTTAAGCCACACCAAACACCAGGATTGGTTTCAAGTGTAACTGTGTAATTATTTACAATGTAACTATGTAGTTAATTACAATCACAATGTAACTATGTGATTCATTATAATTACAATGTAAGTGTGATTCATTACAATTATGGTGTAATTGTGTAATGAAATACAATTACAATGTAATTATGCCATCAACTACAATCAGTGTATTTATTTACATTTACAATGTTACCGTAACTAATTACATTAGTGTGATTATGTATCTAATTACAATTGCAATATAACCATGTAATTAATTACAATTACATTGTAACTATGTAATTAATAACATGTATACTGTAACAATGCAATTGATTACAATCAGTGTACTTGTGTAATTATTTAGTGTAATTATGTATTTGATTACAATTACGGTGTGTTGTCTAATCCATTACAATTAGTGTAATTGTACTTTAAAAAAAATTAATGATGCCGAATTAGATTTTTTATGATGCTGTGTAATTGCCCATTGTAACAGAACAAACAGTCAACAATACGATACACAAAGAATTGGTACTTCAAAATCGCTGAATAATAATATGAATAGATGTTCAAAGTTTTTAAATGTGATATTTTACATGGTAATTACCTGAATAAACTTTTTGTATTCTTTCCAAATACCTCAATCTGCAGTCGGTAAAAATATTTTTGAAAGAAATACAAAACGTTTCCGTAGAAGAAATCCTTCGAAGATGATATTGAACTAGACAATCCCTCAGATTAGGACCAATCAGTCAGAGAAATCAGACTGGGGCGGTATAGAAATCATCATGGGAACTACTTTGCAGACAACACTTGCAAGAATTTTTTCTACATTGAAACTACACTTAAATTTGGAAAAACCACCACCAAAATACCATAATTTTATTTATGCAACCAACGACGCAAGCCAGGTGTAAGGATATGAAAAGGCCAAATAAATGACATTTATTAAGAGTATGCCTAATGGCATATTATTCCGCTTAAAAGCATGAAGTGTGGACCCTGTAACATGCGCCAAGCATGTGGCTGAGCCTCATACAAAGCCGCTTGGACACAATGCTCCCAGAGCCCACACTTCGACATAGCAATACAGTACATGTAGTAATATTCATACAACACAATACAATTCATGGCATCATCACCAGCACATTAAAAACATTACCCAATACCGACAATACTCGACACAAACCTATTTGCATATACTGCATTACTGGACTACACTACTTGCTAAGATTCCTACTCTATATATTTTTGTAACCTAAAAGGTGGGGCCATAACGCCTGATTAGCAATAAACCATCCCAACATCGAGGATGGAAGGGAAGTCATCTTCCACTCCGCACCAAAACCCTATGTGAACGGGCAGATAGCCGAATGAAAAACCCAAAGTCCACTGGGAAAGCGTCATAGGAAAGTGGTGACTTCACTTCCACCGGTAATGTACAAAATGTTATCAAGCACGACATTAATAAAACATTCAGCAGCAGAAATTGGGGAGGAGGGTGGGTCGAAAACTTGTAAAACCGAGAAAGCAGGTCTGCTCCGCATGTATCAAACATTCGGAGTGAAGCTGCTTACTTTCAAACTGCGTCATTCGAATGACTGCCGCGCTCTGATTGGTTTAGCGGTGTCACGGGAGCGCTTAATCAGTCATCCTGGTATCTTTGCCTACGCTTAGATTAACATAATAACCTATTGACCCTCACGTGCCCTGCCCGCGCCGCTGCCAGCATAAAATCATGTATGCAACCGTGGTCGCATACTCTCATTTATGCAACCAACGACGCAAGCCAGGTGTAAGGATATGAAAAGGCCAAATAAATGACGTTTATTAAGAGTATGCCTAATGGCATATTATTCCGCTTAAAAGCATGAAGTGTGGACCCTGTAACATGCGCCAAGCATGTGGCTGAGCCTCATACAAAGCCGCTTGGACACAATGCTCCCAGAGCCCACACTTCGACATAGCAATACAGTACATGTAGTAATATTCATACAACACAATACAATTCATGGCATCATCACCAGCACATTAAAAACATTACCCAATACCGACAATACTCGACACAAACCTATTTGCATATACTGCATTACTGGACTACACTACTTGCTAAGATTCCTACTCTATATATTTTTGTAACCTAAAAGGTGGGGCCATAACGCCACCGTTCACCGAAAACTGTGAACACCCCCACCATTCTGCCATCCCCTTACATGCAAGTAGCAATTTAGTATTTCAAGAAAATCTAATATATTTTTTGAATGCGTCTGAAGTCCACCTGCCTGCCGCCCGTATCTGCACATCCGAATCGCCTCTCGAGGCTGCTGCAGTCGCAGCCCCAATCCACCACCAAAATACCATAATTTTATATTCGATCTATTAACCGTACATGCCCTAATTAGTGCACACACCCTTTTTTAATCATCATAATTATTGTAATTTGACTAGTGTGGAACAACTGAAAAGTGTCGCCATCTGGTGTTGTTGCTAGCGCCACCTTTCAGTTATTCTAGACACTAGACACCTAATGACATCACTAGTGTTAAACAGTTACCTTGTTGTCTTGAGAAAAAATTTTTTTACGCTCAAAAGAACAGATTCCTTGACATTTTTCCATGGTCAAATTTTTTTCAAGCGTAATGTACGTTAATTAGGTCGAATACGGTATGTTAATGTGCATAAATAGACACTAGTTTAATAATGAGATAGTAAATCGATTCTAGTTTAATTTTTAAAAGGATCATATGGCAGCTTCCTGTTTTGCATATGACACCACTGAGATGCTGAACTTCTCACTAATTTTGTTTAGCTAAAAAATATGTCAAGTTTCACAAGAGCTGCCTCAGATTGGAACTAGTCAGTCAGAGAGGTCAGGGATGGTATTGAAATCATCACAGGAAGCAATGCATACACAGCATTCTACAAAGCTAGATAAACTATACAAAATAACCAGAAATGTTTGTTTATAACATGGAATGCCCAGACACATATCACCACTATGAAATATTATAAATTGTTATTTCTCAAGGCTTACAATCTTAAGTTATTTACAACAACACTGCCTCATTGCAACAGCTAAGACCTATTTCAATAGTTAATCAAATGGTAATTTTAAATTAATAATTCATGCCATCTTGTGTATCTTTTCACCAGTAAATTTTGCTCAGTCAAATGGAAATTCCAGTGAATGGAAATTCACTTCAAACCACTGCAATGTATATAACATCGTGAGGATGGTGTCAACCCCTGCGCCCTAGTGTACTCGACCAGACAAGTTCCTCAGATTCGGACCAATCAGTCAGAGAAATCAGACTGGGGCGGTATATAAATCATCACAGGATCCTTGAGAGTACAGGGACTGAGAGTAGAGGACCCTCTCCATTGCTACACAGAACTGCCTAAAAACAGATTCGATACCAAGGAATACCCAAAGCCTGCTTGCTTGCAAAAGTTGCAGTGTATGTTATTGTATGTTGTCACATAAATTTGTCAGAACTACATCACAGCTATAAAGGATCAAAAACTGTTATTCTCAAGACTTGTATTTGACATCATTTACAACAATCTCACCTCTTTGCAACAGCTAAAACCTATTTAAACAGTAATCAAATGCTGTAGTAACTTAGGGCCTTACACAAACTGTTTGGGTAAAACAGGGTTGTGTACATCCCAAATAGATGCAATACGCTCTGTTGCACTCAGCAGGAGCAGAGACGTCCTGGAACAAAACTCAGCATTAGTGTACTCAACCAGCCAAGTTCCTCAGATCAGGACCAATCAGTCGGAGAAATCAGACTGGGGCGGTATAGAAATCATCACTGGAAACAATGCCACGAAACCGTCTACTACACTACGATTAACTGTCCAACTGGACGGCAGACCCGGTATCACGTCATTTCACAGTACAAGAATCAGTCGTGTAAACACCTTTGCGAGACCAATTAGCAAGGCAAATTTGTGGTATGATTGTATCGGAGAAGGCTGGGACTGTTCCCAAATTCGACGACAGTTGGCAGCGACTTTGTTGTTGTGGCCAATCATCAATGCTCAAATCGGGAGCGGCACAAGTCAATATCTAGGTCGCAGAGTCTAGATTCTCATCTAAAAGCACACCTCTTTTAGCTGTGCAATGTCATATGAAACAGTGCACCCGACCAATTGGGACATTTGTCGTGGATCAGCTCTGCTTATTTTTCCTGCCCCTATTTCCTCCAGTATCGTCTTTTTCCTAGCTCATCGTGGCTCTTAAAGTGGATAAAATAATTGGCACAAGTGTTATATGTATCATTCAGTACCATTATGATGGTAGAATGTGCTATGTCGTATATGCGCAGTATCTTGTAGCAGCATTTCATCTCAAAGGCACTGTTAGTAAACTGATAATAACAGACAAGCCAATTTAATATATATCTGTGGAAAAACAAAGAAACAAAATTACTACTAATACTAGACATGTCCGTCAGATTAGAACCAATCAGTCATCAGTATCAGACTGGGGCGGTATAAAAATCATCACGGGAACTAGAGGACAACAATTTTACTACAGGGTTTGATTGACAGAATTACCTCATTGTCAGAATCACCGAGATGTTTTGCTCTTCCAGAAAGCCGTTTTGCTTTGCCAGAAAGCTGTTGTGTGCTACTGGAGAGGTGTTTTGCTCTTCCAGAAAGCCGTTTTGCTTTGCCAGAAAGCTGTTGTGTGCTACTGGAGAGACGTTCTGCTCCATCCGAGTCTTGTTCTGCCTCACCGGAGATATCAATGTTTTGATTGGCAGCCACATTAGGGGTGCGGAACTCAACCTGGCATGGAAAGAATCACGTCACTGACATTACAATATAATACAATAAAGACACTTCTATTGTACTAAAATCCTCAGGAAACCCAAGCTCAGAAGCGTGCCAAAACAAAAGGGTTAGGCAGTTGCTAATCAGTTAGCAATGCCAGTCGTAAAAATTTGGATTAGTACGCTGTGGAGCTATGGAGGATAAGCGAGTTTAGAAAGGTAGGTGTGTCTTTGTTGATGGTGAAATATTTCCTGCCGACTTAACACTGACAGGGAGGGAGTTCCACAGAGTCAGTGCTATAGTTCCGACGTTTGTCTTAACACTGGGTATGAAAAGTTTATTAGAACTAGATGATCAGAACTGTCTGGGTTGTCTTGCAGGAGTGAGCAGTGAATGTAAATATGCTGGTTGCTTGGATGAAAGTGCATGATACGTAATTGTACAGATCTTTAAACTAATGAGATGTCAATATCCTAACGTTAGTATTCCCTAAATGTTTCCAAACCAAGCAGCGACAATTTCCAAAAACTTTCACAGACAAATAAATTTTATATATTACAGAAAAAAATAAGACAAAACAGACAACATTACTTCTAACACAATTAACTAGAGACCTTCCTCAGATTAGAACCAATCAGTCATCAGTATCAGACTGGGGCGGTATAAAAATCATCATGGGAACTAGAGGACAACAATTTTACAAAAGGGTTTGATTGACAGAATTACCTCATCATCAGATTCACTGTGGCGTTTTGCTCCTCCAGAAAGCTGTTTTTCTCTTCCAGAAAGCCGGTTTTGTTCTCCAAAAAGCCGTTTTTCTCCTCCAGAAAGTCGCTTTGTCCTGCCAGAAAGCTGTTTGCCGCTACTGGAGAGACGTTCTGCTGTGTCAGAGCCGGGTCCTGTCCCACCGGATATATCAAGATTGTGATGTGCAGCCAACTCCACCTAACACAGAAGGAATTGTATCAGTGACAAATGTCCACAGACAATCAAACTTATGAATCAGCATCTCTCTGACAACCCATAAGACTACAGATTTTAATTTTGTATCTAAGTTTTTATAAACGTACAGTATATTCTACTAGATGCTGATTTTCTGAAATACCTCATCAATTTAACATACATTTGTGAAAAAATAAAGCAATAAAATTACTACTAATACTAGACATGTCCGTCAGATTAGAACCAATCAGTCATCAGTATCAGACTGGGGCGGTATAAAAATCATCACGGGAACTAGAGGACAATTTTACTACAGGGTTTGATTGACAGAATTAGCTCATTGTCAAAGTTAATGTGTCTGCCCCACCATCCACTGGAGAGATGATATGCTCCACAGGAGAGATGATTTGCTCCACTGGAGAGATGATTTGCTCCACGATTAGCTAACTAGCAAAAATGCCCATCCTCCGAACGGGATAACTTGCTGTTGCTAGCTCTTGTTTGCAAAACTTCAGGATACAGAATTTTATCACAGAAATATCCATATATTCCTTGTTACTTGGTGCGGCCAGACAATGTCTCATCTAATGACGCCTTGCCCGAGAATGACATAACTTTGGACAATTGAAGAAAAGACGCACGACATTGTCAACAATTGTACGTAATTGTTCACGTAGTGCTGCGGACAGTTGTACGTAATAAATACAAAGGGTAATTTGGTTGTTCGTAGACAAGGTAACAGTGGGGTTAATTTCTAAACCTAAAACTGAAACGACCCGACTGAAAGTTTGGGGAGATAAGATAACCAGGACAATGCTGATTAGAGACAGGCTTTTGTTTTTAATAACATAACAAGTAACATAATTACTTCTTCAACGTCACTCTGGTTTCCAGGCTCAACAGAAATGTCATCCATTACGACTCGTTCCAAATCAATATCTTTTGGCTGTAGTTCAATCTGAAATGGAACGAATATAAACCCATAAAGTTAATTATACCAGTAACAATTCAGGAGTGTTGTAACACGCAGCAGGCCCCAGTTATTACAAGTGTGATATCTGATATAAGTCAGACGTAACAAAGTGAATTATTAGAAATAACCAAAGTAGTGTCAGAGATTTTGATTTTTCTTGTGATAAACATTTAATAAAATACATCCCTCAGATCAGGACCAATCAGTCAGAGAAATCAGACTGGGGCGGTATAGAGATCATCACTGGACACATGGGTATACAGCACTGTTCACGAACCGAATAACCTGACCACAAAATTTCCCCAAAAAAAATTGGCAATGTGGAATGTTGGGCTTAGAGACACAGGTATCAAGTAGGATATACTACCTCTCATACTACGACGTCTCAACTAAATCTGATAATTCGAAAGCCATCACAGCAGGGGAGAAGAGATTTTCACTGACCGGCAGATTGGTGGCTTCTTTGTCTATAAAGAACAGTGGCTCTTCACTGCCTGTCCTGGTCATCTCCGCAGTGTGATCAGTGTCGTCCAGTGTCTCGGTGGTGACCAGGCTGCTTGAGTCACTCATCTGTACGTCGTCTGTCAACATCTACAATAACGAGTGAAACCCGCCATTATTATTTGACTAATGAAGGGACAAGTTTTAATACTTAATGTGTTAATAAACTTGTGGACCTGCGAAATTCACAAACATCAGTGGAATTAAAAGGAAAGATGTGCGATGGCAATCGATATAATTTATTTTGCTATTATATGAAGCAAAACACTCCTGATGCAAGATGGTATGAAAGATCACGACAAGTGCACCCGATACAATTATTGCCATTCATGGACCGACCGATTCATGGACTGCGATACTGCGCAACCTCAGTCAGCCAATCAGCTGGACAATCTATCACTCATGTAACTGGATTTTACTTACGTCCATCAACAAGCCAAGACTGTCTGCATCGCACTCTTGTAGCAGGACACTGCTCACAGCAACACCTCCGATGCACTCCATCTCCGGCAAACACACATTCTGATTTCGCAACCACTCTGAATAGCCAACAGGTGCTGCCACCTGCAGGGCAGTCTGCAAACCATCAACACAATAAAAAATAAACTACGATAGCCCATCATCTATGGGAAAGTTTCTTAGGTATATGTTTTTGTTTCATGGAACGAAATGGCTACAAATGCAATGGAAGCAATTGCGGTGATTATTTGATACTATATGCGCTGACTACAAAAGGTGATTTCTTCAGAATAAAACCAATCAGTCACACTGTGTTCAGACTGGGGCGGCATTACATCATCACTAGAAATATCGGGTGGCTTTGTTAATGAAACTTCGATAGATTTGCACATGTAATGCCACTGCCTTCGTTGTGACAATAATGACTTTCTCAAACTGTTAGTAAAAAAAAATATGCTGGTGGAAGACATATTTTATCACTAATGTTTCAAAGGTTTGGTGGCATGATCACGATTCCAAACAAAGGTTCACCCCTACAGTATTTTTAACAGGGAATCTTAGGTCCCTGCAAAAATGGTCAAGTCTTGATACCAAGATTCTGATTAACTAAATTTGACACTATTAATCACAGTAACACAAGTGATTTCTTCAGAACAAAACCAATCAGTCAGGCTGAGATCAGACTGGGGCGGTATTACATCATCACTAGAAATAGCAGGTGGCTCAGCATGGTGAAATCTTAGTAGAAATTTTACAACACTGGTAGAAGATTCTTCAGAAATGATTCTTGACACGACAGCCCAATATTTTCACCACATGAACAATATACCAGTTTGTTTTTACTTTGTGATCAGTAAAGTTGTCACACCAACTTGTAATTGCCTGACTTGTGTAGCACCAGGCACATGGAAAGGAAGTTGGAAGTACCGTATTCGACCTATTAAGTGTACGTGCTCTAATTAGTGTACACTTCCTTTTTAATCAGCAGGATCCATAATTATTGTAATCTGACTAGTGTGGAACAACTGAAAAGTGTTGCCATCTGGTGTTAAACAGTTGGCACCACTTTTCAGTTGTTCTACACTAGTCACCAAATGACACTAGTGTTAAACAGTTACCTTGTTGTCTAGAGAAAAACATTTTGGTGTACATTGATAAGAACAGATTCTTTGAAATTTTTCCATGGCACAATTTTCTTTCAAGTGTACTGTATGCTTCTTAGATTGAATACGATACGTATCTCTTGGATGATACATTAAAAGCCATAGGGTCCTTCTACCTGGTGTTTCTGCCAGGGGAAGGAAAAGATTTCATCAACGGGATAAATGAGTAACCTGCCATTTACCTTGTTTACAAAGCACTAAATCATTATGATCGAGTTGGACCGCAATCATCAAGCCAATAATCTTGCCTTGTAAACATTTTGGGATTAAAACGATCGCGATGCATTTTTCATGCTTCGGACATGGATCGTGACCATGATGGAGCAAGTATTGTGGTTGAAGGGTCATGTAAATGGTTTGGAATTGTGATCATAACACCAAACCATTGTTGATCATTGCACTGAATGGCAAAGTTCTGACGCGATGCTCGTGTTGGATCTCGATGGCTTTGCAACTTTGTATCATGACTGTGATATTGCTATGGCGATCTGTCGGTCAATGCCACGTAAACGGGATAATGAACTCAGAGTGTGACTAATACAGAAATTGTTCATTAACGTGTTAATTAATTAATTAGCATAAAATAATGGACCTACAAAAATCACAAACGTCACTGGAATTAAAAGGAAATGATGTAACAGTGACAATCAACATTTTATTTTGTTATCACACGTAGCAAAGAACTCGTGATTTGAGCTTTGATGATTGGTCACGACAGGTGCACCTGCTGTCAGTCACTGATTGATCACTGCTTCAAAATCGTTACCGACTGTCAGCCAAATTGGGACGACTTACACAGAGGCGTGAGATGTATTGGACGAAGACGACAACACAGATCACGTACCTCACAAAGGGCGACACTTTCCTGCGTGAAGAGGTCGGTGGCTTGCCGTGCCGCCAGCATATACTTCGTGTAGAGGGTGGGGTTGGATGTCACATTCACCAACTCCAATGCTTTCCTACAACAGACGTCGCACAAAATTAAAGCTAGGTGCACACTGGGGAACCACTGTTATGATTTTTTCGTATAGTCGACTTAAAACAGATCAAAAGGGACGTTGTTAGTATGTTCTTATATAGCGTATGTTCTTATGGTACCTTCTTATATAGATCGGTATCCAGTCCTTCTAACTGTTCAAAGCGCTTTACAAGCCATGCTTTCTAACCGCTTAGCCACTGCATCCCACATTATGTAAAATTTTTTATTAAGGATTTTGTACACAACTCATGTCAAAGTGCAGAATTTGTTAGTCACACAACGTAAGGCGTCATAAACTTGTCAACGAGACAAGTCGTAGTCTAAAAAGTGACCCAAGTTGATTTTAGTGGAATATTTACAAAAACCAGTGTCATAGAATATAAGTGGAAAATAGACCCTGGATGCTTTGTCCCCCTCCGTCATATATTCCGTCAAGGTTAATTATGCTGCATTATAGAAAATGGAACTGACCTACAGAATTTAAACCCACACTACCCCTTCAGAAATGTCATTGCTGTTGTTGTCTCATTGGGACGGTCTCTAATCTATCTGACGGTCCCCATTCTATCTGACCCCGGCACAGAAAACAGAAGTTGCATCTCACCTGTAGAGTGGCAAGAGAACTGCGCTGTCGCTAGGTGTCACCTGTGTCTGCTGCAGTACAACATCGAGGATGTGACCATGACTGCGCCTCAGCAGGTACGCGGCAGAGTTCATCAGTCGCTTCGCCTTGTGTCTTTGCTGTTCTGCGTCTTTCTGCCTAATACGACATTTCTACCTTCAACACGGCTGTACCCAATTTTGGGGCCCATTCACAGTAATTATTGTCAATATTTACCCATTCATACAAAGCTTACACAAGGAGGCATCAAGGCCCATGTACTAATTTAAATGTCAGTCGTACGCCAAATATGAAAACTGTTGCGTCATGCAACACTGCATGGTGAACTGTTACAGAACTACTATTGTTTTAAATTGCATACCGTTCACTGCATGACATTGCTACAGATGTTTTTAAATTTGGAAAATAATTTGTTTAAGTACTATGTGAATTAGTGCTTTGTACGAACAGTATGTCGACAATTGTGAATGGCCCCTTACTGGTCCGATCAAAGACAACTTCAACAATGTTCTACAAAGCATCGAAAGTCGAATTTACGTGAGGCGATAACGTTGTCACGAGGCGATGGTGGCGTCACTAGGAAAGGTCACAACAATTTCACATTGCATGTGACGTCACATCAAAATACCATATTTGACTTAAGCATACAGTGTGCTAGAATAAAAATTTGCCCATGAAAAAAATGTCAAGGAATCTATTCATATAAATGTACACCAAGATATGACGTCACATCAAAATACCACATTTGACTTAAGCATACAGTGTGCTCGAATAAAAATTTGCCCATGAAAAAAATGTCAAGGAATCTATTCTTATAAATGTACACCAAGATATGTTTCTCTAGACAATAAGATAACCGTTCAACACTAGTGGCGTAATTTGGTGGCTGGTTTAGAACAACTGAAAAATGGTGCCAACTGCTTAACACCAGATGGCGACACTTTTCAGTTGTTCCACACTAGTCAAATTACAATAATTATGGATCCTGCTCATAAAAGAGGTGTTCGCTAATTAGGGCATGTATGCTTAATAGGGCAAATATGGTATATCAATAACGAGAACAATTGTTTTGTTAGCATGCCTAATAAACTGATATACACTATAAATTGGGTGGTCCTGCATGCACTTGCCTGGTCGAGAGCAGAACGACATCAACATAGACGGACAGCAAGGCCGCCATGAGGCCATGGTAGGTAGGGGGTTGCGAGAACTACAGACAGAAAGAACAAACTGTAGAAATCAACAAATAAATACTATAAACATGCACGCACGCACGCACGCACGCACTGTGTCTTTCTAAGCTCTTACTTGAAAATAAGATTGGATATCCAGAACAAACGGTTCTTTCAAATGATTACAAAAAGATCCATCACTGAGAAATATTAGCTACCCACTTCTTTACCAAACAAGGAAAATTTGGTGGGGAATAAGAACTTGTAGAAATATATCCACATAACATCCAGTGATGACTTTTTGTAACTTAGCTGTACGTAATAATATGTAGCCATGTTCCCAACTACCACAGAATATGTAGCCATGTTCCCAACTACCACAGAATATGTAGCCATGTTCCCAACTACCACAGAATATGTAGCCATGTTCCCAACTACCACAGAATATGTAGCCATGTTCCCAACTACCACAGAATATGTAGCCATGTTCCCAACTACCACAGGATATGTAGCCATGTTCCCAACTACCACAGAATATGTAGCCATGTTCCCAACTACCACAGAATATGTAGCCATGTTCCCAACTACCACAGAATATGTAGCCATGTTCCCAACTACCACAGAATATGTAGCCATGTTCCCAACTACCACAGGATATGTAGCCATGTTCCCAACTACCACAGGATATGTAGCCATGTTCCCAACTACCACAGAATATGTAGCCATGTTCCCAACTACCACAGGATATGTAGCCATGTTCCCAACTACCACAGAATATGAGAATAATAATAATATGAATTTATGTAGCGCCTGAATCCACTTAAAATGAAATGCTCTCGGGTGCTTTACATAAAATTAAATATGTATATGTAGTTAAGAAAATAAACCGTGTAAAACAGACAAGCAGGTTAAGACACATTCTAAATTTACACCAAAACAGATAAGACATTAAAATTATAATACATATAAATAAAACACATACATATATATATATATATATATATATATATATATATATATATATATATATATATATATATATATATATATATATATATATATATATATATATATATATATATATATATATATATATATATATATATATATATATATTTATGTATATATATATATATATATATACACACACTTACAACATTTAAATTATTAATACATCTCAGTCATTAAAAACACAGGTAGTGACATATTAAAATTGGTATAGTTGGTGCCTGGATAAGAATACAATCAGTTAACTTTTTCTCAGTTCAGTTGTAGAAACATGTTTAAGCCTCCCATTCTATTAACAATTTCATGCAGATACGCCACAAGGTTTGAACTTATGATTTTCCAGTATTTTGTATACAAGATGCATACAATGTCCACTTGTAAGTTCCTGAGATCAAAACTGATCAGTCAGGCCACATTCAGACTGGAGTGGTATAGGATCATCACGAATACGCACAATCACTTGATTATGCAATAATGATGACAAACGAACAAAGAGTACCTTTTCTCTGGCCACATAGCAGTGGTCGCAGTAATGGAGAAATCGCTTCAACTCCTGTTCGACTATCAATAACCTGCAAACAAGTTCATGACATACGTTACACAAATCACGGAGCACCCTGCAGATTTTTACACTAAACATACAAAGTCTGATCATTTTGTATTGTAAAATCGTGTTATACAGAATAAACCATATCTATTGTAACATCTTGACTATCAACCCACACGTTCTGGATGAATATACCATCGTCCCAAAAAATATGTCTCCTCCACATGCAATGTAAACATCAGGCTGAAACATAATAATATGTCTCCTCCACATGCAATGTAAACATCAGGCTGAAACATAATAACATAATAATATGTCTCCTCCACATGCAATGTAAACATCAGGCTGAAACATAATAATATGTCTCCTCCACATGCAATGTAAACATCAGGCTGAAACATTCAAATTAAACATAACAATAAAATTATATCAAACAAGTTGTGGTTAATTAAAACACATTTGGGCAGTCAAGATTTTAGAATAGATACCTATTTTACACAGTTCCAGTAACACTGTATGTTTGCTGGAACGTTCAAGTTGTGCTATAAGCTACATAATCCACAAACACAGTGTGACTACAAACATAACTCAAGCAGACAACTGTAGAGAAACCTAACAAATATGACTAATATCAAACTCTTGGTTTTTCATTTATACCAAACATGTAGAAAAACTAATCTCACTGTTGTAACACCTATCATTTCAAATCTCAATATGAAAACTCATTACATGATGCCAAAATTAAAAGTAACAAATGCTAGGCTATTTGTAAGCTGACAGACCCACCTACACAAGAGAACAGAACGTTGAATGTGGTCAACAAACAAACCTGTCAGGCTTCAGACCATTTAAGAAGTCTTCTGTGAGACGCTCCACAACTTTGCTGCATAAAACGAGAAATCATTACATATTGCATTTCCTTTTAACAGTTAAGGCTGGTTTACACTTGTGAGCAATTTTTGCCTTGTGTTGCACAATAATGCGCGACTAATTGTGTGAATTTAAATGAGCACCATCTCTAGAAACTGCTACCTATATATTTACTCACTATGCCTTCAAAGTGATCAACTGTTAGAACTCGTTTCAATTCTTCCTGACAAATTTGGTTCGACAAATTGACCTCAGATGGATGTTCATATAAACTATCCTTGCAGTGTAACATCGCACAACACTGTGGACAAAATTCACCAGTACAAACTGAACTTTAATCTTCACATTGTGAATAATCTAAACTATATTTGTAAAATATATTACAGAACAAAGTTAAGATAAACAGCATTACAATTAGACACATTTAGTAACCACTACTGAAATGAAAAGATTAAACTTTTTATGTACGATGAGTTAATCCAACTAGGACACATTTTTTCTAACACTGATGACAGTACATAATTTATGCAACAATAAAAACAACACCACTGAACCTGGTATACAACTTCATCGTTGTTTGCAGAACTTCATTTGAGATGTTCATGGCACAAGTCAAGGTCACGTTCCATCGAAGGTCAGCCAGCCACTGCAACTCAGTTGGTCCGGAAAACTTTGCTTGCTTGCCCTAAACATTATTTCGACTCATGAATATAAATCTGTTTCCAGTGATCGCACTAAATAAGTAAGCAGCTTTCTAGCCATTCTCAATGTTCAGTTATCATTCATGAATTTACAATTATTATTATTATTTTGTACGGCATCACATCCAAATACAATTCACACACCCAGTAATATTACAAATAATATTACATATAAAATGTTTTTAAATAATTAAGATTGGCATGTAAATATGATCATGAGCTATATGATATAAATAAAAAAGCAGCATCACATATAACATAGAATAAAAAATGTCAGGTTGAATATAAAACAAATAAATTAGATTAAATGCTTGCACCTATGAATCTACATACACACACGCACACTTGAGTTCAATTTACCATATTTATTGATCCAAGTGGCCTTTTCTGTTCCGGACTATCTGAAAGAAAATAAACTCAATTACAACACATATTATACCTGTTTAAACTAGTGCCATGGGTACAAATGAGAACAAACTATTGGAAACCTGTCCAGCCACATTCACAAAATGGTCAGCATAGTGAATTCCGTGAATACATTCACTGTCATCCAGCACATTATGCAGAAGTGGACAGAGCATTCATAATAATGTACGACTGAATGTGTTTGCATAAGTAAGCCATTACTCAACCTTCTTAACTACAAGTCATAACATGTGGGGACCGTTTATTCTCAGCGAGTAAACAGGTCTAAGGAGGACACAGTAACAACTTACGTATTTTCCTCCGCCTGTCAATTGAGTTGCAGCGTTTTGCTGCATTTCCACTCAGACCGCCAGACACGAGCTGTCCGTTCTGTCCAGTCTCCTGCAGCACACGCCTGGCAAAACAACCAAAAAGTCTTACTCCAAAAGTACCAGGGACAAAATCATTTCAAAACATGGAATTTTGCGTAATGTTACTGCAACTCTGTGAGTAATACAAGGTCATAACTGTCAACATTTGACAACCAAACACCATATGACAGCCACCAGTGATCACCAAGACATTCCTATTTAGCATGCATCAAATAGTGGGAAAGTAATAAAATTGTAGACATATATAATATTCTAATTTCCACCAAGATTTTGTTGCACAGCCCAGTCCGCTTGCGATATCTCTGCTGGTAGTGCTATTTATTACGTGAGACTTCCCACATACAATGGAGTTGACGGGACTGCTCTGGATTAAACACGCATAACATGGTTCAACGAAATTAATTATATATGCCAGTGGCACAGTATCACCACTATTCCAAGATACTAGAGTTGGTGACAGAATTCCACCAGAGCATGCATGTACGCTATGAATCTACTTGGAGTATGCAGCCTTTCGTGGATGCATTTTGTTTTTGTCTATCCACCATCACCAAATATGAGTATATCATATCAATAAATTGAGCCCTGTAGTGCCAATTTATTACCTTTAAGTGTCAGCGTGATGACGCATTAATGCATGTCCAGATATAATGCACAGGGTTTTTGTTAAGAGCCGGGACCTGGGTAATTTACTCGGCTATGGCGATCCATGTTCCCGGCTATCGTAGTCGACGTAGTCGTAGAGCTAGATGGAAGCCGATTTTTATTATCCCTCGCGTCGGCTAATGACCGACCCGCTTTTGCATTAAACATTGCAGCGTCAACGTCTCACAGACAGGTCAGCTATCGTTGATGATAACGACATGTAGCAGCAAATCAGCGCTGGTCAACAAATGTAATTTTGCGTTAATACACAGCAGTTTTTAAATAATTCGCACAGACATTTTACGCATCGCCAAAGCATATTTACTTCGCACAATTCATAGCGTTACTTGTGGTTCGTAGTTAGTAGATTGTCCGTCAAGCGCCTAGCGGACAGATCGGCAACCATGCCGTAGCAGTTCAGTAAAATAAGATGTCTAAGACAATCGTAAATAGTGCATTTTTTTAAAGCAAACTTATAAGAAAAGGTAACGTTTGTTAAAGCATATCCCGAAATGTTAATCACTGAACTTGGCCAACATTATCCTTAAATAGCGTCTGAATATTCCATTATTGCCAGAGTTTTACGAAACTGGTCAGCGTACGCTGCTGGCGCGTGCCGAACCCCTACTAGTGATCTAGTCTGGCACTGAACTGTCACGAAATGGCAAAACTTGCCAAAAGGAATCAAGTGACGATGAGGTGTTTTTGAGATATCGGATATTACGTCATAGTAATTATTCACAATTCTACAGACTATTTGATTGTGTTTATAAAAATGACTTGTATACTGGTTGCTGCACCATTCGCTCTAGCCTAAGCCCTAGGACTAGGTCATAGACTAGTACATAATATAATATGTGTAGTTCGATAATCATATTTTTTTCATTAAAAACTTTTCTAACAATTTGTTTGCACTGCAACAATGATATAATTGTTTGTGATTTAGAATATGGATGTCTTAGGCAAAAGTTTCTTCTGATTTTTTGTGAAAACGGCATGTTATATTACATATAGCAATTCTTGCCTACGGTACTACACTGTTTATGACGTTGATTATTTGGTAACTTAGTATCACTTGCTTCCCTTTGAAAAAATGTGTGACAAAGAAGCAACCTTGAATAACCCCTCTTAACAAAAACCAAAGCAGGACAATTATGTGATCAATTGTGGCAAACGATGTACATTTTCACAATTATTAAGTTTTTGTGTTTTTTTTCAATTTGGAAAAGCACGAAGTTCGGACACACGACTATTTCCAATATTCATATCAACAAGGTACTATTAGTAACCTTTGCTATTTGTTGCTGTGTGATAATTCGTAATATTTTCATTAATTTGTTATGCAGTCATGAACATGTATATGGGCATTATTGGCCTATTTGGGAGAAAAAGGCGATTAGGCAAAACAGTAATTTTCTATTGCTATATAAACTAAACTCCTGAAATTTTAATATGTTGTTTACCTAATAAAGGAATGTGCACAACTTGCAAAAATGGTTATCATAGAACTTGTCCTACATTCTCATTTTGGGTATTAAAATTCGTAAAAATATCAGAAAAGTAAAAATTTAAGGCTGTATTATTCTACATTCCTAGTGACAACCAAGAGGTTATTACCAGTATCCGTGACAACATGATATCAAAATGGACCTTGTACTGTAACACAATTACACACAGGCTGCTGAAATCACTCTGGGAAATTAACGAGAGACTCGGGTGGATTTGACGGATTTTTTTACAATAAAATGAATTTCGAGTTGTTTCCATTTCCCTGTATAAATATTATTCAACTTGCCATTCATGTAAGTTGCACTGCCGAAATAAACACGTTTCTGTCATAAAACGTGTCTTTTGTATGATGCCTATCATTGCTAAGTCTTTGTTTTTGTCAAATGAACTACTGGAACATTAGGTGATTTTCCGAGAGCGATTGCATGCCGAAAAACTCTGCCATTCCAACATGGTGCAAATCACTCTCTGCATGATGGTACAAACAGTTTTAAAATGTGCACGGCGGGTATCCATGTAATTCCGACTATAGATGACCACCTTTGAACCATCTCGGCGACAAAGAATGGGGAATCCCACGATGATTCGGCGGACAGCATCACGTGATGTCGGATTCCTTCAAATCAAGCGCTCTAATTGGTAGTAATATTAATTTCCATCCTCTGACATCAGCTTAAAATACCAGCTACGTTCGTTTCGATCGACTTTTTTATCCCCTGCGTTTCGTTCAGTTATATCGCTTTGTAAAACGACATTATGCCATTTGGTCGAAAGCGAGTGGGAGATCTTTCAACAGTACTTGTAAGCTGTGACGTGTTTACACTGTTGACTTAAATAAGCATATTATTAAGATCTGATTAGAATACAGAACTTTACACTTCAACAATAACATATGCATGTTACGATGTATATTTTTGTCTGTCACAATTAAATCACCATCTTCTTTGTCGCAGATGCCATTGTCATGTCATGTCATCGCACGATTCCAGATGTGAATCATGTGCAATACACTCGGGGATGGATATCTCAATAACAATTTGTTAGCCAAGGTTCAACAAGGTTTAAGTTTTGCTTAACCGGAATCATAACAAAACAACTTTCCTGCTTTTAGCGGATCGGAGCGGACAAAAATTCAAATTAATTGAATGATTTCCCCTACACGCTACCGGAAATTATCGTTTCCGTGAAATCCTATGGCATGTACCAAAGATAATTTCTTTGTACTGATACATAGTAGTACCACCAGGGTACACAAATTAGTGTCATCTTAAAATATGTTTCTCCGACCGAAGTGATATTCTGGATACACTTGTAAGCTGTGACGTGTTGCCATCTCTGGTTGCGAACCTGCCATGCACACTGTGTAGGATGCATACACTCTCTATCCTAGCTGTCGGCCGCATCCCTCGGCATGGTGTGTGGCCTCGAGACTTTCTGCACCAGTTGCGACAAGGTCATCAATACAACTCTGTCAACAGACCATATCGATGAGACTCAGGCGAGAGTCTGTGCGGCAAGTGCAGGCCAGCTCGTCGGTCACGAAAGGTTGCTTGAACGGCTCGAGATGAATCCACCTATGCACTATGCGTTTTAGGGATTTTGCTGTTTATGTTGGCTCCAGTGAACTATATCTGTATGAACTATGGACTGGTGTGCTATTTTCCAGACGTTTTCTGTTTGGTACATTTATTGTGATAAGTTGCTTAGTTTGTCATATATTTTTATTATTTTACAATGCCAATGACTGTGAACTTTGCCTTTTGATAGATTATATGTTCAGTAATGTGTATGCAAAGTTTCAATCATCTAGGTTGCTTTTCAGATGTTGAAATGTATGTGCCAATGTACATAAACTTTGAATGCGATTTTCTCAAAAACATGTTTCCCTGGCACCTACTGCCTCCCGTGTCACTTATCTCTGCTATTGTTTGACAGAATTGCTTGAAACTTTCTACAGTGTTTCTTGATAGTATGCTCTTTAAAACTGTGTAGTCACTTTTTAGAAAACATTACCTATATTTTATATAATGAACCATCCATGTTAAATTTCATGGAAGAAAAAATACATTCAAATGTAAAATAATCATGAAAACAAGTTTTTTGAAAACTGGGAAAGTCAACTGACTGTTTTCATTGGGGTTATGTGGAGTAACTATACACCAAATTTGAGTCCTCTAAATCCAATGGTTATTGATGTAAGTCACACGCAACATTCAATCCAATTTGGCTGCATACTGTGGGAAAATCTGTACGAAACTGTCCAAAAAAAATTTGCATTACTGTTACCAGGACTTGCAATCTATGAAAGTTTCAGCTCTGTAGGTTCAGTGATAATGAAATAAGAATATAAAATGTGTTTAGACCCAAGCGACGCCTTAAAGCAATTATATTTTTATTTTCGTGCACGCATTGTCCTTCTGTTTATGATTCATTGATGTTACATCCTAAAATGCAGGTACAATTACATTATATATATATATATATATATAAGTTCCTGGTGTATCCACAGTGGTCTGTGATACGTAGTGACTCGGCCACAGGCTGAGCATGATAAGTGGTCCCTGCTTTGGGGTTCATGGTCCCTGCTATAGCCACACTTAACAAAATCCTGACGCAGATGATATAATTCAGAAAAAAAACTTACTTTTTTTGTGTGAGGAGCTTGAGGTATCTTGATAGGTTTCCCTGTAGCTCAGCTTTGAGTTCTCCATCTGGTAGCTTCTCAATGGCTCTAACAAACAGCTTCTCCAGTTGTAGACCTTGCAACGCAGGATCTGTTCAAAACAACAAAGTCTATTTGAAACCTTTTAATTGAAAGTACCAACAGGCCTTAGGATTTCAAAGTTCAAGGGAAAACTGCTTTTTCAGTTCCATGCCCTGATCATGGGAACCCACTGGAAACTGAAAATTTAGGTTCTGTGAAAACAAGACTTGGGAACCCATTTTTTACACTGTTGATTTAAATAAGCATATTATTAAGATCTGATTAGAATACAGAACTTTACACTTCAACAATAACATATGCATGTTACGATGTATATTTTTGTCTGTCACAATTAAATCACCATCTTCTTTGTCGCAGATGCCATTGTCATGTCATGTCATGTCATCGCACGATTCCAGATGTGAATCATGTGCAATACACTCGGGGATGGATATCTCAATAACAATTTGTTAGCCAAGGTTCAACAAGGTTTAAGTTTTGCTTAACCGGAATCATAACAAAACAACTTTCCTGCTTTTAGCGGATCGGAGCGGACAAAAATTCAAATTAATTGAATGATTTCCCCTACACGCTACCAGAAATGTTCGTTTCCGTGAAGTCCTATGGCATGTACCAAACATAGTTTCTTTGTACTATGATACATAGTAGTACCACCAGGGTACAAAAATTAGTGTCATCTTAAAATATGTTTCTCCGACTGAAGTGATATTCTGGATACACAGTCATTGCTGAATCTTAGGGCTTCTTGATGACAGTAGTGAACATTTAGTTTAGGTCTGTAAAATAGTTATATTAAATTTCTGGAATCAATACATGGTAATTTCAAGGCTGTTGGACTTAGTGTGAATATCATATAAAGGCCATTTCATGTCAGCGATTATTTGCCCAGTTAGTGTTGTGGTAAACACCCTGTGGGGGCAAGGCTAGCATTGTTCGAATAAACTCTGGGTCCAATTCCACACTGTCACAATTTTGCTGCCATCACCAACAGCTCGCGCACCCGTTGTGAGGGATTGGTGCAAGTCAATATGTTGCACTAGACATGTCACTCATCTAAACGTACACAATTAGTTGTGTTTGACACGGTTTGCCAATCATATTGAGGCACAAAGTGCTTATGTAAACTATTACGATTGAGTAGATATATGTATATCTATATATCTATGTATATATATATATATATATATATATATATATAAACTATAGGACTAGATCGTAGCAGTACAAGTAGCCGGTCCAGTGCCAACGTTGTGAATAGCACGTGGCAACCAGAACCCGCACCGCCACCGGGACTCCCGGCGGGAGGGTGACACACGAACAACAGCTTCCGAGGAATTAACGACTGAAAGTAATCGACTGAATACTTCATCTCATGCACTGATTGATTTGATGCCAACCTGACTTTAACTTTCTTCGGATAATTTTGACAAATTTGACGGCTTTTGCTTCCATTGGTATTGTTTTACAGTTCAAAAATCAAGACGCGAAAAAGAAACAAGAACACGCTAGCTACCGCAAACCAAATGTCGTAAAAAAACGTTTTGTTAAATGCCTGCTGATTTGTGTAAAATGTTTGCGAATAGGCCAATCAGAAATACGACTTCATATATTTCGTTATAGAGCTAGTGTTAAAACTCTCAAGTCTCAAGTACGTATCATTAACACATCCCAACAACATTAAACGTTGCGTAGTTATTAATTAGAAAAGCAGATACGTGATAAATATTTTTTTATTTAAATGCAGTATGAATAAATTTATGATTTGTGGAACATATTTTAAGAACGAAACTATAATCGAAAAATTTCGCTATACGTGACCAATGCACTATGGGAAGTGGAGTAGTTTGGTTTGGACGGCATCATGAGTTTTGTGTGGGATTTCCAAAACAGCTTTGCTGTTTGTGGTGACAATTTGCGTGTCGAGAGCATCGCATCACAGCCGCTGTCTTCTTAAGAGTATAGTTAGTTCACTGGCAAGAAATAGTGGTTGTATCATCGGTACATTTGCGATGGACCACTTTAGAAACTTTGATCACTCCAGTGAGCATATTCTGTTGTACCTATGTTTGTGTCAGTTTTGGAGGATTTCTTCATTACTTTAACTGATTTAAAAGCTAATTGCATTGATTTTGATATAAACGTAACATTTTCTGTCGCATGTTGTGTTTTAGGTGTCAATGGACTGGCGAGATCTGGCGATGATGCTGCTCTGGACCGAAGAAAGAGAAATTATAAACTGGTTTTAGATCCTACTTTGAAACCAGGGTCACAAAAAGTTTACCGCTTTGATGGCAGTTTACCTGGGGTAATTGTGACAAACTGTTTGATAAAAGTTTACTGACCATTGACGCAATGATGGCACCAATATTTATCATGCCAGGTCTGATCAAAATGATAACAATAAAATGACAGCTAAGATAGTGACAGCTAAAATGGCACCAAAGCAAACTATGACAGGTTTCACTTTTGACTAAGATGAAAACATTTTGGTAATTTTTTGGTACAACTGGTTGGGAATTACTGTTTAGTTAAACAAAAAGTTATACTCGTACAAACATTTTATACCAATAAGAAATTCTTTTTTTGCAAAATAATCTCTGGTAAATTTGCAAATAATGGATGCATAAAATATTTATTTACACAGTTTGTTTACATGTTGAAAAAAGTTTATTAAAAAGTCCCCTTATTGTTACATGGTACTTAATCATGTCGGTGCTTGGTTAATAATAATTAACTTTTATTAGCCTAATGAGAAATTGGGTGTTATTCCAAATCCTAGAATATCCACTTCTAAATATGGTTCCAACAAGTTATTTTGGGATTATCAAGCACTCTTATTCTGAGTATTGTTTCAAAATTTAATACATACACGCAGTGCTGGTGTAGCTTTAATGTTTGTTTATTTTTGTGTTTTGCTTTTTATGTGTTTCTGTTTTACCAAGTATTTTGTTGTTATTACAATACAACATTAATTTGAAGCATTAACATACACTTGATCATATCATATTTGGTGTTATTGGCCATTTCACTGTTTTATATGTGCTGCTAACTAGTCTCCTATGACATCATTCTTTATTATTGATTTGTAGTGTGTTGACTAAACCTGTAAAATTCTGTGTAGACACCATTTTATTATAATTATTTGCAACAGTTGAACTAAATACTTTAATGCAGCATGCACTAACTGAACAGTACGTATCCTCCGCCATGGTGTACAGCAAATGTATCATTTGTTTGTACTTCATTTCAGGAAACAACTCCTCTGATTGTACGTGATCCCAGATCTCGTATGAAGCGGTTTTGGACTCGCAGAGAACCAGCCCTTCTGCCTGTTCCAAAGTTTAAGGTAATTATATGAAATGCTTGCACTTTACAAATGTAACACTATGTAAACACATTAGATATATTAAACACACTACTGCAAAACATAACATTCTGTTTCACTAAATTGGACGTTCGTTGAACACATTTAGATATATAATTTTTTTACTACAGTACGAAAAGTTTCTTCCTAAATACAGTAAAAGACTGGTGTTCTCCCTGTTTAAATCAGACGCATCATTTGTAGATGGTTAATATTTTGAAAACATATTCACACATAAATATTCAGATATGTGCCACTTGTTTATTTTCTCTTTTCTGCAGGCAATATATTCTTTTTTTTCTGCCATTAAACGTATAAAGTATCATATTCTTGTGATAAAATCATGTTGTACAATATAAAGTATTTTCTAACATATTGATCCCTTGAATAATATTTTTATGTGGCACGCTGAACAGAAAGGTCAGTGTTCATTAACAAATAATAATCTAATTATATTTTTTTAAATTGTTATTTAAAAAAAATTAGGGTGGCCAAGATGTTAGACTAGATGTAGTTTATAACATAATTTTGCAATAAACATCAGATCTTTAGATGCACAAGTTGAAAAACAACATGAATGTTTCAGTATGATGAGTATTACGTCGGTTTGATCCTGCCTAAAGAGGTCACCTTCTGTCGATTGAATGACAACATCAACCAGAACTTCCTGTTCGACATGTGCAAGAGCTTTGGGAACGTGGAAGAATGCAACATCTACTATCACCCAAAAACTAAAAAACATCTTGGGTTGGGTCGGGTAAGTGTGTCAAGTAAGAAGGCTAATTCTATGTTACATGCAACATTAACCCGATGCGTGCAAAATTGTGTGCAGTTGATCATGTTTCTAAGTAAATGAGAAGCACAAAAATAAATAAACTTTCTTGTCACAAGTGACATCTCAGAATTTTATAGAAAATGAAAATTGCTGGAATTATAGTCTTTGTGCCAGGTATCGGGCAACTCTCTGTGCTGGATATCAAACAACACTTCCAGATATTATTGTTCAAGTAACACTTTGTGCTGGATATCAAGCAACACTGACAAATGTCAAATAACACTTAGTGCAGGATATGAAGCAGCACTCTGTGTCAGAAGTCAAGTAACACGTTGGATGTCAAGCAACACTGCATCAGATATCACACAGTACTGCATTGGATATCAGACAATACTCAGATAGCAAACAAAACAATGTTAGATGTCAGGTAAAACTGCATCAGATATCAAGCAACACTGCATCAGATATCACACAGTACTGCATTGGATATCAGACAATACTCAGATAGCAAACAAAACAATGTTAGATGTCAGGTAAAACTGCATCAGATATCAAGCAACACTGCCTGATGTAAATCAACACTGTCTGATATCATACACTTTGTGCCTGATATCAAGCTACATTTTGTGTCGGATATCAAGCACCACTTTCCTGAGAAATTTTAAAGGTTTTACATGATCATTTACATCAACTAGCTTTTTACACATTTAGGGCCCCTCCTTATTTGTGTGGAGATATTTCATTGATTTTATTATGAATCTGTTGTTTATTATAGGTGCTGTTCACGTCAACAATGTTAGATGTCAGGTAAAACTGCATCAGATATCAAGCAACACTGCATCAGATATCACACAGTACTGCATTGGATATCAGACAATACTCAGATAGCAAACAAAACAATGTTAGATGTCAGGTAAAACTGCATCAGATATCAAGCAACACTGCCTGATGTAAATCAACACTGTCTGATATCATACACTTTGTGCCTGGTATCAAGCTACATTTTGTGTCGGATATCAAGCACCACTTTCCTGAGAAATTTTAAAGGTTTTACATGAGCATTTACATCAACTAGCTTTTTACACATTTAGGGCCCCTCCTTATTTGTGTGGAGATATTTCATTGATTTTATTATGAATCTGTTGTTTATTATAGGTGCTGTTCACGTCAACAAGGGCTGCACGACAGTGCTGCGAGAAACTTAACAACACATCCAAGATGGGCAAGATTATGACTGTCATCATCGACAGCATGGGTACGTCTGTTAGTTCTCTTGGTTGGGTTGTTATAGGACGTACATTTTAGCCATGCACTGCATGCTGGGATAGAAAGTACCACAAAGTTCCGTTTACTTCCATATATTATAGGGACCAATATTGACATCATTGTTATATACACACTTTATTCCCTCCTACTATCGTTTGATGCATACATCGAAAAACATGCATGCTATCACACTTATATTCGCACAAACTATACAAATTTACACCTGAGAAAGGTCATGTCCTAATCTCTGATTTGGTTTTTGACTAGACCCATTAATGGATAAGATAAGGGATCAAAGTATTTATACTTGTAATATTATAGTCGGTTACCGGTACTACTTTTCTGGTATATGTGCTTCGACCAAATACTCATTTGGTTATTGGTACATTAGTAGAAAGTTTCTAAAAAAATTATTTTGTGGATTTGATGAAATTCTGTAAACACGAACATTTTCGTTTAAGAATCCATAGATGAAAGAGTTTAGCCATAATGCCATCAGACTTGGTGTCAATTACATTAAAAAAAAATGCTGACATCAATCGCTGTCACTGGCTTTGCTTCAACGATTTGTAAATTGCAATCGAAATTCACAAATACGCCTTCGCATAAGAATCAGATAAACAGTTTTAAGTGCAGTTAATATGCAATACCAACATAACATTTCGGTGAAATGACATGCTTCCATTACATCGTAAATTTAATCGTTTTCGCAACGCGAAACCAACATGCCAAATTCGCAACCGAAGGCTCTACCGGTGCGCTAAAATATGAATTCGTCATCCACATATAAATCGATGTTAAGTGGTGCATAATAAATTTATGCTTCAGTCGAGATCGGTTGAAAGACGAAGTGAAACAATTATTAATTCTACCTATTGTCTTTTTCTGTGTTTTATCAGCTTGCATATTACATTTGTCAAATCATATACGTTTTCGGCTGCTCAGATCCAGGTTATCATTTTCGATTCGTAGGCCTGTTGGTCCAGTACATCATCTTCGTAGTAGATCTATTCCATAACGGTATACGTACATGTGTCTTATTCAGTTCAAGAATCAACAGCATGTGACATTTAAAAATAATACACGTTGATGCTAGTATACTCGTTTAATAAGTTCCATAAACTGCATATTGGCATATCAGCACACACGGCTTTGACAGCATTCATGGACTTGGTGCAGCGGGCGGCGATCGCTGTTATTTAGTTGCAGGTGGCAGAGAGAACACCTAACGCGCCTGGCGTACAGCGTGGTCCGAAATCGTGGACCCAGACCACCACGTTATAACGAGGCTCAACTGTACATAATATATTGCATTTTATTGATTATGTGTAGCAAAAATTTGAGTTAAAAAGTTACATTATGTATAAGAAAAGTTAGTGAAAATTGAAAATACCAGTTACCTTTTAACCAATTCCAATTACTTTTGAAAACAAAATACCAGTTCCAATTCTGTGTAATTGACCCTAAGTCTGAATGCAATGAGAGTATGTTGAGTATTAATATGAATTCAAGTAGAATGTGTTGTTAAGGGGATATGTAGCAGTACAGGAATATGTACTATACAAGAACCAAAAGTATTATTATAAAAGTTATCTTTTTTGATAGTAAACATACAAAGCTATTGGAATATGGAGGAAACACATTTTGAGAAATTTTTTCAGAAAACATTCTAGCTGCCATATCTCCCCTTAAGATGATGTCCAGTGGATTGTGAATGATTAATTAATGTGTTTGTTGCAGGTGCTGAGAGGGACCATATGTACAAAGACCTAATAGCTGACAAACCAGTGCCCCGACCCGTGTCGCCTAAAACTCCACAGGCGAAGGACCCACGTCACAAACTGCCTGACCGACCCCCGTCGCTTGAGATGCCAGTGGCAGTGGACCGGCCAGTGACTGCTGACCGGTCAGCATCATCTGACCACTCTGGCTTCTGGACACCCGGCAGTGGCAGTACTGCGTCATCTGACCGCGGCTACGGAAGTTCAAGTTTACCCTACCCCGATAGTGTGGGCGGCTATTCGACCACCCCGTCGGAGGTGGGTTTTGCAGCAGCTGGCCAGACGGACATGAGTTACCCCCCGAGCACACCGCGCACACCGCACACGCCACAGGTGGGGTTTATCGACAACAACATGCTGCAGATGGCGCCACCGGTCACGGGATACGACGCTGGAATGACAGGCGAAGGGATAATGTTCAACGCAGATTCGTTTCAACACCCACCACCTCAGTTTGATGCACAGAATTTTGAGTCGCAACCTCATAACTTTGACCGGTCGTATAAACAGCAACAGCAGCCACACCGGTCGGGCTATGGACAATACGACCAGCCATTCCAGCGGAAGGACCGCGGTCGTGATCGCAGGGATAGCCGGTGGGAGTGGACTGATCACAGGGATAGACAGCGGAGGGAGAGGCATCGAGGTGGGAAGGACAGGGGAAGGTACCACTCCCACCACAAGGGAGGGGACGGGGACAGGGAGCACCGAGGCAGGGATAGACATCGTGGAGAATGGAACCGTAACAGGGGTAAGGACTGGAATAATGGGAGGAGCCGAGACTGGGAGAACGGGAGGGAGTGGGATAGCGGCGGGGGGAGGCAGGGGGGTTGGGAGAATGAGTGCAACAGCCGGGATAACAGCTGGAACAAGGACGTGAATGAGCAGCAATATCCACCACCACTACCGCAGCAGCCGCAGCTACAGCAGCCGCCAGCTCCTCTTCCCCCCTCTGTTCCACTTCTCCCACCAACACATATACCCCCACCTCAGTCCCCTATGCTCCCTCCCTTGGCAACAGTGGCGCCACCTCTGCCAGACATTACAATGGCTCCTCCTCCCCTGCCGCAGCCGACCGTGGTACCTGAGGTCGACGCTCGGCGTGGCACCAGTCTCGAAGCGAGGATACAATCGCTCCTGAGACAGAACTCTGATTTCGATGACGGTAGCAGTGACACGAACCAGCCGGTGCCGCCTGATGATGACGCACCGCCACTGCCACCACCACCAATGACTGAGGACGTGGTGCCACCTCCCCTACCCCCTGAACCAGAGGAGAGTGCACCCCCTCTGCCTGAGGAGAGCGCGCCCCCGCTTCCCGCAGATGGTGACGGGGAGGGCGTTTGTGATATCCCAAGTAACGGAATCTTGTCAACAGGGGAGATGTTATCAACTTTCCACACGTGGGCGACCAGTGATTTTGTGCAGGAAGAAAGTGTTGAGGTGGGGGCTGACAGGACCCCCGTTTCTGCTACCGACGTTAATATCACTGAAGTCACCAGTGCCGACATCGCTGATGCAGCGCAAAAGACTGACGTCATTGTCGACGATGATGATGGCGACGATCACATGAGTTTGTCATCGCTCAGCAGTGGCGAGGAGAAACTCGAGGTGACTGCACCACCACCACCTGGTGTCATGCAGCAGCATCAACAGCTACCTGGTGGTGCATTATTTGCGAGTCCGACCCTGCTACCCACTTGGGGTCTCGATAATAAGTTGCAGATGCAAAACATGTACATGGCGACGATGCCACCGATGCAAGGGGCATCTTTCCTCGACAGCCCCACGGTTGTGAACCACGAGTATGAAGAAGAACAGATGTTCAGCGGCGTTCTCGAGAAGGTCATTGCAGAGTTGCGCGTCATCATGATGAAGGATCTCAGTAAGAAGATGGTCGAGACGTCCGCGTTTAAGTCATTCGAAGGCTGGTGGGACGGAGAGAAGAACAGACAAAAGGTCAGCAGCGTATCTCCTACACCGTCTTTCATCACAAGATTGGAGTCGTTCACATTTAAATAAAAAAATTAATAAAATGTTTTTTTAAGAGTAACCATGCATGATGCAATTATATTTTATTGATGCGGTCTTTTTCTGGATCAATACATTTGCCATAACTGCTTTTAATATAGATTTACATATCCATATTATAAATTGAATCATATAAAATATTGTGATTAATATCATGCATTTGAATAGTTTTTAATTGCGTAATAGTTATAGTTGTAAATAATTATGATCTACTCATTTAAGATTCTAACACATTAAGACACTGAACACTCAAGAGCATTAAAACGATGCATGATGTTATTTTTTATATGTTCATGGATGGAACAGAAGCTATCAGTCTGCAGTTTGAGTAAGGAAATACAATACAATGGGGTGTTGTTTTATTATGTGATTATATTTGTTTCTGCAGTCACAGAAAGTCATACCAAATGCGACAGAGAAAGTGACTGTTGCCAAGGCAACCACTGCTCCAATGACAAAAATGTCTGACCTTGACTCTATCTCGACGCTGTTTGACAACCAGTCGAAGGGGCTGGCGAGAGCGTTTGGGGTTGGAGGTTTATTGGGCCTTCGAGGGGCTGTTCCAAAACTACCCTCATTCAGGGTGAGTTGACTAGTTTCTGGCAGTATCAGCTAGGGCTATACTGATTCATCAATGCATCAATGATTCGCGATGCTTTTCACACGATGCAATACTCGATATATTTTACAAGAATAGCAATACATATATGATACATGCAAGTTTTATCATGTTGAATGTGGAAACTATGTCAAAAGCCAGCCTTGGAAACTATTTGAAGTCTGTCCATTTCTAATGAAGACAAATTTGTTACCTGTTGAAATGTCGCTAGGGATGTCGCTAGTTGCAGTTATTAAAATAAATTTCCTGAACATTGTGTTTTCCGTAGACATAGCTGTGTAATGCAGTGCAAATAATTGTTGCTTTATAACTGTTATCGTTATGTATCGCTACATGCACTGGTGACTTCACTTTCTATCTAGGCTACACAGTAAACGCATTAAAAGTGTCATTCATGTTTTGCATTTATGTGAACCTTACCATTTATGTGAATCTTGTCATTTATATCATTTCCAGAAACGAACATGAATTTTCACTGTGACATTCAGAGAATAGCTGTCCTAATTTGGATACTAGAATTACTGTGTATATCATTAATACGCAATCATGTCGTCATTTAGCGGAAATTCCGGCCTCCTTCACCGCCTCCGCCGGACGAAAAGTTCCGTGGGCCAAGAACCCCAGATGGGTCTGGTAAGTGACATCTCCTCTAGACCAGGTATTCTTAGTAAAATTACAGTACAATTGAATTGCTAATAGTACATTGTGTACCAAAGGGTTATTCCACAGCTATAAATACAAACTTTCTATTAAAAAAGTACCATACAAAATATTCAAGCTTTACAGTGTGATTTTATATTTTAAACATTTGAGGTGGCACTTCAAGAATTAGATAACACCAGAGGATTTGGGGCGTATATGCCTAAATGTTACAAAGGGAGGGGTGTGTAATTACGTTTCTGTCGAACTGATGGTAGTACTGTAATGAGTGACATAGTCAACTTCATAATATAAATGTTGTCCTCATTCTGTGCTTGCGTCTGTAGACAATGATGACGTGTCAGATGTTGAATCTCTGCCAGCAAAGGGAAAGACAAAGAAAGCTCTTCTTGATGACACCGACAAGTCTGACTCGGATTCTGATGGTTAGTGTTCAATAGTAACAGGACATTAGTCGTAAAAATTGTTGTTTTAGAATCATTTTGAGAAGTACAATGCATAGAAAGAACAACAAAGTAATGAGTAATATATAAATTACACAGCCTGCTTCTGGCAACTATTTTGCTACCACTCTGCACTTTAAGGGGAGATATGGCAGCTAGAATGACGTTTTTTGACAAAATTACTCAAAATGTGTTTCCTCCGTATTCCAATACCTTTGTATGTTTACTATCAATAAACATGACATACCTGTAAATTAGTTAGTTTTATTCATGGATAAAGTTTGAATCTGCCATGTAATCAATGCTGCCATTCAGTCTTTGATGGTCATTTACAAGGAATGAAATTTTGGCAACGAGAAAGTGCACCGCTGGAATTTAAAATGATATGGTCATCTAGTTTGGATTATTGTGTTCACCTGCATATTCTCCAAAAAGATTTTGGTTTTGTGCAATATCTTGGGGGTAGTGAATAAAAATGTGTCGACAAATGTTACATTTAGAATATCATAACTTTGAGAATTCAGAAGAAGAAAAATATTCCTAATGTTGGAATTTTTATTAGAAGATTTCTAGAGTTAACTAAGCCATTGATGATTCTGAAAGTATATATATAAGATAAAATATCCATTATTTTTTGTAATTTTATATTAGAGGAGCCATAATTCCTTCATATCATGGCCATTTTGTTTGTTGCATGGAAACAGGGTGTGGCATAAAATTTGGGCATAAAAAATTGCACTAAGGCAACAGTTTTTTCTGGTTTACGGATCCGCCGACCACATTTTGAGGAATTTATTAAAAAACAGTTTATATTTTGTCCCACTGACATTCTCATGTGACAATTTGTTTCGAATATTTAAAAACAAGTCTAATGTCGGAAAAACAAAATGTTCCAAAAAATCGAATGGCAGAGCCAGAGAAGCATTTGCGACACTGAAAATATATTCACAACGCTGGGGAATGCCTTTCACGGTAGCGTTGTTCCACATTACTACGCAGACAACTCATTGTTCTCTGACTTTATACAAAATACAAACGATCAGTCTCGTACAAAATTGTTGTAAATAATGTTCTGTAAGAGAAGTGATTTTCATAGTCATAAAAGTTTCAGAACGAACTGTACGACTGTAGTCAAGCTATAACGTGTTGCCAACATGTTGCTGCGACGTTCGAACCAGCTATATTCTTTCACCGTGAAAGCATATCGTCTGGTTACTATGATTCCACTACACATCAGAATTATATCTACCTACCTAAATCATGTCCTTAAACCAGCAAATATCGGTGCTAATGTAGTTTATTGTGCCATTGACGCTAACGGAAATGGCAACATATATGTGACCCGCCCAATAACGGGCCAGTCAGAATGAATGTAAACACGCCGTGCCATGTGTTTGTCAGATGGCTGGTGTAACCTGATACCATAGACAACAACACATTACAAATACAGATTCAAGGGCCATTGTGGCGGCAAATTAAGGGGACGTGTCAATATTACAAATGGTCATGTTTTGTCAACAATGTGTAAAATGCCAGTGAAAAAAGGTAAATTTCGACACAAAAACAAGCATTAATTTTGTTGAGATTGCATTTTCATTAATAACCAGGAAGTTATGCTTAATTTATTATTTTAGGAAAACTACAACACTTACGACGTTGCAATTTGGCGTATTAATGCGTCTTACATGTAGGCAACATAATACAATATTGAATGGTGAAGGGTTTGTGTCAAAAATACACTGCCACTTTAGGCTGTCATTAAACTTTTGCTTAATTCATGCACAGTGATGTAGCAGACGTAATTCGTTTATGTTAACCAAAATCTATCTTAAAATTATCAGTGACACTGTCATACTTATATGTACGTCATTTCTTTCTTTGGGGCTTTTCTCAAAACGATATAATTTTGCATTTTGTTAAATTTTTTGCATTTACAATTTCTTTTAAATCTTGTAACAACCAAATAAATAAAAAACTATGTATTAATCTGGAATAGTATATAGTATAGCTGCCCCAGCTGCCTTAAATACTGCTGTAATAGTCCATACAAAAACATTTAAAAAAACTGGCCTTGATTAACCCTTTTTTCCCCTTCATCTCTCTTTTTCACCCCCTCCCAGTATTTGACCACAGTAAAACATTTTTTCTCTCCGATGTTAGACCTGACTAAAAATGTGTAAACCTAAAAATAAACTGGCCTAACTGGGCAAACCAAAAAAATCCTATCTAGCTGCCATATCTCCCCTTAACAAAGTGTTTCCACACAGCCTTAGCTGGTCAAGCGGTCTGCAGTCCTTGAACATTTACTCACTGGAATGTTTGGAAAATCACATTATCATTAATGAGAACTCACAACATTAAATAATGTCAGTTAAATACACACGTAAATGAATGATGAGGTAAAACCTCTTTTTGTTGACCTGTTCCACTGTGGTATGGGAGGAAAATGGCACGTTTTGTGATGTAGATGAGGAAGATGAGGAGGACAGCAGCAGTGGGATCAGTGAGGAAGAAGAGGAGGATAGTGAGGAGGAATCCTCGGCTGATGAGGAGGAGGCGGATGAAGATGAGGACGTCGAGATGCAGTCAGACAAGTAAGTGTTGCAGACACACTCGAATCATTCCTATTAACCCATTAGGCCCCAGGATTTTATTAAAACATGCTCCCCTGTTCCCAGGATTTCTGGCAAATTTCGAGCGATTTTACCTCCTTGTGTTAAAAAATATGTAGAAAAAACTATTAAGTATTGACAATTACAAGTTGTGTTTATTTTGAAGAATAGTCTTTTCTCCACATGCTTGTGTACATACTACATAGAAATAAGATATATTAATAAAATGTTGACATTTGATCACAATTTGCAAAGGCAAAATAGTAAGTTTGTTAAAACTTTGAAAGTTATTCTACCTTGCGACTGACATTTGACAATGATCCCATGCTATAACCCTATGCACCCCAGTGAAGAAAATGTAGCTATATGTGTTAGCTTTGCACCACTGAAAAAAATATCAAATTCTGATGGTTATTTTTCAGTTTACACCAAATTTTATCATGACAAATATAGAAATAAAAATTTTCGATATAGTGTGAACAAAACCGATGAAAATCAAGATTTCCGAAAGGGCAACCAAAATATGCACGTAATGAGCTGTTGTTGCAAAATGTATCCGCTAGGGTGTGGCAAAATTTGGTAGCGTTTAGTTGAGTAGTTATTCGCCAGGATTTTTTTTAATAGAGGGTCCTGTATGAGGCCGGTGGCCATTGTGGGGTCTAATGGGTTAAACGTGCCTTTTTATTGGAAACATTGATTAGTTAGTCGAACTTCCAATAAAAAAATTGGGTGTGTTGGTTAAGGGTCCACTTGGATTACTATAAAAAATTGGAAAGGTATATATATTTTATATAGTTTTTCCCAGATTGAAATTTTGCAAAGATCAGCTTTCCATTCATTACAGTAGCAATACATGTACAATGCCTCCAATTTTTCAGTTGTGTTTGCTTTTGGGTAGTGGTTGGGTCAGCTATGTGCAGTTTGTTTGGTATTGGAATGTTTTTGTATTTACAAAACCCTTTAATCCTGTCATGTGTATTGACAATATTATGAGCAGTAACGTCCAGTGTCTCATTGTTGACCTATGCAGTGACCTTTTGGATGAGACACTAAAAGCTGTTGGTCCCTGCTGTTCTACCTGGGGTGTATGCCAGGGAGGTAAACAAAATCTCACATGATGGAAACATGGTTCTTGCTCTCTCCCTCCCTCCGTCCTCCCGGATGGCAAAGGGCTGTGGCCGGAGCTGCATTCCGGTCTGGCACATGAGGCACAAGCAGGCAGTGCGTACGACAGCAGTACCGTAACCGACTCCCTACAGGGGTCTACAGCAGTGAATGTACGGAGATTGTAAAGTTGTGTCTGGTGTTTCAGAGATGACAGTGAACCAGAAGAGGACAGCGCCAGTCACAAACTACAGGAACAAGACAAACATAAACTAGAAAATGGGTGAGTATTTCATGTAGACAAACATGCTTAATGGTGCAGTCATCTCGGTAATATGAGAGTGACTGTTGGGAATTTCATCATGGATATCATAACTGGTAATGATCACAAGTGCCACCATTACCTGCCAAAGGTAAGTTTCATGTTCAGGAAAACAATTGTAATAACTAAAACTTGTGACATCTGTCTTTGAGATTTCGACAGGCAGCAAGTGAATTTGACTGTGGTGGTGTTGACTACATTACAAATGTGTAGACTCGAAACTAGGTTTCCAGGGCTTGCTTTTGATGTGATTTCAACTTGATAACCATTTTGAAAATATGTCTGCATGTATCGTATAGGTATCACGTTTCTTGTAAAAATACTGTATTCACCCTATTAAGCGTACATGCCCTGATTAGTATCATACACCCCCTTTTTTAATCAGCACGATCCATAATTATTGTAATTTGACTAGTGTGGAACAGCTGAAAAGTGTCGCCATCTGGACAGTTTGCATGACTTTTCAGGTGTTCTACACTAGTCACCAAATTACATCACTGGTGTTAGACAGTGACCTTAATGTTTAGAGAAACAAAATTTGGCACGCTTATAAGAACAGATTCCTTGAAATATTTCCATAGCCCAATTTATTTTCAAGCGTACTGTACGCTTGTTAGGTCGAATACGGTATATTGAGTATTGCATCGTGAGAAAGTATAATGATTCATCGATGAATTATTACGTCCTTAGTCATCCGCCACAGTGATTGTACTGGTCCTATTATGGTATGGATGCCATCTATGTCACATGCCATTGCAGTCAATATGACTGATGTGAATGTGTCGATGCAGTGACGTGACAACGACAAACGAGGACGTCATGTCGGAAGACAGCCGGTCTCGCCTGTCACCGATACTTGAGGTGGAGGATCGAAAGACATCGAAGAAGACGTCACCAGAGAAGACGACATCAATCGAAGCGGTGTCGGAGAAGTCACCTGATGTGACGAAAAACATTGAGAAGCCTCCTGTTGACTCCAACGATGTGTCACGTGACGGGACAGTGAAAGACAGGGAACGACCCATGCTGCCGCCTGCAGGCGACATGATGATTGCCGAATCGGCGAAAGACTCTATTGAGCAGTTTGCCGAGGTGGATGTTTGTGACGATCGAACGAGTGTCCTCTCGTCCATTGATAGTGGGCTTGAGAAGGACGTTGCGATGACCCTACTGCAGATGCATGAAGTGGTCACTGAGCCAGTGGTCACTCCACCAAAGACAGAAGAGCCATCGCACTACACGATGACCGCCGAACACAATTACTTTGCGCCACCAAAAAGCGGCGAGAATGACAAAGCAATGCAGCCATCTTCGAAGACGGAACCCAAGGAGACAGACTTGACCGATTCAGCATCAGAGGGAGAACCGAATCTGATTCCTTGTCTTCCGCCGTCCATACAGGCTGACCACAATTACTGCCGGCCATATCATCCTGTTGAGGAAGCCATTGTTCCGACCAAGAAACGTGCACGGAAACGCACGGCGTCGACCTCGAGCAACATTTTAGTGTTACCGGACAACGACAATTCCGCAGTTAAACTAGTCGACAGCAGCATACCGGAGGCGATGGAATTTGTTGAAGTGAAGGACACAAAAACACCAAAGAAAAAGACGACAAAATCGAAGGCTCACAGTCGTAAGCTTGCAGATGTGACGAATCTCTCGCGGGGAAATCGAGAGCTCGCAAGTCTACTGCCGACGATCGTTGAGAAACCGAGCTTCAATCCAAGGCCGATGCAACAGGAGATGGCGATCACGTACGAGTTTCTCTTCAAGGGGATCGATCAGGAGGACGTAGCGTACCTGCAGCAGCGCTACGAGGAACTACTGCAGGATGATAGCATGCAGACGTACTGGCTGCACGATACTCACTGGGTCGAGCACACGCACACGCTCATACCAAATCCTCAACCGCCCAAGAAAAAACGTCGACACATGGCCGACGTCGCCACCACCACTCACAATACAGGTATGGACTAATGGGCTTTGTAATGTAAACAAATTCTAATATTCAAAAAACTTCGATCATGTCACCTCTGTCACTTGAACGTTATCCTCGCTGTCTACGAAATATGTTTAATCAAATGCATTGTTCTCTGTGTCAAGATTGACCGCTCTCTCAGAGCTACTGGAGTCAGCTGCCATTGTTTACG
Source organism: Lamellibrachia satsuma (assembly GCA_033239005.1). Taxonomy (NCBI): domain Eukaryota; kingdom Metazoa; phylum Annelida; class Polychaeta; order Sabellida; family Siboglinidae; genus Lamellibrachia; species Lamellibrachia satsuma. Next base: position 1,078,763 of record BSQZ01000016.1, on the reverse strand, counting down.
AGCCACTGCACAGCGGTCAATAACAGCCAGGGCCCCCCCCGCACATGCTCCAGGCCGGTTCCACAGCTGATGGAAATCTAATGCTTGTATTGTTAGGCACTTTCCATGAGGCAGCAAGTTTAAAGTCTCTATGTTGTGTGCTCTTATTTGATACATAACATATTTGACAATACCATCATTTGAAAGAAATATTCATAATGTTGGGAATTTTTTAGAGGAGTTCTGGAGTTAACTAAGCCAGTGATGATTGTAAAAGTATTATGATAAAATATCTGTTACTTTTTAAGTGTTGTAATTTTTTAGACTGGCTATAACTCCTTCATGCGGCAGCCAATTTGTTTGTTGCCATGGTAATGGGGGTCTGGCATAAACATGTTCAATATATGTTTTACTCAGAAAAACCCACTCTACAGTTTGGGCATAAAAAATTACACTAATTATGCAAGTAAAAAAATCCTATCCAGCTGCCATATCTCCTCCTAAAGACCAATGTACACTTAATTCCATGATGTCCCACAAAAAAGTATATACCATACTATTATGACAATTCAAGTTAATAGACAATGATTTTGTCATGTGAAAGAGAATGTGTGCAACTTACACAGTACAGCAATTTATTGCACTTGACCTCACACTGGTGAGAAAAGTTATCTTTAATCTCATAGTTGGTTGCGACCAATTTTAGTGAATTTCTGCACTTCCAGTTGTTAGTGCACACGTGTATTGGAACTATCTGACGTCTGTCATTGTACAGGAGCTGCGAGAACGGAGGGCTACTACAAGATCAGCCATACGGAGAAGTCTGGGTATCTGCGTCACGCCCGCGGTGTACAGGAGTCACAGAACGCAGACAGCGATGGACCCCGGCTTGTCTTTGTAAGTGTTGTGCTGCTGTCTAGGGGGTACGAATGTGGTTCCTATTAATGCACAGTAGAAGTGCTGTCATTTGGTATACACTGTATGCACAGTGGTGCCTGAATTTACTTGGTGTATGCTGTATGTACAGTGTTGCCTCACTTGGTGTACACTGTAGGTACAGTGTTTCCTTACTTGGTGTACACTATAAATACAATGTTGCCTCACTTGGTGTACACTGTATGCACAATGTTGGATCACAGGGTGTACACTGTATGCACAGTGTTGCCTGACTTTACTTGGTGCATGCTGTATGTACAATGTTGCCTCACTTAGTGTACAGTGTTTCTTTACTTGTGTTGACTCAATTGGTATACACTATGTGCACAATGTTGCACCGTTTTTGTGTCTGCTATATGTACAATGTGGGTTCATTGTTGTTTCATTTTATGTGCACTGTATATGCTGTGTACAATGAACCCTTATTTGACTTGGTGTACAATATATGTACAATGAATCCTTACTTAACTTGGTGTACACTGTGTGTACAAAGAACCCTTACTTGGCTGGGTGTACACTCTATGTACAATGAACCCTTACTTGACTTGGTGCACACTGTTTGTACAATGAACCCTTATTTGACTTGGTGTACAATATATGTACAATGAACCCTTAATTGACTTGGTGTACATTCTATGTACAATGAATCCTTACTTGACTTGGTGTACACTGTTTGTACAACGAACCCTTACTTGACTTGGTGTACACTGTATGTACAACGAACCCTTCCTTGGTGTACACTGTATGTACAACGAACCCTTACTTGGTGTACACTGTATGTACAACGAACCCTTACTTTGTGTACACTGTATGTACAACGAACCCTTACTTGGTGTACACTGTATGTACAATGAACCCTTACTTGACTTGGTGTACACTCTATGTACAATGAACCCTTACTTGACTTGGTGCACACTGTTTGTACAATGAACCCTTACTTGGTGTACACTGTATGTACAACGAACCCTTACTTTCTCAGCCTTTTTCCACACTGTAACATTGCACCATCTCTTCACATTACACTATTGTATCGTCATGTGACATTGCATGACACCATCACAATACATCACTGTGTCCCTACATCATGTTACTTGTTATGTCAGGACCCAGAGGTGATCAAGAAGAAGGCCGAGAAGTCTCGGGAGGCGCGGTCTGAATCTCGACGCTGGCAGAATGTTCTCTCCTCCATGGGTGAAGACTGCGGAGATCTGCTCAAGTTTAACCAATTGAAGGTCTGTTTTTTTCTTTAGCTACTGTTTTCTTGATGTGTATTTTTAGGCTTTCTCTGGTAATGTTTGTGTTTGTCTATGAGTGTGTTGTTGTGTTTTGTTAAGAAAATGTACCAATTAACACTCGAGTCAAATGATCCGAAGAAATGTAAAATGTGAAGGTATTTTACATGCAAATGATCCATGAACAGGGACGTGCAAAAGTCGTCATCAAAACTAGACTTTTTTAAAACAACTCTGGAAGGTAGCTATAGTTTCAGATGATTTTAAAGTGTTGGGGAGTTTGTTTCGTATTTTTGAAATATTGAACTGAATGTTGACACCACAAATAATCACCCGGCACTAACGTCATGTTTCACCAATCCATCCTTTAAAAAAAACTGTCCTTTTGGAAATCCCCCTGATTTCTTAGAAACGCTGACAATTTTTCCATAGTAATGACCGAGAGTGCTACGATGTTCGATCCAGCTATATTCATTCGCCGTGAAAGTGGAACATATCACCTGGTTACTATGATTCCAGTACACATCAGAATAATATGAACCTAACTAAATCATGTCCTTAAACCAGCAAATATCAGCGATAACATAGTTTATTGTGTCTTTGAACCTATAAGTTATAATAACTGAAATGGCCTGGTGAGCATGCTTGATAACGGGCTAATCAAAATGGTCGTAAACACGCCCTGCCACGTGTTTGTCAGATGTCAATCACTATGGCAGCAAATTAAGGGGACATGTCAATTTTACAAATAGCCATTATGTTTTGTCAACAATACATAAAACGCCAGTGAAAATCATCACATTTCAAGCATGATACTATCAACATTTCTGTTAACACTAGCAACCAGGAAATGTTACCTACTTCAATTGTTTATAAAAACTACAACACTTATGATGCTCCAGTTTGGCGACTATACATGGTTTGGAATTACGATTGGTGAAGGTTTTTGTCAAAAATACACTGCAACTTTAGGCAGTCATTCAACTTTTGCTTAATTCATTCACGGTGGTGTAGCAGACATAATTTGTTTATGTTAACCAAAATCAACATTAAGGTTATCAGTGACACTGACATATTTATATGTATTTCATTTATTTCTTTAGGGATTTTTTCAAAACGATATAATTTTGCATTTTGTGGCAATTTTTTTCACATTTACCGAAACAATTTTTAAATCTTGTAACAACCAAATAAATGAAAAACTAAACATTCTATTAATCTGGAATATTATGTAGTATTTCAACTACAATCTGTGAAGAAATGGTTAATTTATCTTAAAAACTCCTACTGAAACTACTCAATTCAAGACAGGCATATAATAGCTGCCCCAGCTACCTTAAGAACAAAAAGTAATAGATAGATAGATAGATGATCTGAGCTGAGTGGGGAAATTTGAAAGATGCAGAAGACTGGCCAAACTGGACAGCTGTTGTATAGATACAGCATGATATGTAGATACAGCACATTTTGTCTACATATAGATGATGCATATGTCTCTCATTTCTCGTACAGTTCCGCAAGAAGTCACTGCATTTCTGCCGGAGTGGCATCCATGACTGGGGTCTGTTTGCCCTGGAACCCATCGCTGCGGACGAGATGGTGGTCGAGTACGTCGGTCAGGTGATCCGGCAGACCGTCGCTGACCAGCGGGAGAGGCGCTATGAAGCGATGGGACTCGGCAGCAGCTATCTCTTCCGGATTGACCATGACACAATTATTGACGCAACTAAAGATGGAAACATGGCGCGATTCATCAACCACAGCTGTAATGTGAGTGCAGTGATATATGCTAAGCGTATATGTTAAATATTCCACTTCACTGTTCATATTACGAGGGAGTTTTTTATAAAAGTTAATTAGTCATATAAATTTAAGAACACGGTGGTTCCTACAACAGCGATTTAATTTATGATGCCTATTTTTTTTCAAATCATCGGAAGAATTGACTTCAGTCGTTAGATCTGGTAAGAATCTAAGTGGTGGATATCCAAAAAGGGTAAACACTGCGCGAGTAAGTGCTGATCATGGGCATGAGTTCAGTCCACTCGTCGATCACATGACGAAGTTAAGAAATTTTTTTATTTTTCAGCATTTAAATTTTCACTTCACTTAATGCTTGAACAAGCATTTAGTAATTGAATAGTTTGTCTGACGATTTCACAAAAACCAAATATAAAAGTTGCACAAACGAGCTAGCATGTTACTGTGGATATTTAGTTTGGTTTTTCGCAAAATTCATTTGAAATGAGACTAGCAAAAAAATTTCCTTCAGGAGGCACCTTTACCTTCATACTGTACAATATATTGTTATCACTTTATTTTTCTGTTGATGTAAAATTAATATATTGCATGGTTTCTGTATTGAATATTTTGCTTTGTTGTGTCTTTCGGACAAATAAATATTTCCTGTTCCTTTCAGAATCATTTCAGAAAAATAGAACCTAACTAGTATTAACTATGACTGCTAGCTCATTTGTGCACATTTTTTATTTAGTTTCAGTGAAATCGTCGGACAGACTATTACATTATTTTTGACTGGATCTAGTCAAAATTTTGCGAAAATGGCAAAAGTGGTCCGCCTATAGATGCTATTCATAGTTTTGCAGCTTACCCGATATAACGATCAAAGTCAAGTCTTCCAATAATTGTAACAAAAATACACACTTATTAAACCGACTGTATATAATACTTTTAGACTGTTCACGCACTACAGATGGGGAGGGAATTTTAATGATTATAGTGTCTATAGTCTTCCAAGTCTTGATTTCCGGTGTATACCTGAGAGAACATTTTCACTTAATTATTTTGTTATTACTGTTATTTCAGTCTGTGTATACTTTAATTTAATTAATTGTTTTAACTACTCAATTCCATGTATACTTTTACTTCTATAGCCCTTAGTGTAATTTATTATTTAAATTATTTAATTCTGTGTACAATTTTTAGTTGTATTGTCCTTAATTTAATTGTATTTATTATCTTAACTATTTATTCAATGTATACTTTTAGTTTTATTGCCTTTTATTTAATTTAGTACTTTAGCTATTTATTTCCATGTATACTTTAGTGGTATTATAGTGTATTGATGTGTTTATATATATATATATATATATATATATATATATATATATATATATTCATCTTTAAACTATTGTACAGTGCCATAGAGCACTGGGTGATTATGGCGCTATATAAATATCAATGTTTTATTATTTAGCCACAGAATGGATCCAAGTGTAGGATAATACATAGGATGGATCAGGGAACAGAAATGGACATAATATATCCAGTGGGGTGCTGTAGTGAATAGTCCCCACCCTGTGGAGGTGTTAGGGAGTAATCTGTACAAATAGTGTACCCTCCCGTGCATTTAGTCCTGTAATATAATAATATGAAAACTTATATCGTGCCACAATCGTCAGAAACCTGAAAGGCTGAACCAGACAGATGAACACACTAAGGTGGTTATGCACGGTTAAAAAGATAAGGCTTCTGGTGACAGTAACATTTGAATGTGTTCCCTACTGACCAACCAACAGGGGGTGAGTTCCAAAGGGCAACTAAGAAAGCCCTTATTACAGTATGCTAGTTGTCATCTTTTTAACCATGCTTTCACTCCTTGCTTGAGTTACTTCTCTAGCTTTCCATCCATCTGTTGACAAAGGCTAAACCTTGACAGGGCATGTACAGGTGGATTATTGGCACCAATTCTAAAAAAAATCTTATTATTTCGAATGATAGCGACTTTTCAAAACCAGAAAATATGAAAAATAAAAAAATAATTTCTACCCCCCCAATATAATCGTGCAATAAAAGTTTTCATATTATATCATTCTTGCTATTATAAATGCTGCTGTGTGTTTCTTTACAGCCAAATTGCTATGCGAAGATCATCAACGTTGACGCACTGAAGAAGATCGTGATCTACTCGCGGCGCGAGATCAAGGTCAATGAGGAAGTGACATATGATTACAAGTTCCCGATCGAAGACAAGAAGATCCCCTGCTTCTGTGGTGCTCCTGGTTGCAGAGGATCGTTGAACTGAGTGTTACCATAGAAGATCATCTGCAGAGGATCATTGAACTGAGATTGCAAGTGTCATCATAGTTGGATGTATTGAGGATCACTGATGTTGAAAGTGTCAATGTAACTGGATATACGGAGGATCATTGAACTGTTGGTGAAAGTGTCATCATTTTAGAATATACGGAGGATCGTTGATATTAAAAATGTCATCATTGTAGAATATATATGGAGAATCATTGAACTTCAATTTTAAACTGGGATACGGGATGGATCATTGCACTGGCGCTGAAAGTGTCATCATCGTGGGATACTGGGGATCATTGAACTTGGACTGAAAATGTCATCAAAGTGGGATACAAAGGATCATTGAACTTGGTCTGAAAGTACCATCATGGTGGGATATTGAGGATCATTGAACTGTGGAGGAAAGTGTCATAATGGGATACTGAGGATCATTGAACTGGGCTTGAAAGTGTCAACATGGTGGGAAAGTGTCATCATACTGAGGATCATTGAACTAGGACTGAAAAAATTTCATCGAAGTGGGATACCAAGATCATTGAACTGGGCTTGAAAGTGTCATCATAGTGGGATACTTGAGGATCATTAAGTTGGGACTGAAAGTGTCATTATAGAGGGATACTGGGATCATTGAATGAGTTACAAAGATGATGTAACCTTCGATAAAAGGGATCGTTGATCTCAGGTAAGCGTAGTTGGGTGGAGTTACAGAATTGGGAAGAAATATTTGAACCGATACTCTTGGACTGAGATTATTGGCTACTGTGGTAGCTTTTGGTAGCTTCAGATAGCTACAGAGAGAGTGTAATTGGGACAGGATTAGTGGGCCAGCTACACTGGCAGCACTCCACGAGCCAACATCTTTAAAGCACAAACGGACTCAAATGGTGAATATATCAGTGTATCACAAGGCTCTATGATATGCTGAATAACTTACGGTAGATGTCATTGTAAAGCTGTCAATCTGTCAGTGGTCATCGTACCATATCGTGTATATTTTTGTTGTGTTCGTTTATCAGCTGTTCTAAGTTAGTACTTGGGGAACGGCGCTGGCAGAAAGTAGTTTTTCACATGAAGTATTTACCGAGGCAGTAGGTGGGAAGTGTCCTCATTCAACCAAGCAGCATTTGAGTGTTATTTCCAGGATGCAACCGTAACATAGATTAGTGATGCCCACAACAGACATCCTCCTAAGGTTTGCCTGCGATGCCTTCCTGGTCGGAATGCGAATGATTATATCGATGTGTAAATCGCGGCTACACAGTGTGTTGGATTGGTGGAGTTTTGGTTAGACGGATTTGTTGGACAGAGTTGTTTAGTTGCAAAAGTGGTAGATCACTAGTAGTGTAAATATAGTGTTTCTTTGTACAGTTTTGTAAATAAAACACGACATACCATTGGTTTTGACAATGTTTTGTTTGGAACTTTAGCAGCTGCTGTTTCATGTTTTTAATTAACAAGCATTTAATGTTTTTGTAATTCACAATAGTAAACGGTGACTTTATTTAATCTTTGGATCTCGCCATAATTTTATGGTTACTGTTTTATTGTTATAAGTTACTCCAGTTCTCTGTTAACTGTAAATGTTAATTTATTGTAATTTTTGTCCTTTAGTACAAAGGTTGATATAAGTATATAGCAAATGATTGTGTTGGAAAGAGTTAGCTATAAATTTACCTGTAAAAATCTTGTGTATGTGAATTGGCATCAGTGGAAACGTTGGAGATTACGTAGGAAATGGAAGAAATACCTATTCTAATAAAGAATGCCTTGTCATTTTCATTTTGAAATGAAAACTAATGTATACTGCAGTGTGTTGGTATTTGTGCTGTTAATCAACACAAAGTGTTAGTTCTCAGCAACGCAGCATTCAACTGTACAACCATTGGAATATATTTTGAGTAACGCCACCATAAACTTAACAGTTGCATTTGCAACAGTTATATTGGGGCTGTGTATCAGAGTGGACGTGAGATGGGATTTCCCCCAGCAAGTTGTCATCCTATCAGCTGTCTTTTCCCTAAGATACATACCTCTCTGTCTCCGTCCCTCCCTCCTTCTCTCCCTCCTTGTGTTTGTACACTTATTGGTACTATCCTATGGTACTTGCATGGGCGTCTGGTGAGGGGTCAAGGTTGGCACATGGATCTGGATATTTATCAAATTTAGGTCTTATGGTGAGTAGATTGTTTAGTAATTGTGTTAAGTAGATCATCTAGTATTTTTGTTACTTAATTATATACAATTATATCATTATTGATCATTGAAAGTATACATTTTGGTAAGTGTAAAGATTTCTGGTCGAAATCAGACGGCAGAATTTTTTGCCCCCCTCTGGAAAAAAGCCTGTGGATGTCCCAGGGTACTTGGTACTAACAAAGTTGATTGGGCCAGTGACAGCCCATGAAGAAAGTATGTTGGTACTTCATTAGTTCAAAGGGTTTTGCTAGGTGGGTCCTTCTGGTTGTGCACACCATGCTGCTGGCCTTGTGTACACATCTCGGTGTGCACAATGGCAATCCATGTCCTGCCTGCATGGTGATCTAATGTTGACGTATGTCACTAAATTGAGAGATTACCCATTTACCAATCTGCACAGTAGACAAGTTGTTGAGTCGTACACACAAACAGAGAAAAGGTCTGCACACCACTCTAGTCTAGGGCTGCATAGTGTCAACTTAAATATACACTGGGGAGTCATGTTAATGTTAATCAGGCTAAAACTCTGTTAATAAAACATTCAATGCAGCAATTAATCTTCTAAACATGCTCAAAAGTACAGTATGTCTCTCTATTAATAAAACAAACATTCAAGGCAGCAATTAATATTCTAAACATACTCAAAAGTATAGTATGTCTCTCTATTAATAAAACAAACATTCAAGGCAGCAATTAATCTTCTAAACATACTCAAAAGTACAGTATGTGAGTGCAAGTCTTGGTGAATAGAGCAACTTTGAAAGTACGACTGGATGTACGTTCAGGTAGCCCAGAATGTGAGTACCCCACGTCTGCCAATCACCCCGTCACCGGCCAATGAAAGACTGCCCACATGGTAGGCGTGGCGACCCGGTGCGGTGGAAGGCGTAGCAAAGGTTGTCTAGCGACGGGCGACGCAGTGTTCGTAGAGGGAGACCGAAGGAAAACTAAGATGGCAAGGCAGCATTGGGGCCGAGAAATCGAGTTTGTTTTGGCTTGTATCGGTAATGCCGTCGGCCTGGGTAACCTGTGGAGATTCCCGTACCTGTGTTACAGTAGTGGCGGAGGTGAGTGAGAACCGGAAGTGTGCGCCGCCCGCTATTTATACAGACAAGGCAATTATTGTATGTTTGTGTATGACGGTCATAAATCGTTCGCCTCGTGCTATTCACGACTCTGACAGCGACGTTGTTGACTTTAGTTGTGTGAACAATTGCGGCGGGCACACGTACGTGCTAATCCGATTATGAAAGACCGATTACATTATATAAACCACTCGGACAAAATATTAATATATTATTATTCACGGTTATGTAAAACAACGTCGACGCCGCGACGAACCGTAATCTGATTTGACTTTGAAGAAATAATGTGACACATGTTGCGTACGCAGCGGCAACGCATGACAAAGACTGACGCTGCTGCACATAAATTATTAACGAATCGGTAGAATTTGTTGATGCGGACATCCTAGCCGAGGCACCCGGGCGGGGGAGTTATGTTAGTGAATTAATCTATACCACATCATGGAACAATGCAGATATTATAAATTAAGGGGTAGACCTATATATTTGGTTTCACCCCATCATCTTGAAAATGATAATAATTTTTCCTAGCTTGTTGAATTTGACAGACGTCCATGGAAAATGGTGTATATTTTTACAGAAGTCTAAAACTTGTATTAGGGTTATTTAGATAAATTCTCAAGGATGGTATACTGGAAATGTATTGAAAGCCCCTCCTTTGGTTCTGTTGAGTTATCTTATTTATGAATAATTAATATTTATACTATAATTATAAATCTGCTGTCTTAGTCTTGCTTATCTGACTCGATCTTGCTTGCCGTCTGAATTCGCAGAGAAGAGAGTCTGGCCGCAGAAGTGTGGTATCGTTGTTACCCACTGTCACCACCCCATTCTGTGCTGGCGTTCCCATGAAGCGCCAACAGCCAGTAGGCATCATTATCGAGATGCTACACAAACATTTTTTTGCCTGATTTAACTTTTCAGTTGGACCATTGTGTCGATATAATCAAAGTTTAAAGTTAATTCGAACTGCATCATATCAACTGATAAAAGTTAACTCTTATCTTATGAATTATTCAAATGCCCGGATGATAGCTACTTATGTATGCACCCAGATTCTGGGCGCACACATAATTTGTCACAATGAGAACCCCACTCTACATCCAGACAAAGATGTGTGTGACAAACAGTGGCTCCACAGCGGGCAGCTTGGATAATCGAGGCTTTAATTGCTCTGTCTATAAGCCTTCAGCCAGAACAAGTGTGGCTCCAATCAATAAAATAGGTCATGGTGACATTTTGTTTTCTTGCATCTTAGCAACCAACTAGGTATAAACTGGTATATGCATATGTATATTGCTTCCCAACTATGTAATAATTGTTGACCAGGTCATCTATTTGTTGGTTGCAATACACTTTGTTTTTAATAATACTAATAAACTATATTAATTAAACCATCGTATGCACTCAGGATTTAGGGTTCATCAAATGCCAGCCTCCTAAAATTAGTTTGATTGTTTGTATAGAATGTTTATGGTGTACACATTTAACTTCTTATGTTCAGTAAACACAACTCATCATCATTTCTTTCATCTAATTCTGCAACGTCATCAGTTCTTCACCGTCATCATCATCTTCTTTGATCACCACCATCAACTTCTTCTTCATCATCTGCGTCATCATCTTATTCTTCAGCATCATCGTCTTCTTCACCATCTTCTTCATCATCTTATTATTCTTCATTATCTTCATTTTTTTCTTTATCATCTTATTCTTCAACATTATCATCTTCTTCTTCATCGTCTTTGTCTTCATTGTCTTCATCATCATCATCTTCTTTATCACTGTCAGCTTCATCATCATCATCTTCTTCACTGTCTTCTTCATCATCATCATATTCATTATCTTCTTCTTCATCATCATCATCACCTCATCCATGCAAGAGTCACCTCACCACAAGACAAAGCCTCTCCTTTTTTGTTTTACTTCTTTCCAGGTCCTTGTTTGAACAATGTCTGATTTGTTTACTTCTTATTCAAATGTTTGTTTCTGTCTCGTTTGGTTGCCACTAACCATGCATCTTCCCACACTGTGCTGGGCAATGCAAGCTAGAGTTTGTTCTAATGTTTTACTTTAGTTGTGGATCATGTCTCAGCCCAATATATCATGACTGTGAGAACATTCTAGTTGTGGGTGAATACGTTATGTGTTAGACATGTTGACATGTTGCTTTTCATGACATGGATTTGATGTTCCCAATCCTCTCCATATTCTTCATCCAAATGATTTTGTATTCATTTTGATAGCCAGACTAGGAGGTATGCGGATGACACAAAAGTGTTTAGAAAGGTTAACAATGACGGTGATAAACAACATTTATAAAATTAGTTAAATGGTCTGAAAAATGGCCGATGTTATTCAATTTTGGGAAATGTAAATGTCTACATACAGGACACAGGAACTTGGATGTAAGTTATAAAATGGGAGATACTGTTCTAGGTACTAAAAGAAAAAATATTCTAGGTACTACTGTAAAAGAAAAGGACTTGTGAGTAAGAATAAGTGGTGATATGAAAGTTTCAGAGCAGTGTGGTATTGCAGCTTTAAAGAGTAATCAAATTATTGGTTGATTAGGAGAAATATAACATACAAGGAAAAATAGCTAATTATATAGTTAGGCCTCATTTAGAGTACACTAGCGTGGAGACTACATCGTAAGAAGGAATGAATACAGAGGAGAACAATTAAAATCATTCCAGAACTGAGAGACCTTAGTTATGAAGAACGACTGAAAGAATGTGGTTTAACAACCTTACAGACAAGGAGGTTAAGGGGAGATCAAATTGAAGTGTTTAAGACATTGAATGGGTATGAAAAAATTGATAGAACAATTTTGTTCTCACTCGAAAAAGATAGTAGAACTAGAAGACTGAGGTAACATTAGTAAAGCATCAGTGTAGATTGGATATCAGGAAGTACTCATTCCCAGAGACGATGATAAATGAATGGAACACATTATTTACATATTGTATAACTGCTAGCAGCATGAATATGTTTAAAAACAAGGTTGACACATATCTCAGGTGGGCGGGTTACACATAGAAGAAAAATGCTGGACTCTCGATAAGCCAATGGCTTCCTTGTCCACTCGCCATCTGGGCCTTTGCCTTGGACGGCAATCTTGTTAAATCTTGTTAAATATGTATTTATTACATGGGTAACTGCTGCTGACGTATGCTTTCCTGCATGGTTTAATTTTGAAATAAGCAAGAGTCAGTGATCACCACATCATATGATGACTAATTACCAGCACAAAGGTATACATTTAAACGTATGCATGTTGTTAAAATGTGTACTTTGTTTGTGTTTGGTAGATCAAATTTGCTTGAACCACAATGGGGAATTTAATATATTGTTTGGTTGAATATAAACTAGTTGACTCTTAGACAATGCAATGTTGTGTACTCTCTGTACAAGCTTACCACTGGTAGGCTTGAATACATCTGAGTACTTTCTGGAAATTCTCATTCATGCGCATGCACGCACACACGCACAATTTAGGCACAAAAACCTTCAGGTATACAATTAACTGCCTAATTTGACTAACAAAGTGAACATTATTCACATGAGGTGTCAGCAATTGAGAGAAATGTATACGTTTAATACTCTACCAATAAAATTATTTAAAAGTATTTAAGTTTGCCTGTGGAAATACAGAGATCACAAGAGGTCTTACTATCAGCTTAAGTGTTCCTAATGTTTACAATCCAATTAGTCTGAATAAAATATACATATGACTGTGAACCATGATTCAAGATGACAGTTCCGAATATGACGTGATTATCAGGAAAGTAAGAGGCACTGCAAACATTAAATTGGCAAGCTATATGCGCGAATGTGCACTGCTGTTACATAGACAAACTGGAAACATGAAGTGATATAGTATTGCCACACAAGAAGTGATAGAGTATTGCCACGTGAAGTGATAGAGTATTGCCACGCCCCAACAACTTGTTGCTGTGTACCGAGTCCTGCAATGCCTCCTAAACCAACACAGAGCAGCAGTCACACAGACAACTTGGTGGAAGTGCTTGTGCTATGAATTATTGAATTAATAAATGATGACGGAGTAGTTGCAAAGTTGAAAAACGCTCTGTATCCATGTGATCTAGTGGACAAGATCGATTCGCTGAACGCACACATCGATAACCTGACCAAACAGGTAAAGGCAAAGGACATGTATCGTTGAGCTAGAGAAGAAGAAGATACATGCACTCGAAGAAAGCAGCGACAACCTAGAACGATACACCCATCAGGCCAACTTATGAATTCACGGGGTTCCTGAGACAAGTGAGGGCAAGGACACCGAAGCCACAACACTGGCAGTGATTAATGATAAGATGGGTGTCACCCTCCACTCTCACTGCACTACCCAGAGAGGACCCACCACTTAGGTTGAAGGCATACCGGCAGTCGACCCGTCATCATCACATTTCGAACTGAACGAATTCAGGATTATGTGTATTGTGTCTGGTTCACATTCAAGAAACATAAAACACAACAACGAAACACATAAATCTTCCTGAGGACATGGCTACACGAATGATCGAAACTGGCATTCGAAACGAGGAAACTAAAGAAGCTGGCGGACTGTTGGACGTTCAATGGGAAAGTCATGGTGAAGGACCTGGCAAATACGGTAAACGAAATAACATCAGATGACGACCTTCGGCTATATTAAGACAACAACACTTTAGTGGATGCTGTGTTTTCTTATACAATAACATGTGAGCCTGTACCAGTTACCACTGATCGATTTATTGTCAACACAGAGTGCCCCACTAGGCATTACTCAGTCAAGGGTCCCCACATACCAGATGTCCTACTTAGTTTACCCTACTGGGGGTTTTAGTTGCAGTAGAGATAGCAATCTTGGTATTGCACAACATAAAATCAAGTATTGTGTTACACAGTACCTGGTTTACTAGGCAATTACATGAACAGGCATGCATGTATTTGACTTTGTTACTAACACATTATTATTTAGCTGTGCTGAATACGATATCTTTTTATACATTATTCATAACTATATATAATTATGTGAGCGAGCAAGCAAGCTTGTGTGTGTGTGTGTGAGTGCGTGTATGTGTGTGTGTGTGTGAGTGCGTGTGTGTGTGTGTGAGTGCATGCGTGCGTGAGTGCGTGCGTGCGAGCGCGCGTGCGTGCACGCGTGCGTGTGTATGTATGTGTGTGCGCATGATGTGACAATAAAATGGGAATACAGCTGGATTAAATTGACAAATATAGCATATAGTTTTTGTTGTTTCCAACAGAAGTATAAGAGCAGAAGGTAATGTACAGTGAAGTTTAGCATTGATGTGAACAAAGTCTTAGTCTGTTTCTCACTATCATGATCAGAGAAATGACAGATCTGTCCTCCTTGTGCCACACAAAGGGTTGCAATTGTAAATGCAAGTCTTTGTTTGCAGCAGTCTGGCATAGTACGACTATGAGTGACACCGACACATGTAAAATGAGTATCTAAACAAACAACCCTCTTGTCACTTCAAAGCCGTTTCATTCACTCAGTGTTGCCTCAGTTCATTCTGTTAAATGAGTACCTGGCTATAGCCAGTGGTGGAAATATGTGAATGGTCTTTTGCACAGTAATTGCAACAAGGCTGAATGCTTCCCAGAGAAGTCAAGTTAGCATCAAGTTAGTGAACTTTAAAGCACTTTGAACAGTCCCAAGGACTGGATACCACATTATATAAGAACGTACCGTTACCTTTTTTACCTCTTATGTTGCAGGGGCATTTCTCATACCATACCTGTTGATGTTAGTGGTGTGTGGGATACCCCTCCTCTACCTGGAGGTCACGGTGGGCCAGGTGCTGCATTGTGGCCCTGTGGCTGCCTTCGCCAAACTCTGCCCTCTCCTACAAGGTGGGTTAGCAATGTTTCCCACATCCCGTGTACAGGAATAGAGTACGGCCCATTCACAAATATCAACTTTTACCTAATTCACACATCTCTTCCCATTCCCTGATTTAGTACTTTAAAATGTTGATAATTTTCCATATTGAAAAATAGATATTATTATGACAACATTATGACACAGTGCATGTTTATAGAACATGCAATAGTAACCGTCAGATTGTCTTTGCAAACATTTATCTCCAATAATTATGTTAAAGCTTTGTGTTTTTCTGACAACTCCATGGTGTCATATATTGATAATTGTTTCCCACGATGTTATGAATTTTCAAGATGTTGGACTGTACTACTGAACAACCAACTATGCAATTTAAGACAACAGTAGACGTGTTGTTCCGTAACAGTTCACCGCGCAGTGCTTCATGACCCACTAGTAGTGATATTTCACATTAACCCCCTCTCCCCCTCCTCCCTCCCCTTAGTATGCTTTGTGTGAATAAGTAAACGTCAATAATTGTGAACGGCACCTTAAGTTAGGATTACAATCTAATTAATTATAATATGGAAGGGATTATTATGGACTGACATAAAATCTGTAATTATAATCACATTTCTGTAATCTTATGATCACATCATGTAACTGATTATGGTCAGAGGATTTAGTTTTAATAAGCTTTTTAATGAACATTTTTATATAATGATAATATACCATTGGTAGTAAAAACTTTTATAGCTTGAACTCTCGGGGATGTTAGCTCAGAGGCACAACAAATCAGAATCGTTAAATATGCGATCACAAAAAAGGGTGCGCAAATGTCATCAACAGAGTGCAGGACCAGTGAGAAATAAAACTATTTTTATCTGTAAAAAATATATACGACGCTATAATGGAAAATCACCAAATTGCTGTGGACATTTTGTGTTGCAGGGACGGGATTGGCCATAGCGGTGTTGAGTTTTCTCTTTGTCACATATTACAACGTGATCCTGGCCTGGGCACTGTACTACCTTAGCAGCAGTTTCCAAATCCCCGTGCCCTGGGCCAGTTGCAACCAGTCGTGGGCAGGGCCAAGCTGTTGGCATGGCAATGGAGACAACATGTCGACAACAAGGCCCAACGAAAGTGTCGCACCAAGTCAGGAATTCTTCGAGTGAGTTTGCATTCATGGTCGCTTATCAATTTCATTCTAAGGAAATAATCTAAGAGACTCATTTTAAAATATTTTTGTCATCTCCTTTGTCCATTTTACCCACTAGCAAAAAACCCATCCTCGGCTCTGGATGGGAAACCCTGGTAGTTTGTAAGTGACTATCACGATACACAACAATACCACAGAAATATCCTTCGATGCCTTGGTACTTGGTGCTGCCAATCAGTATATGTTGAAATGCAACTCTCGAAATTGCGACGTAATACTGGCAGTTATTTTATTGTCTAGCGACACCTTGCCCTTGTATTATGTAGTTTGGGACAATTGTAGAAAAGATGCATGACCTCAACTATTGTATGTAATTGTTCACATACCGTTGTGGACAATTGTACGTAATAACTACAAAGGGTAATTCGATTGTTCATGGACAAGATAATAGCTGGGTGTATTTCGATAAAATAAAACTGTTATGACCCAACCATGGGTTCGTAGACGAGCCCCTGAAAGCTTGGCATCCGAGATGCAAAGCGTAGCCTGCATATAAACACTTGATCGATTATAGTAACATTGGGACATCTGCAACCCATGGTTGGATTAAATTTAAAAAATCTATTATGGGGTATCAAAAGTAAATATGATTACAGTTTTGTGTTTACAAAAATACAATTATGATGACATTATATTCAATGTTTGGTCATGTAACCGGTAAAATAATTTTTTTTATTGAAATGAAAAATACATACTACAGGTATTCGAGCATCTCTGGCAGAATTAGAGGCATTCATGTCTTGTCACCAGTTGGCGGGATTTGTCTGCAACATTTTGTTGAAGTTAAAATGTATTTCTAAAAATTGCTTTCATTTGTAATCGTTTACATGCAGAAATGCATGTAAACGTTCTCTTTGATGCACATGAGGCCTTTCTAGGTACATCAAAATGGCTACCATAAAACAGTGTTAAAAAAAAAATACAAAAACGATGACAGTTGATTGGCGGAGGAGGTCTCCTGAAGAGTACAATTTACCCCTCTGCAGAGCAAGTTGCAACAGCCACTTTTGAAGCCATGAAACATCACCAAATAATTTTTAAAATCTTATTAATCTAGAATATTATATTAACTATGATATATGAAGAAATTATTAGTTTATCTTAAATTTTTTTTACTGAAACTACACAATTCAAAAATAGCATCGAATTTGCCTTGCCAATCAGTTCAGAATAATTTATTTGACCATACGATAATATTAAATACAGCAAATATATATAAATGAATGTATGGTCAGGGAGACTCTTATTAAGGCATGATGTATGCTGCTGACATAAGAGTTGGTTAATGGATAATTTTAATAAAAATTTATAGTAGCACAATATTTATTGTAATAAACTAACTAATACTAACTAATTACTAACACTAACTAACAAACATCAAACAAGCAAAATATACACTAGAATAATAGTATGTAAATTACACTAATGTTAAAATAAAACTGACTTATTAAATTTAATATTCACATATTGTCAAACTACTTATTCTATACAACTAGCCAACATTAACTAACACCAATTAATATTAATTAACTGGTCCTCTAGCACTACTAATATTAACATAACATAATACTTACTGCAGCCGTAGACTTCTTTCAAATACTAACTGTATAACCTACTTATACTACAAAATACTTACTGTAGCCCTAGATATCTTTCAAATACTAACAGTATAATATCCAATTTACTTATACAAAATACTGTCATAGTGACCCTTTCTTTAGAGTTACTGTACAACAGTTACAGTTTGGGCTAAAACATTCAGTCATAGTGACCCTTTCTTTAGAGTTACTGTACAACAGTTACAGTTTGGGCTAAAACATTAAGTTTCATAATTCCTTATGAAGTATTTTTACAGTATATTAGAAAGCCTTGGAGAGAATGGGTATAAATCTTATTTTTTCATTTCACATGGTACATTGTTAACAGTGTGAATAATTGAATGTCTAATGCAATTAGTGGCAAAATTATTATTTACCCGGTTTATGTAGATATTATTAGTTTCTGGTATGATAGGTATGAATATCTGATTTATGCACAATGGGTATAGCATTAAAGTATTCTGGTAAGATTTTGTTTACTCGTTTAAAATAGAATTTAAATTGTTGGAGTTTAAAAATATCATCCAGTTTTAAAAGACCTATGCTCTTGAAAGTGGGGTTGGTATGAGCATTATATTTGGAAATAGTTATAGTTCTCAGAGATTTCATCTGAATTTTTTGTAAACGGTTCATATTGGGGATACCAAATTGGTATTGCGTAACTGAGATGAGATAAGATTAAAGAGTTATACATTTTGAGTAAAATGTTGCAAGGTAGGTTGTGTTTTAATTTATTAATGATCCCGTAGTCTGTGAGATTTTGTTAGCTATTCTATTTACATGATTTTGTTCAGCAGTTTGTTGACATGGAAATTGAGTTCATCAACCTTGCAACCATGTGGTTACTTTGTTTATTTTGTTGTTTATATTTTGACTGATATTGCTATCATTTATATAAATAAAAGCATTTAGATTGCTAGTTAAGGTAGTATCATCAGCATATATGATTGTGTTGAATGATGTAGTAGCATTGGCTATGTCATTTATATAAATGATAAATAAAAGGGGTTCAAGAAATTGATCCCTGGGGGGCTCCAGTTGTGATATCTACTATTTTTGACTTAGTATATGAAAATTCAATATATTGTTTGTGATTTGTTAAGTAACTGCTAAGATGGCTAATGGCAGAACCTTGTTTGTATAATAGTGTTTCGTGATCCAATGTGTCAAAAACTTTGGATAGATCAAGATAAATATTGAATGGCATTTCGCCTTTATCCATTTGCTGTATTCTGTCAATTATTTCAAGGGCAGCTAATTCTGTCGAATGATTTTCTCTAAACCCATATTGGCCATTGTAACAGTTCATTTTGTTGGAAATGTTTGTGAATCTGTTCAAATATAACTTTTTCAAATACCTTGGAGATTGCAGGAAATAAAGAAATGGTCGATACTTATCAAAAACTGTTTCATCATCTTTTTTTGTAAGTTGGCATTATTCTATTACTTTAGTTTTTCTGGAAATATGCCAGTAGATAGATTAAAAGTTAAACTGGTTAACTATTGGTGATTTCTCATTAATAAGTTTTCCATTAATTTGAAAATATCAGAAAAAATCTTTTTGTTTTGACTTATTGAGGATGTCTTTAATTACAGAGCAGGTATCTTTTGTCGTCATTTTTGTATTTTTCAAAACAGGATGTATAGTACATTTGTTTTGCTATACAAATATTCTTTTTTAGTATGAGATTATATGTGTGGAGATTAATTTGTAATTGAACAAATTCAGGTGAATCATGAGGAGTTTGTTTCAGTGTCCTGTACATTCTTTCTATATGTGAGATTGAACGAATGATTCCTTGAGTGATCTAATTTGATTTTTTGTGCTTGTGTTTGTTGTACCTAACATGTTTAGTTGTAAAGTTCTTGTCTATATTAGTAGAAATGTGTTTATCTAGGATATTGTAGTTATTATTAGGATTGGCAGTTTTATTATGATTAAATTTTTCATAGAAATTTGCCTTGGTTATATCAATTTTAATAGTGAAGATGGATCTTCCTTTTTATATAAATGGATGTTGTAGATTCAGAGTGCAAAATTAATTTATCTAGACTATTAAAGTAAACTTGATGATCTGAAATGTAGTTAGTTAAAATCCCAGCTATACTGTATGTACTTGCAGTAGTGAGTTTACATAGGAAATTATCAATAAGTGTGCAATTTTGATTGGAGAACCGGTTGGTAGCATAATTTTTGGAAAGAATGAGTGAGCTGTGATTGTATAAACAATTTACTGACATATGATATCACATGTGACGTGCTTAAAACTATTGATGAACCTTGCAAAATAATTTGAATTAGTAGTTTTGTCTGCAGTTACAACTTATCCATGTCACAACTAACCCCGTTCTCCCCTACAACTTTGGCTACAGGCATACTGAAATTAGCACAATTGTTTTCAGGAACCAAGTGCTAAAGCAATCACCTTGCATAGAAGACACTGGAAACATTGTCTGGCCACTGGCGTTCTTTTTACTGGTGTCATGGATACTCGTATACTTGAGCTTATGGAAAGGGATCCGATTAACCGGCAAGGTAGGATAATTATGTAGAAATTTACTTGCTTATTTGGTTTCTAAAACGACTTGTAAATGTAACTCTGCCTGTTTTGCGAAGTACGAAGCAAACATTTGACATGGTAGGCAAAGTAATAAGTGAATTGTTGATATTTCACCTAGCCTAACCTAGCCCTTGTTCATCCACTGCAGGATGTAGCCATCCGCTAGACCTTTCCAACTTTCGTCCGTCTTGGGCTTCTTTTATCCAATATGCTCCGGAAATATTCATTACGTCATAACACCATCGTCTCGTTTCCATTCAGTTGTTGTGATGGACCAGCTGTTATGCATTCTCGCTATGTGATCTGTCCATCTGCACTCTGTTGTCAAGATACTGCAGTACGCTTACGGAAAGCGACATTTGAAAAGTGGCGCCGCCTGGTGTACTCTTATCACACTATATTTTATGAACGTTATCCACACTAGATGGTGCCACCGCTGTCTCGCCAACAATGCAGATGGCGCCCGTTTAGAAAACAGCGCTTCGAATTGGACAAATTCGCATTTCGATCAACTATTCATGGTTACTATGTGCTTAAAACTACTCATGAGTCAAACGTTAGACACAAATTGGCAGTAGCGAAGGAGGTAAACAATCCACGTGACAGATATGCTCTATTATCCTAAAAAATGGAATCTCGACAGAGAAGAAATTACGCTTAATAGGTTGGTAGTTTATAATATCTTATATTATTAGTATCGACAATGTCAGTGATTTGTAAATATGTTGTATTTATTTCTTGTGAAACATCGGAAAAACATATAATTATTTTTGGACTAGGTTTGGTCATAATTCAGTGAACAAATTCTTCTAAGTATGTGTGTACGCATGCAAACTTTGCAAGATTTCTGTAAATCTACAATATTGAATATATTTGTTTCATGTTTAACCATGTTTACTAGTACTACTTTATTAAATGTTTAATTGTTTCAGATTGTTTACTTCACAGCAACATTTCCTTATGTTGTCATATTCCTCATGTTGATCCGTGGTGTTACCCTGCCGGGCTCCAAGAGGGGTATAGACTTCTTTATTTACCCCCAGTGGCATCTATTGAGGCAGCCAAAGGTGAGTTCCTGTGATGCGTCACTTCCTAGACCAGGGGGAGGCGGAGGGAAAGGGAATGAGAGGGGAAGTGTGGCGTAGATTCAGGGCATTTTTGGGATTGGGAGAAAAGCACGAAGGATTGTAGATCAGGGTTGGATTAAATTGTAATTGCGTAAAGAAAGGGTAATTAATTACAATCATTATTTAGTTGTGATTGATTTTTTTTAGAACAATGTAATATAAGGGGGGGGGTCCAGAGAGGGGGAGGGAAGAAGGGAAGGAGAAGTAAGCAGGTTTTACTTATTAAAACCCAGAATATCTCCATACGTTTCTATATGGAAGATCTACATTGATCTGGTTCATGTCAACCAGTTATTTTTGTCACTCTAGAGTTAAAATGCCAATTTCCTGTAATTTTATGTGGTTATGCAGTTGTAATTTACATAATCAAAACTGCTAATGACAGTGGCTTTTCTCTTTTCTAATTAAAATATTTTCATCCACTTTTCCGAGGCCATATCAATTATTTATATATAAATGTATGCAATTACATTGCATACTAATTTTTACGTGAGGCAACAAAACTATTTTTAGAATCAGTCCTTGGTGACGACCGGGAGGGGAGGCTGGGACAGTGGGCACCGTGAGCTGGTCAGAGTCCAATATTTTAATTCCGGGCTTAGTAAGACCAGGGCGGGTAAATTGTCCAGCCAGTTGATATATAGGAGGAGCAGCCAACTGCCCCGCACAAAATGTGTATACTGTATTTCAATTGATTTACTTTACCCAGTGGGGGGGTTGTTTCAGTGGGGGGTTGTCTCAGTGGGGGTTGTCTCAGTGGGGGGTTGTCTCAGTGGGGGTTGTCTCAGTGTGGGGGTTGTCTCAGTGGGGGGTTGTCTCAGTGGGGGGTTGTCCCACTGGTTAGTACTGTTGACTGACTTCAATAGTGTACACAGGGTTTTTAGTGTGGTAACAGTAACTTATTTTGGGGGCAGAATGTTTGGTGGACATCTTTTTAAAATAGGTTTTGTATTGCCATACTTTAAGTGTGGTATTTTTCATGTGTATAATGTTGGTCTTTCTAGAATGTGCTGACTAAGCAAAAAGGGACAATGTCTTAATTAAGACCTCAATTAATCGACCCACATTTGGTTGTATATATCCTTTGTTTAAATAAATCCAAACCTGGATATCTGGTTGGTAATAAATGTCAAAAAAGAAATTCTGGCCTTTTTCACACTATCTGGTGTTGTGTAGTTGCCTTGCATAAATACATATTTTGTCTTGATCTTATATTTTATTTTTATTAATGGACATTTATTGTATACATCACCTACAATTTTATCATCAGTTAATTATGTAAGGCACTTAGGAGCTTGTGAAGGATATTGCGCTCTATGAGAATTATATATTGTAGATCAACGTTTCCATGGAAGTAATGAAGAATATGCATAAAAAAATAAATATTAATAATTATAATGATTAATTATAATATAATAATCTTTTCTTCTTCCATTTGAGCTCATATCTCTATGTTAGCCACATATAAATGTGGCTAGAGTATTTTCCTTTGAATGGTGCCGTGATGTCATTTGAGCTCATATCTCTATGTTAGCCACATATAAATGTGGCTAGAGTATTTTCCTTTGAATGGTGCCGTGATGTCATTTGAGCTCATAACTCTATGTTAGCCACATATAAATGTGGCTAGAGTATTTTCCTTTGAATGGTGCCGTGTGATGTAAGTTTGTAGTGATTTTAGGGTTGGTTTTTTTTTTGCAGACTTGGATTAATGCGGCTATGCAAAACTTCAACTCTGTCGGTATTGCATTTGGTTCAATGATGACGTTTGCAAGCTACAACCGAAGAGATAGCAATATCTTCAGGTGTGATATGTTGAAAATATGGCTTTGAAAGTGGAAGCATTGTTCAATATAGTTTATTATATTATATTATTATAGGTTATTATATTATTTTAATTTGCGTCATCAAGTATACTGTATTTCAATTGATTTATTTATTTATTTAAATGAGTATTTATTTAATAATTTACAATAATGTATATTTATATCTGGATTATAAGCATAATTGTGTGCATTTTTCTGTATGTATTATTTTATTATGAAGCGCATTGATCTATCTACAGAAGTGTGCACTATTATTATATTATTATTCATTAAAATGAATCTGCATTTCATTTATTTAATGTTGTGATAAAATGTATTCTAAAGTTCTGTATAATACGTCATGGTATTAGGCCCATATAGAAGTTGTGCCTTAAAATTCTTTTCTCCTTCATGTCTCCTTTGTTCATATATTGTTCACTCAAATTAGTCTGTACATATTTGGTTTTTTTACTCTTGAAAAGTCAACAGGAAATAAATATAAATATTTTTGAAAACTGAAGGTCTAAAGGGTGCCATTTTATGCATCTTGTAGCCAGTTTTTCAATACAATGTGTAACCATGTAAACTGGAATATTTCTTTTTTAAATGGTAGAAATTGGTTGAAAAAAGAAGAGATCATTTGGAAAAGAAGGAAATGCGGGAGATATGACAAAATTGGCAAAAATGAAGATCTCCTTCCCAGAGCAGGAGATGGCTGGCAGCTCTGCTATTGGTAATGGCAGTGTGCCATTGTTGTTGATACAGGAGTGTCCTCGCAATCACTCTTGTCAACTCGGCCACCAGCATCATTGCTGGATTCGCTGTCTTCTCCATCCTTGGTCACATCGCCCTCAACCAGGGTCAGGAGGTCAAGGACGTGGTTACTGAAGGTCAGTGTATTTTTTATGTATAATAATAATAATATATTTCATTTGGCACAGCACCAGATTCAAAATTGTTTGTGGCACTTCACAGCACGATAACAGTTAGATAGTTTGGTATATAATGTGCCATACGTTTTGTAGATAACTGTAGTTATTAGTACCTGCCTCACTTTGTTATTAAGGACCTACATACATGTTATTTTAATTGTTGCCACTTTGTGTCTGTCTGTCACTCTCAGCAGAGGTTATCTACAAAAGTTTTGTAGATAACTGTAGTTATTAGTACCTGCCTCACTTTGTTATTAAGGACCTACATACATGTTATTTTAATTGTTGCCACTTTGTGTCTGTCTGTCACTCTCAGCAGAGGTGACTGAATGCTTCAACAAAAGTTTTGTAAATAACTGTAGTTATTAGTACCTGCCTCACTTTGTTATTAAGGACCTACATACATGTTATTTTAATTGTTGCCACTTTGTGTCTGTCTGTCACTCTCAGCAGAGGTGACTGAATGCTTCAACAAAAGTTTTGTAGATAACTGTAGTTATTAGTACCTGCCTCACTTTGTTATTAAGGACCTACATACATGTTATTTTAATTGTTGCCACTTTGCGTCTGTCTGTCACTCTCAGCAGAGGTGACTGAATGCTTCAACAAAAGTTTTGTAGATAACTGTAGTTATTAGTACCTGCCTCACTTTGTTATTAAGGACCTACATACATGTTATTTTAATTGTTGCCACTTTGTGTCTGTCTGTCACTCTCAGCAGAGGTGACTGAATGCTTCAACAAAAGTTTTGTAGATAACTGTAGTTATTAGTACCTGCCTCACTTTGTTATTAAGGACCTACATACATGTTATTTTAATTGTTGCCACTTTGTGTCTGTCTGTCACTCTCAGCAGAGGTGACTGAATGCTTCAACAAAAGTTTTGTAGATAACTGTAGTTATTAGTACCTGCCTCACTTTGTTATTAAGGACCTACATACATGTTATTTTAATTGTTGCCACTTTGTGTCTGTCTGTCTGTCACTCTCAGCAGAGGTGACTGAATGCTTCAACAAAAGTTCAAATGATGCTTGCATGAGCAGGCCTGTTGGTAAAAAGTGTAAGAGGGGCAACTTATATGGCGCCTGTATCGTCAGGAACCTGAGGTCAGAGGCGCAACAAAACAGAATCATTAAGCATATTCTTAAACAGGGACATGCAAAAGTCGCTATCAAAACCAGGGACCACCAAAGATTTATGGTGGAAATGCAATTTGGAATAAATATGTCCTGAGTTTTTTTTTTGGAAAGTAGCTATAGTTTCAGATGTTTTCAAAGTGATGGGAAGTTCATTTCAGACACTTTCAGTACAACAGGCGTCATCTAGTTTCTGTTTCCTGCAGGTCCGGGACTTGTGTTCATTGTCTACCCAGAAGCCTTCAGTACAATGCCGGCCGGTTTCTCCCAACTCTTCTCCATCCTCTTCTTCATCATGTTGCTCTGTCTCGCTATCGACAGCCAGGTAACCATAGCAACAATCACGTTACATTGGCTAACTGCCACAGAGCTAGGTGGGGGTTTGGTATAATTGAAATTTCTAAATTCTCTGCATTTTTCTCTAAGTACATCTAAATTGACAATTAATGTTGTACTTCATGATTTAAAGGTGCTTAATCAACTCAATTTTTTTGCTAGTCTCATTTCAAATTAATTTTATGAAAAACCAAACCTACCTGGTATCCACTGCAACATGCTAGCTCATTTGTGCAACTTTTATATGTAGTTTTTGTGAAAATGTCACACAAACTATTAAAATAGCTAATGCTTGTTCAAACAGAAGTGAAAATCGAAATGCTGAAAAATCACGATTTTCTTCCTTGGTGAAATTTTTTAACATTGTCATGTGATCGGAGAGAGGATGGAGGTCACGCCCATGATCGGCATTGATCCACACTGTTTACTATTTCGGATATCCACTATTTTGATCCTTATCATATCTAACGACTGAAGTCGTTTCTTTCGCTGACTTGAACAAAAATAGGCTTTTTTTTTTAATTGACTGCGGATGTTACATAAACTATTCACACACTACATATTTGGACACCAATGAACAAGATTTGCGATGAGCTAAATCAGTTGAGGAAGCAGTTTTAATCATTATTGCAGTAGTATATAAAACGTGAATGTGCCACACCATTAAATCATCTGGTGGATCACTATACCTGTTTTGTGTGGATATTATTTCAACCAACCGAGATGTTATATATAAGAACTCATAAATGCCACAGTGTCCCATAAAACAATGTAAATCTCTTTACTGTTTATAGAATGCAGAATGAGTTAAAGGAAGGGTTAACTCAATATTTTGTTATTATAAATCGTTGGTATGAATAGCTATTGTATATCATTTTATTATAAACACATTTGATTATGTTTAATTTTTATACAACATTTAAGATTTCTAGATGTTATGTGCTAAGTCAGATTTAAAAAAAAAAATTTCAATCTTACATTCTGAAAGAATATCGAGAGAAAGATTTGTGGAAGTTTATTCCATAAATCAAAACATCAAACTAATGTTTTCTCTTGGTTTGGTAATGCAATGTGTTATAATAAACCAGTATAGTCGCTAGGTGGCAGTACTTAACATGTCATAGTTAATAAGTTGCAGTTGAATTTGTTCTGCCATCCAATATACACTCTTCCTTCCCTAATGTTTATTATATTCATCTATTTTAAATAGTGACTATAGTTTTGACTTTGTATCTGATTAGTTTGTTACAGGGTTTTTCAATGTTGAAAACTGGTATGCTAGGGGTACACGAACATCCATCGGGGGGTGCGCTAAACAAACCCCACAGTGGCGGACACAAAAATTTTATATCAATTGTTTTGACATAAAAAATTAACATTACATGCAAACTTGGCTGGAAGGGGATATCCACTCCCCCCACATCCTCTTATCTCCCTGCGTGGCGTAGTTGCTGCTTCATGAAGAAATTGGAAAGGGTACACAGCAACTAATTTCACCTTGTGTTACAGAGACATAAAAGTTTTAAAAAACCCTGGTTTATTGACTTTGGTCATGATTAGTTTATAAAATGACAGTGGCTCTAATTATTTTATTGACTTTCGTTGTGATTAGTTTGCTTCAGTAGAAGTGATCGTGACAGCGATAGAGGATAGCATTGGAAGAAAGACGTCAAAGTATCGGAAAGAACTCCTGGTGCTGCTAGTCTGTGGCGTGTGCTTCCTGCTTGGATTGCCGTACATCACAAATGTAAGTATTTAAGAATCTTTTTGACTTTTCTGCATTTTATTTATAACTAGCCAAGTGGTAGGGATACATTTATATTAACAAAATCTTTTGTAAAGTCGTGCTTAAACTTTTTTTATTATAACTGCCCGTCCTTGCCTAATTTTATTTATTTGTTTATTTATTTATATGCAGTTCATATGCAATTGATTGCTTTATTTTTATTGCATTTAATGTTTCATATTTTTCTTATGTACTTTCATGTAATACTCAACATCTACGGTTGCACATCAAAATAAAATTTAATATTATTAGTAGCACAGTGTAGTAATAAAGAAATAAAATTAAATGACTCATTAATCTTTATTATTATTATTAATCTTTATTATTATTAGTAACACAGTGTAGTGATAAAGAAAGCAAATGAAATGACTCATTAATCTACACCTCCATTATGAGAGTAAAATATATAAGTTATCATAACAATAGTAATAATATTAAGAACATTACATTTTTTACATAGCAACCAGTTCAATAATAAAATAGAAAATTTGTGAATAAAATATATAGTTAAATATTGCTGCTCAAGTGAATTAGAATTGAAAGGCTTTGTTTCAGCAATAAGGCAACAATAAAATGTACCTTTGAAATGTAACTTCATTAGAGTTAAAATGCATATAAGGCTATTGAGACAAGTTCTTGGATGTTATATATATTGCACCACAGCAGTTATTGACAAACATTTACACCACTGTAAACAATTTAATGTAGGCATCCAACTATAGTATTTGTCTTCGTTTGGTTTATTTATATGTTGCGTTTATCAAAATGACCAAGTCATCACCCTTATGAAAATATACCATTGTATTCCATGGTATATACCAAGGTGTTTTGAAACAGGTAAACCATGGTAAAATACCATGGAAACCATGGTAATCCATGGTGTTTGGAAACAGGGAAACCATGGTAAAATACCATGGTGTTTTGAAACAGGTAAACCATGATATACCATACACAGTATATAAAAAAACCATGGTCTACCACAGTTTACCATGTAATACCATATAATATAACAAGATACCATGGTATTCCATGTAATTCCATGATATATTTTCATAAGGGTAGTGCATGAGATTGTCAATGCATAGATGATAATAGTTATATCTAATTGAATTTAGACTTTAAAAAATAATTCGGGGGAAATCCGAAAAAATCTGGTGTGCCACCTTCTGAGTGCAGTACCAACATCAGGTCTTTACAAATCCGCATCCCAATATTGTTGTGATAATTTGTGCTTGCATTTTCAGGGAGGAATATATTACTTCAAGCTGGTTGACTACTATTCGTCTGGTCTGTCTAACATGTTAATAGCCCTCTTTGAAGCTGTGGCCATCATCTGGTGCTATGGTAAGTCATTGCCAAATGATTATCTACTGGGAACCTTTCAGCATGCAGTAGACGATATTCATCGTGATGGTTGCACAATAGCACTAGATTTTTTTACAACCCGCAATTGTGGTTTCAATCTTAGCCAACAGGTTTCGTACGTGTCATAAATGTGTCAGCTGATAATAAAACTGACTACATACACATTTACCTAAGTAAGACCCCTTTTGGATGTTATTATTTGAAAGTATAAAATTATGACCAATTTCGAAATCTACCAGTTTCAGGAGTTGCAGTGACGTCACAAACATATGGCAATGATGTCACAAACATATCAGTATGTCATAACGTACAAACACGACCCACAACTGTTGTTTCATTCTTAGGTGTTTTACTTGTTGTAAATATTGATAATGCACAAAGATTATTCATTCATATATACCTACCACTGCCTATGACGAGGCAGTCGTTTATACAGGTGAGTGAACTGTGGATGTGACCATGTGCTTCAGGCGCCCTGAAAATGGTGTCCCACACTGGGCAGATGACAGGTGGGGTGACCAGCAGGATTCTACGGTGGTATCTCATGCCGTGTTGGTACGTCCTTGCACCCCTCTTCATAACAGTAAGTGCATGGATATGATTGCATCACAGGTGTCAACATTACTGCTTTTGGATGGGAAATATTGCCTTTTTCCCCCTGGTCCCACTTTCCCGCTTTTTGGACAAAATGTCCCACTTTTTTAATAGAAAAAACTTACAGTAAAATCGATCTATTTGTTACATATGAGGCCGTTCAAGGCACATTTGAGTTCTTTGGTCTCACAAGTGGTTTCACATTTTCTCACACATGCATTCACTGCGAACAAGAACGGCACGTCATAATGGTGATGCATAAAACAACCCATTAAACAACAATGAAAAACTGCTAAAAAAGACCAAAGTTGATTGAAGGAGGGAGTTTCCCACTTTTCATGAGCTCTTTAGAGCTTTTCCATGTGGAGACGTTGACACCTATTTGTGTATGTAGCTGACTGTGATTGTATCCGTCCACGAGTGACTTAACATGTTTGACGTATCACATACATGCCAACCCAGAGTGGTGCACAGCTGTAGGACTAGCAAGACCTGTTTTATGGGTGTAGGAGACTTTCCTTACGGTTTAGTGCATTTTAACAACGCTTTTTTGTATTATGAAATATGGCCCACATTTGTCAAATGGCATGAGAATGACAGATCAGTTCAAAACACGTCCAAAGAGCAACTTTTGCAAATATTCTAGCTGTGCTCATTCAGCTGTGCCAAAATCTTGTGAGATCCAATCAGTATATCCCAGTTTGTACAGCAAGCTACTTTTCGCAAACCAGCGGATGTAGATAATTGTATGGGTTCGTTTGTGGGTCTTACGTATTTATGTTCCTAGTGTTGCAGGTGTTCACCACACAGGGTTGACACCTACGCACATCTACTTGCATATTCTGTTATTGTAAACATTAACTAAACATAGAATGGATGAAATTTAATAGTTGCTCAGATTTTAACAATGCCAAATATACAATAAGAAATAAATGAATTGCTGTCAATCTAGAATATTTACTGTATAGTTCCCAACAGACGCACAGTGCACGAGTGCGAAGGATTGGGTGCATCTATTAGGTTATCATGAGTGGCGCAAGCTGCCGGGGGTGGGTGGATGCACAAACTGCATGCATGTCACGCATGTGCAACTCTGCCAGGCAACACTTAGCAAAGACACCGATTTAGCTCATCTGCCAAACTGGCTAATGCTCGACTGACACACAACAACAACTTGAAATAGAATGCATGAGACAGACAGTGCGTCCGTTCACATTTTTGTAATTCCAGACACGTTGGTCAGCTACCAAATTGTTTGAGCGGTGCTAAATAGACAGTCGCATCAGCAAGAAGTTATCATTGGACATTGCAGGGTGTCCTTTGTCTTCGCTGAATCGGCGCTGAAAATTCAAACTCGCATGCTTTGTCAGTGGCAGACGAGTGATAAATAAACACCAGCGATTGCAACGTGGCGCTATTTTGCAGGCTGCAAGTGGCGGTGGCGCCAGTAGCACAGTATTGTCGTCCTTCGATAAATAAATCTGTTTTGCATATGGTTTCACTTCTGAAAAAGGGTGCATGCGTTTATCAGGTAGTGCGTTCCTACTCGGAATTATACAGTATGTGGAGAATAAACTGTATGATGTTTCGCAGGCTATCATGATCTTCAACTGGGTGCAGTATCAGCCGGTGAACTACGGAAAGTACACCTTCCCGGATTATGCGGAGGGAATAGGCTGGGGGATCGCAGGCCTCTCTATCATCTGTCTTCCCCTGGGCATGATTAGAGGGGTGCTCACAACCCCCGGGGAGAGTTTATGTGAGGTAGGAAGGTTGTAGGAGTATAAAGGGTTAACATTGTGTGCTTGAGTGTGTCTATGAATTTGAGTGAATCTGTGTGTGTGAATATGTGTTTGTGCACGTTTGTACGTGCATGCATGCATGCTTTTTTGCAATATATCTTAAAATAACAGAAATAATTGTCACTTATGAGTACAGGTGTACCAGTAATAATGATAATAATAATATTTATATAGCGTCTGATCAATCAAGATTGCTCTCAGACGCTTTACATACATAGTAGTATTTTACAGGCCAAAAAATTGTTAAGTGAATAAATATACTGAGAATAGTCTACACAAATGCTAAACAATGCTAAGAAAATAGCCATATTAAAACATTCTATAACACTACTTTAAATATAGTTTGTAATACAAGTAAAAGTAAAAAAATAATGAAACTAAACAAATTAAATGTACTTATATATTATAAAAACTACTTTAAATATATTAATTTTTACAAATAAGACTCAGAGTATAACCATAAAAACGCTAAATACAATTATAAAAAACTTCTTATGAACTATACTTTAAATAAGTTCAGTAACACAAGTGAAAATAATAAAATAAATATGCTAAGAAAATAATATATACAATATCTAATGAATGCACATAAAATGTCCTCATCGGTGAGTTATAGAAAAGCTTGTTTAAAAAGGTGAGTTTTTAAAAGTGTCTTAAACACTTGTAATGATTTTGTTGTTCTCAGAGAAGGTGTAAAGGCTGATGGTGAGTTTTTAAAAGTGTCTTAAACACTTGTAATGTTTTTGTTGTCCTCAGAGAAGGTGTAAAGGTTGGTTGAACAAGCAAAGTTTGCCCTGACACCATGATGACGTGAAAATAAATCGTGTGTGACTGCGTTTTAGATAAACAAAGTGACTAGATACTGTGACCTACATCTTGACTTGTACCACTCCCGATTTGAGCTTTGATGAAAGGTCATGACCAGTGCACCTGCCGTCGGTCACTGACTGGCGACTGCTTCATAATCAGAGTTAACCTTTAGTGTGATAGAGATCAGTCCTAATTTTCCCCAACACAATCATAAATAATTGGCTTCGATAATCGGTGTCATGCAGGTGTTTGCATGACCCTTTCTTGTTAGCTTGTCAAATAATTACTTACTCTCAATTCCTTTTGCTGTTGATGTTATTTGTATTTGTAAAAATTATTAATTATTATTACAAAGCTTTAGGATGAATACGCCAGTTTATGTGTACCTTTTTATACGCACCATTGGGACATTTATCCTAAGAGAGATGGGTTAGACACCTTATCCAGAAATATTCATCAAACACTTTAGCTTGATCACTTCTACAAGCTTTCTTATCTTTTCAGAAAATTAAATGCTCCATGCAGCCACAACTGGAAGACAGCTCCTACGATGTCAATCTACAGATGTCTACGGAAAAAGAGAATCTGCCACCAGAACTTGGTTCTTTAGTCAGTGAACGCATTTAACTTGTCAACGATGGGTGTATTACTAAGAGTTTATAATTATTTTCATCAGAAGACTGCACACAGGATTTTGAGGGCGTTGTAGTGTAGTGGTTAGGACATCCACTTTACATGCCAGAGTTCCAAGTTGACAATGGTATGTTTGGTGTAAAAACCTGGCTCTCAGCATTGGAGACTGTGTATCTCTTGTGACTCGGATGATCACGTTAATGCCGCTCCCGTCTCATATAATTGGGGATGTAAAAGAACCATTGAGGACGACATGCACCCTGGCAGTGACCACCCTGGCAGTGACCACCCTCAATGCCAGCATACAGTGTATAAAGGTCGGCTTGGCGATAATGTTCTGAAAAAGGCTGGCTAGTTGAATGACACCTCAAAACACCGTACAATTGTAGCAACCACAAAATTTTGTTGACTTGTTGGCAAGTTGTAAACTGGTAAGTTAAGTCTCAAGTCATTGACCTGCAAGTCCAAATCAAATCTCGGGGTCATCTCTTGGAATTCCAAGTCACCTGCACCTAAACAGTTCACCAATCACCGTGGTTGTTGTGGTTTGTCTACGGTAATTTTAGCGGGAAATTTAGGCAGATGCTGCCCTGCCATAACATTGGCCAATCAAAGTAAGTATATAATAATGATTGTATTCAGTGTGGCCCTTTTCCAAGCTACCATACTTGTTGGCAAATTACAAACTGGCAAGTCAAGAGTCAGTGACCTTCAAAGTCCAAGTCAAGTCTTGAGTCATCTATCTGAATTCCATTTGAAGTCGTAATGTGCAACTCGAGTGCGATTCGAGTGAGTGCCTATGAGTCGAGTCAACAAGTCTGTTGGTTAGTGATCTTAGGATGTTCTTCCTCATAGTTGTCTTTATAAACGACCTTCCTACCTCACTTATAAAGGGGTGAGGCTGCCTAATTATTGTACTGCTGCACTACTTTGGTTGTCCTTTTCCACTTCTGTCGGTAGCATTTTCCCCCTTTCACACCCAACGTGGGTCTGTAATCTCAGATCAGTTATTGGTGTTTGTTGGACACACATAAAACTACAAAGGCAAGCTAAAGTAAGTAAATAGTTCACACATATTAAAGCTATTTGCATTAGTGGCATGGGATATTAATGCATTGACGTACAATAAATACGATCACATGACTATGATGTCATTTCTTAGCAGCCTGGTCGATGACAAAGATATTGTTTTATCTAGGCAAGACGTCTGCCATAATATTGGTAGAGAGAATCGTGGGAATGTTTGCAACTAAAAACTATGTCTAGATACTATTTAGAATTAGTTTATTTTGTGGCAGTTTTGTTAAATTAACCACATTATGAATCAATGTCTGAACAATTTCTAAGAAGTATGTGAGTAGATTTGTGGCCATTCTGAATGGTAGGTAAAGGTAGGTAAAGTCATCCCCAGGCCAGTGCTTAAACCTGGTTTCTGTAGTGCGAAGCAACTTAGAGTGCAGTTATACTGACTCTCCTGGACGGGACACTAGTCCATCGCAGGTACCTTCCAAACAGTGTTTGTACTCATTTGCAGCTGAGTAGACTGAGGCAAAGTAGGGTAAACGAAATTGCCTAAGCTTCGAAAACGAACCGTGCCCAGTGTGGGTCTTGAACTCACAACCCTCGAATTTAGAGTCCAACACCTTAACCACTAGGCCACGGCTGCCCCCCCTCCATTCTGAATGGGAAAGGTCTTTTTTCTCATTTTTAGAACAGGAATATCACAGAAATGTAGTTTTTAGCAGTTTTCAATAATGGCAAAAATCTAAATGCATTGTGGGATAAATAATGCATAAAACATGAGTGAGAAATGGTCTTAGTTGCAATCAAGTTTTGTATTCTTTGAATTAGTTGGCAGGTTCCACTAGCATTAGTGTTCAGTTGAATGAAGATTATTTATAGTTGTAAAGATTATACGCAGCTGAATAAAGATTATCTGTATGACGTGTGAAACTTCTTTCCGTGTCGAGTATATTATGTTCCGTCGTCTTCCCATTACTAATGAAGGTGCACTCTCCCACTGGGCTGACAAGACTTAGTTTACCCGTAAGTATTATGGCTTTTCTTAAATTTGATAGTTTCATGGATGTAAGAGACATTATTTATAGTTTTGAACATAGCTTTTTTGGGTTACGGGATATGGCCTGCATTTGTCAAATGGCATGCAAAAACACATCTGAAGAGTGACGCAATTTTTTTAGCTGTGCACCAAAGCTTCACAAGGACTAATCAATATATCCCAATTTGTAAGGTGAGCTCCTTTTGTGCATGTGTGTCAAACCAGTAGACATAGAAAAATTATATGGGTTTGTTTACAGATTTCGATTACCAGTCTAAATCCAGGTTACCGTGAGGTGATATCTTCACCGCAATGTGCCGATGATCGTCCTGTTTAAACTGTAGGTTGCCGTGACGCATCGCAGTGATGTCGCATGAAATAGAACCGATCCTATTTTTAAACCCAGCTTTACAGGTGTCCATCTAAGGCTAGCACCTGTGAATAGTTACTAATCACAGACTTGACGGCCACCAGCATCACCTAGTTACAAAGAACGTGTACGAAACATGGAGAAAAATTAAACTTTATTCTCAAAGTCAGAAAATACATGTTCCAATCAAGAGGCCGCATATGAGGCCACAAACATAACATACTCCTTCACCTTAAGACTTAAAATGCAAATGCTGAAATGTACACTTTACATGTACTAGGAAATAAATAAATGCTGCGTTGTGAACATTCATACATATAGATATAGCAGTCAACAATAAGCTAGATTGTTTCCAGCTCATTAAAACAGACCATATAAAGGGCCATATCAGAGCACACAGAGTTCAGTATCGGTAACTGGACAAGTTCAGTCACTGAGTAGAGCTGATTAAGATTGGTTTATTTATAAGCTGCCTCCCGTTGCAAATCAGTAGTAAGTAATGTGTGATCTGTTTAACAAAGAGTGCATGCTCTAAGTTAAAATCATCGACTTTGATCATTAAATTGAGTAACTTGCAAAAGTGTAAATAGCTGTGTCATAGTCGAGACGGGTTATAGACAGCCAGCTATAGTAGAGGCACGCTATAGACAGCCACTTCAGCTGAACAAAAATTATAACTACCCGTAAACACATTTGCACAAATGAATAAACAAATTTAACAAGTTCAATTAAAAAATATAATGTGTATCGTAACATTACAAAGAAAGGCACAGGGATATCTGATATACATAATGTTCCACATGAAATACAATTTCCCCATCTATCAACTATTAGTCAGCACATGAACTTATCTTATAGCATTGCAATAAACACATCTAGACAAATATCAGTCCACTTGCTATTTGCATACTTTCACGTGGGTGTGCGCATCCTGTGACTGCTTATTTCCTGTGTTCGTTGATTGTGCGGACTTCGGCATTTCTGCCCATACATTTAATATCTGACCTGCTACTGAATAACGCAGTAGCCAGTCCAAAACTTAATGCTACTTCATGTTCACATTTCCTGCATTCGACCTGTTCAGCATACAATACACAAGAACAAATTTGAGACGATGTCACACACTCTGTTCTAAAAAACGTACACCAAAGTTTGTTCCTCAACATGATGAGGGAACCGTTTCACGTTGGATGGCACCACTTTTGAGTTTTTCCACACCAGATGGCGCCACACCATCCTCTAAATGTTTGCTAAAGGCACACATTGAGAAAGCGTGTTGCTCAGAGTTTGAGATCAATGCTAGAGGCGTACGTTTATTAGGGCATGTACAATCAATAGATCGAATACAGTACATCAAACTACTATCTCGTACAAAGTGACCAGTGAAATGCCAATAGGCCAACAACACAGAATATGATACGGTATGTGCTACTGCTATTTTCATTCGGATGTACAAAAATATACAGTAGATAGTTCATAAGGTGAAATTGTGTCAGATTCACAAATGATGATACAACTCGACAAAACAACCAACTCTGGTTGAAGCAGCACTTTGGTTAACACATGAACCATATCAAACTGCCGTGTACACTGGAACGTGATGATGGCATTTCCATGTAAAACGAACTATATGTAAATCGTAATAAGAGATCTACCCCCCTCACCATACACTAACTATTAGCTGCCATTTTCTCCATGCTGGCCTGCCCTTGAATGACCTTTTAAGGGGTCAGAGGTCGTGTGCAGCCACGCACTGCTGTAGGTATTCCTGGTAGAGTTGTTGCTGTGAAAGAAAAACACATTGTAAGAAGATGACACCAAACAATAATGCCATTACAGCGAACAGGCATTTTCTTATGAACACAATATCTAAATGGTCTACCATAACTGTTACTCTTACTTAATAAGTGCAGTGATATGTGCGAGAAAGAACCTGATCGCAAAATTTTAAGACAAATATTTAATTTCATACATATATTGATGAAAGATTAAACCGATGATGAAGACTGACTTATGTCACTATACTGATGACAATGAGAGATTACACTAATGTCACTGCATACTGATAATTATGCCATTGTTGATGAGATAACAATTGCGATTTTGCCCATATTCGTATCTGTACCTTTTTCTTATGCACAAAATTTTGGACGTAGTCTGCATTCTCCGCCAGAACCTTCTTTTGCCTCCGACTTAGAGTAGGAAGACGTCTAAAAACAGACAACACGTCCATAAATACCATCTCAGAGATAAAATATACTCTCACAGGACTACCTTCAACTTCTAACAGCTGTTTTGTTAAAGTGCCCTCCTCAATGAAATTGTTTCACTCGCCAGGTCATTTGTACAAATGTTTTGGTGAAATCATCGGACAGACTTAAATTAATTTCAGTCCGACGAAAAACGGCAAAAGTGTAGCCCGCCTCTATGTACATTGCACTTTCGCTAGTTACCTGATTTAACAATCAAAGTAAATCCTTTTGATGATTTCAACAAAAATATGTCTTCTTTTATTAAACCGACTGCGCGTATTATTAAAGCTATTCACATGCAACAAATCTGAACAATCATTTTCGACGAACCTGATTCGCGATGGGCTAAATGAATTTATTTGTTTGCAACACACAGTGTAGTCTAACCTGGAGGAGAGTTTTGCGAAGATGAAGAAGAGAAGAGTGAGAAAGATGACCGCGAGGCCGGCGTAGATCTGGTTATCAATGTGCATCGACAGCCACGCAGTCTTCAGGGGCACCTGCAACAGAAGTACAATGAATGATTAGTGCTTCAGCGACCACCAAGATAACAAGGCTGTCTTGGGATTGTCCTTCTGTGCTGAGTCTTTTTAGGAGCATGGTGTGATCGGCTTTGGGTTGATAAGATTTAAGAATTTTTTTAAGATTGATACAGTGGAACCTCACTTTTAAGATCGCCCTCGGGACTGAGCCAAAGTGATCTGAATAGCGAGGTGACCGTATTAGAGGGAAATAATATTCTATACTTTACTGTTATGGAAATTAATCGAGACTGTCCTAGGATGACCACAATGGTGGCTATATTACTGAGATGACTGTAAAGCAAGGTTTAACAGTACTTAAAAAATGTAAGACCTTTTTCGATGAAAAATTCAATACAAAACATTATGAGGACGAGATTGAATTGAATGTACTTGACCACTAGCGTAAAGTGACACGGGGAATAAACGTCAAATGAAATAAACTCATTCTCCTGAGGTAGACCTGTACTGAGAGCAACAATGCCATTAAATGTACTCACGAGGTAGGCATTGAGGGTAACAAGGCCAGACTTTCCCAGCATGCTCTCCAGTATCACTGTCGAGGCAGTCCCGGCAGCGAATACCAGGGCCACCGCCAGGGGCAGCAGTAGTCCGGTGAAGCAACACAGTACGCCCTTTGTGCGGGCACTGAAGTTATTCGAGTCCATCTCTCTGCAACAGCATCAACGGTAATCTTTCTAAGCTGCCTCCAAGTCCTTTGGCTCAATGTTTCAACATTAACTTCCAATGCTAATCAAGCATTTGTGCTGTACAACTATTGATTGAATACAAACTGAAAGTAAAATATTTTGATTTTTTGTAGTCTTAATAAGCAGCATTCACTATTAGTTCGTTATTAACTTAATTTATTGCCTACAAATAAAAAGTCTCTTTGTATGCAATGAATCATCTTTGGTTATGATGTGATTATGTTTATCTTCTTTCTTATTTATTGATCTAGTTAAATGCCAGGCCAATGTTCAGGGCACGCTGACATGGAATATCTTCTTCATAATAATGTCATATAACGCTGTCGAAGAGTCAAAAAAAGTTTCATTTGATCAATGTGGTTGGTTGGATACGAGTCTATTACAGTCAAGTCTAGTTATTACTCTCCTCGTTACAACGTGCATTCGGATATAACGCAGTCAGTTGTTGACCCTGATTTTCTGCTGCCAGGGGGAATTGGGAATAGATGTCTTTCAGAGGGCATTTCGCCCGCGTTCGTGTGCCAATGTGACAATCAGTCAGTCTTATATGCTATTTAGTAACCAACACCAGTACACAATGGGTGAAATGGCATGTTTCCGTTGCACCGAAAAACCTAAGATTTCCTGGTGCCAAACCGAATTCAATGCAGTGTTGCAGGTGCGCAAAAATACAAATTCGTCATCTGCATATGAATCAGTGTACAGGCTTCATGATTTCGTTCTTCGAGATCAGTTGAAAGATGAAGTGAAATAATTATTGGTGCAATCTATAACTGTTTTTTCAATGTTTAATCAGCTTTCACACTGCGTGTGTCAACCCATATACATGTTCGGTTGCTCAGATCAAGGTTATTATTTTTTAACCGCATTAGTCGATCAATCTGTACCAGTTCATCGTAGCAAATCTATTCCATAACTGTACATACATGCATTTTATTCAGTTCAACATTCAACAGTGTGATATTAAAAAAATAATACACATTGACGCTCGTAGACTATATTAACCGTGTATAGACAGAGCAACGTGGCCAGCGCACAGTGGTTTCAACAGCAGTCTTGATACTGGGGACAGAGATCATTGTTGTTTCGTAGTCCCCTGGTGGCCGATATGGGAACACCTAACATGCCTCTCTTACAACTCGATCCGAAATCGTGGACCCCGACCACCACGTCATAACGAGGTTCGACTCGTAACATCGAAAATGGACTTGTCCAACCAACCACGTGGAACAACTTCTTATACAAAATTTAGCTATATACGTAGTAGATTTATGGCCGATTATGTACACAACAGTCCCCCTCTTATAAGGCCACCCCTTCTACAAAGGTACAGTGGCCTCATAAGAGGGGTGGCCTCTTGTGTGTGTGTGTGTGTGTGTGTGTGTGTGTGTGTGTGTGTGTGTGTGTGTGTGTGTATGTGTGCTTGCATGCGTGCGTGCTGCGTGCGTGTGTGGGGGGGGTATTATCACGGGAAAGCCTTATTAGCTGCATAGCAAGGTGGCCTTAGAAGAGAGGGACACAGTATTCTGTGAAATCATGATTATGCCTGAATACCATCTTTTGCAAAATAGCTCAGTACACCACAGCAAATAACAATAGAATGTGCCATTCACCCTGGTCATGACAGGTTATGGTCATAAACCCTGGTAGTGTTGACAACTTGACAAGATTTCCAGTTTACTTGCTTAGAGTAACATACAGACCAACTGACCTATCTTTGGTCATCTTCTGGTCGATCAACTGTACGATCTGCTTGCAGTCTTTCTCGAGTGAGTTGAGCGTGTTCTGAATTGTCTGATTAATCGTCTTTTCAACGTCCTTACACACCTCCTCTATAATAACAATGACATAAGAGTCAAACCTGCTCAAGCGATTGCCTGCATTAAGCGACCACCTGTCATTAACGACCACGACCAACTCCTCCTTTCACAACAGTTTCACATGACAATTTACTTGCATTAAGTGACCACCTGCATTAAGTGACCACCTGTCATCAACGACCACAACCAACTCCTCCTTTCACAACAGTTTCACATGTCAATTTACTTGCATTAAGAGACCACCTGTTATTAATGACCACAGTCAACTTGTCCTTTCACAAGTTTTACATATTAAATAACATGAATTAAGTGACCACCTGTACAAAAAGACCACTCTTTGACCATCCATTGAGCAGTTACTTAAGGTTTTTTATTTCGCATAATGCCAGATCCAAGATGGTTTGTGGCACTTTACAGCATATGAAAAATTACTAGAATTGCTAAATAAACAAACAGATTAACGTACTATTAATCATAATTATGTTTGGATAAATATAGCACAAAATGAGCAGGCTGCAGATTGACAGAAGTTGAGAGGTCTTGTTTCTACCTTAGGCATCAGTAGGTAATACCTGATTTAATATATGTATATAAAATACATTAAATAAGGTTTTTTAATATTGGGTGCACAAGAGGGCATACAGACCTATTTGGTTGGCGCAACGACTCGGTTTTCCTGCTGGGTTTGGTATGTAGATTGTGGGCATGTCAAAACTGGTGCGATTCAGGCCGGGTCGTTTACACAGCTCCTGCACGATCTGCATCATGACTCGCTGTAGCAGAAACAACAAGACACCAGATGGAGTAGGTTGTAGTGACAAGACAGTGACATCTATTGGTGGTGGATGGAATTTGTTTGTGTTCTTTGTTGCAAAGTCCAAGTTGGTTGGCGAAGTTATTAAGAGCAGGTCACACTACCGAAATGAGACGTCTACAATAAAGACAAGAATACATTCATACAGAATACATTCCTAAGGGTAGAACGTCGACATATGTTTTACTAGACAGCAAGAATGTTAAAGTTGATCAGTTGACCAGTACAAAAAGGTCATACTCGTCTACGTATGTTCAAAAATACTCGTGAGCATGGCATATACGATCTGACATGGGCACCATCTAAGATTATGGGACAGGAAGTTGAGACAACAGTGGTGCCACATGGTGGACTAGATATTGTTGAAAAAGAACGAACTCCCAAATTTGTCTGGACTCATGATTTCAATGAATATCAATGCCTGTCATGACAAAAAAATGGAGGTGGACCTGGTGACCCATGGAGCCTGTACTAACCTGTCGGTCTGACTCGTGACCCGCCTCATCAGCCTTGCTGAGGTAGTACCTCATGATCTCGGAGTGCTTCTCATTCAGATGTTCCACGAGGTTCAGAGTGCGCTTACACAGGGCCTGGCCAATCGGGTCAAAGAAGACGAAGATCAGGTCGGCCATGTCACCTACAACAAGGTCGTGGTGGGTCAGACTTGCCACGTCGGGTGACAAATGACATGGCATTTATTGTCTCCAAACGATTTTTTTCGAGGTCTCTTTTAAAATAGAAATGTAACAATATAATATGTATCACGCAGTAATATAAATATGCTAATAATGTGCATTCTTCGATATAACAAAATAAACCATCGTAGCGTGGACTGACGTTCTCGTTTCTTGGAATGTGATATTTGACATTGTAATAAAACCAAACAGGAAGAAATAAGCACTACAATCAACTGGAGAAAATGTAGCTGGATTGGCGACACACTCAGAAAAGATCCAACAAATACAACCAAACGAGCACTGAACTATAACCCACAAGGAAAGAGAAGACAAGGAAGACCGCGCTACAAGATCCTGATAAAGCGGGTGTCACCTGGCAAGAGGCCAAAGCTCTAGCCCAGAAGAGAGTGAAGTGGAGAAACATGGTTGACGCCCTATGCTCCTGAAGGGGCCAAGAGGATAAAGTAAGTGATAATTACTTCTCAAGAAGGTATTATTACTGAACATTTCTACCAACTCAAATTTTTTATATTTTTTAGTTCCACCGGCGTGGGAATATTACAAAGATACCCACGTGGACGCTTGGCGTAGATTACGTAATTCAGTACAACAGGAGTTCATAGTTCTGTACAGTTGTTAGCAACGCTGTGCACGTTTCTATGATTGTTCCAAATTACATAATTTACGTGAAACGCCCACAGAAGTTCCTTCGTACGGTACATGTGCATTGTCATATGCACAGGATTGCCATAAAACATACTTATGCACGTGCATGTCATATTTCACCTAAAACACATCATCTACGCAAAAACACCGACATTGCCACTCACCAAGCCAAGAGATGGATTTGTTTACGTCAAACGGATACTTCATGTCTCCGTCCACCAGACCGGGCGTGTCAATAAACGTCACCAGCGAGAATTTCTT
Organism: Lamellibrachia satsuma; assembly: GCA_033239005.1. Classification (NCBI taxonomy): domain Eukaryota; kingdom Metazoa; phylum Annelida; class Polychaeta; order Sabellida; family Siboglinidae; genus Lamellibrachia; species Lamellibrachia satsuma. The sequence continues at coordinate 1,035,575 of BSQZ01000016.1, read as the reverse complement.
CTGCTTCGACGTCGATATCTCCGTGCTGAGATAGTCGACCACCCCTGCAACAACAAAACCTACATTAGGGGGCAAGATCGCTATTTATTTTCCCACTGGCGACAATGTTAATATTTTTAAAGTTGTTCACAAATTTGTATTGTGAATCTTCTGCAAATCAACTATGTTAAAGGTACACTGTCTGATCATTGTTACTGTCAAATCATGTTTTATAATATTAGCTATCGAGGTTTATCTATATTTTAGCATTTTGGCTGCCCAAATGTATTTCAATGAACTACAAATTTTAAGAATAATTTGACCGTTACGAATACCGACCTTGCTGTTCAGCAAGCAATGTAAATGTGATATTTGGGTCAAAACATTCAGACTAATCAAATAACGGTCAAATTATATTAACAAACTGTGGTTCAAATTATATTAATAAACTGTGGTTCATTAAAACACATGTGAGTGGTCAAGATGCTGGACTATATACAACGTATACCATACAACGTGACTGTACGACAAAAACCATCAGACTATGTACCTTTTGTGTTGTTGTTATTTATTTTCCCACTGGCGACAATATTAACATTACTACAACTACAATCTTCTGAAAATCAACTATGCTAATATTTATTCTTTCATCAACCTGCTTGCAAATAATAATAACATTCTGCCATTTCTTCTCTTCAGAAAATCAACATACAAGATGTTCCCTAACAAATGACGTCCAAAACTACTACATCATGTCTTTACGCGCAAGGGATCCTACAGTCACTGACACAAGGGATCTTACAGTCACTGACACAAGATATCCTACAGTCACTGACACAAGGGATCTTATAGTCACTGACACGAGATCTTACAGTCACTGACACAAGGGATCTTACAGTCACTGACACAAGGGATCCTACAGTCACTGACACAAGGGATCTTACAGTCACTGACACAAGATATCCTACAGTCACTGACACAAGGGATCTTATAGTCACTGACACAAGGGATCCTACAGTCACTGACACAAGGGATCTTACAGTCACTGACACAAGGGATCTTATAGTCACTGACACAAGGGATCCTACAGTCACTGACACAAGGGATCTTATAGTCACTGACACAAGGGATCCTACAGTCACTGACACAAGGGATCTTACAGTCACTGACACAAGGGATCTTACAGTCACTGACACAAGGGATCCTACAGTCACTGACACAAGGGATCTTACAGTCACTGACACAAGGGATCTTATAGTCACTGACACAAGGGATCCTACAGTCACTGACACAAGGGATCTTACAGTCAGTGACACAAGGGATCTTACAGTCACTGACACAAGGGATCCTACAGTCACTGACACAAGGGATCTTATAGTCACTGACACAAGGGATCTTACAGTCACTGACACAAGGGATCTTACAGTCACTGACACAAGGGATCCTACAGTCATTGACACAAGGGATCTTACAGTCACTGACACAAGGGATCCTACAGCCACTGACACAAGGGATCCTACAGTAACTGACACAGGCATAAGTTGCTAGCCAGCCACTAGTTGGTCTAGACACAGCAAAGTGTCCTGGTTCTCTAATGTTGCCAAAAGGGGGAACTATCTCAAAATCAACAGCACTTCATTCATATGGCATGAACCTGGAAGTAAATTAGTGACCCGTCCAATTTTAATACACATATTCAGATTCACTGCATCATTCGTGTAATATACAAACTACATTTCCTGCCTAAGTGCGGTAGTACCTAAAATAGATCAGGGCCAAATACAACCAATCAATCTACACACGACCTTGTAGCTATTCTATTATTGTTCAGTATCACCTATTAACAGCACATGTGCCAATCAGAATAATCATACCAATAATCAATACTTGGCACTGGCCACAGCACAAACAACATGAGGGTTGGCTGATTCTCATAACCATAATTTTGTTTTCAAAAATAGCTCAGCAAGACTCACTTTGCGCATGTTACAACCATTCTACAGCACTTCACTTGTAACAACAACTATCTGGGAATGTTTCATATGGAACCAGACAACTACTCTATAGCGTTTCATTTCTACCACGTTTCATTTGAAATAAGACATTCTATAGCCATCATTTGTAATCAGACATCAATTTGGCAACCTTTTATTTTGAACCAAACACAAGTATTCTACAGCACTTCATTTGTAACCAGACACAACTATTCACTGCATACACAACTATTCCACAGTGCTTCATTTGTAACCAGACACAACTATTCCACAGCGCTTCATTTGGAACAAAACACAAGTATTCTTCAGCACTTCTTTTGGAGCAAAGCACAAACATTCTTGATTTGTAACCAGACGCAACCATTCGCTGCAGACACAACTATTCTACAGTCTATCACTTCGTCGTAGACACAACTATTCTACAGCCCTTCACTTGGCAGCTCCCAGCTTTTCACGGGACAGCCGCCAGGGGAAGACCCTGTAAAACTAGTCATACTATCACCAGTCACCACTTGCTGTCACCACTTGCTGTCACAGCCTTGTCACCAAGCTGTGAAGCACTCTAAGCACACTAGGCAGTTTGCACCGGGTCTTTTGTCCACTGTCTACTTGTGAAAGGTAATGTCAACTAACTGGCTTTGTCAGTGTTTCCCGGGGAAATGTAAAGATCTCGCTGCAGGTGTAGGTGACTGTGGGAAGCTCGACTCCCAGCAACTATGGGAAGCGTCCCAGACAGCTCTTCACCAGGCAGCTTTTGTTAGACACACAAGGCTACCCAATGAGAAGCCGCCAGGCAGCTCCCTTGTTTCCCAAGCAGCCTCTGTAGTTCCCATCACTCATTGCCATCAGGTGATGTGTCAAACTTCCCACCAGGGATGCCACTAACCATTTCACCACCGCCACAACTTACATTTGATGTGCAGATTCTGCACGTCTTTATTTCAACTCCTATTTTGTTCAGAAATCTCTCGGTTTCAATTGCATACAATTTTGGATAGCATCTGTATTGAAAATCTAGAAACACAATAACATTCGTTTTTCTTTTGAAACTATGTTATGTTACTCAAGCGCACAGTTGCAATGAAGCAGCAAGTCGTAAACATCAATGACCTTGCCTAGCCAACCAAACCTGCGTACCACTCCACCAGTTGTTCATTTTTAATTTATAATCAAGTTGTGGCAGTGGTGATACGACGAGTGGCGCCACTGTTGGGACGTGTGGTGCCGTGTCTGTTGGGGCGTGTTGTGCCATGTCTGTTGCAGGAGTAAGTGATCATGACGCTCCATTTCCAACGATCATAGTTTTGCTGTGCTGTTTCCTAGCCCAGCTGCTAGATAATTGAGGATTTCAGTTATTTGCTTCTTTCTACCTCAATCTTTCCCATTCATGTTCTAATTTTCTTTCTCATCACGTGGCCTAGAAACTCTGCCTGTCGTTTCCTGATTCTGCGCAGGTATGATCTTCATTTCAATGTTGGCTGTTCTAAGAATTTCCATCACTATTTCACCAGGTCCTGATACTCCAAGTATCCCAGCTGAGCCGGTGTTTGTAACTTGGCAGCATTACTGAGTGCATAGTTCCTGTCTTTCCACTACTACTAAAAGGTCATCTCAGACAGGGGTGGGTTCAACTGTAACTGAATGCACAAATTTACCAAAACGTTAGTGAAACCCTATTTCAAAATTATCAATTATGGTATGGGTAAACTTATTTTTATAAAACATTGTAATTGTATTCAATCTACGAACTACGGCCGCTGACCTTTATGAACCACCTATATAATTAGGTATTCCAAAGTGGCTGTCGCGGCTGGCGAAAACTGCTGCAGAAGGCCGGTTTTGGGTGATGTTCAAAAATCAATATAAAATCACTGATACCATTTTGAGCTACAAATGTTACCTCAATAAACGTTGATATCTTTCCTCTGTTGTTCAGTGATAATCAATTGTTTTAAAAGGGCTTACTTATTTGTTGATGAATTTTTGAAAGTGACAGGGGTTGGTGGCCGCGAAAAGCGATGTTCCGAATTCGCGTCGCCGACATTTGCACGCCACCCTATTTCGTCGCTTCGCGGAGGACAGCATAACCTCGGGTGACGCTGAATTTATGCTGAGGTCAAAGGGGAGATGTTCAGCCATTGATACATATACTTTTTGTTCAAAACGAATCCCGCGAAGATTACTTTTTTCGATGATGAAATTTTCTTTTTGTTGTTTGACATGAACCAGAAAATTGTTTCTCAACATGCAATATATCATTAAATAGGCCAGCATCTGTTCTTTTTAAAAAACTTTGTTTAATTTGTAATAAAACAATGGCTTCCCTCCGCTGGCCGGTCAAAGTTCCCCCCACTAATAAATGCCAGCGAGTTTCGAAAACATGGCTGCGAAGGTGTGTCCGTGTCCGCGCTGTGAGACGTTGGAGTCATCTGCTTCGCAGAACGTCGTCAGAAACATGTTAACTTCACCCAGAAAGGTAAGTTATTGTATATTTTCATTTTGTGAAGTAATATTTGATTAGTTTAATGATAATACGCGATAACATTTAGCATCAAATAGTTGAGTCGAAGCCGATGCCATGCGTCCGACTTTCACGGGATCAGTCCCCATACGATGCGAACGTTTTATTTCTTTTTAGGCGACCTGTCTACCCAACAATACCAACAGTTTGTGTCCCAAATATATACGAAGCATTTGAATTATTAACATATCTTATTTAGTGTTAGTTTCTGCTGAAAGAGACAAAATCGTTGATCACGTGACCAGGTTGTTTCTCGTTGCGTTGCAATACCGAGTTGCCACGATATTGCGCGATGGCCTATGCACGAAGTTAGGATGCAATTATACATGTTTTAGCGATAATATTTTCATGGTTACCCATATAAACTTTGTTTTATTTATTGGTATATTATTAAATGAACACTAAAATTTTTTTCTCGGGCAGAATACCCATCCATTTTTAGATTAACTGGAATAATGCAACTTTAAGCTTTAATCTGTTTATGCACGTAGTATTTGTTTGACTGTACATGCAATTTGTTATTTTATCATATTGTAGTAATTGTATATTGATATATTGGCTGATTCAGTGAATTGTAACATAATAAACAAGTCAACTGTCACTTTACTTTATTCCGTTTCATAAGCAGCACTTCAAATCCCAAACAGAGGTTCAGGGACCGACAGATTGGCAACCAAATTGGAATGATTGCCAGTTTGGTTGGTAATTAATTTTTATTTCCACTTTTTTTTAGTTGGAGCTTCATGTTGGTTTGGTGATGTGAAAATCTTCCGTCCTGGCTGACTGGTGCAACTTGAGTGACGACCACTTTCAACAGTTGATGTTTGTCAAATGCAACCAGGTCTTGTAATAGTAGACAGTAGACAAAACAAGGAATTTGGATGACAGAGAAGACAAAAGAAGTAAAACAGCAGATATGTTAATCATGAAAATCATACTTGGGAAGGAAATGTATTTGTATTAGAAGTTAGACGTATTTAACAATTAAAAAACACTGTATTTGCATTTGACCAAGTGTATTTGTTATATTAATAAACATATTTAATAAATGGTATATATGTGTCCAATACTTTTTATGTTTGTTTATTATTGTTTGCTTATGTATAATGTTAAGGGCTCACAAACAATGTGCTTTTAAGTAGAGAATGACCAGTACGGTCGTGTGTAGTCAATGCCAGCTGTGAAGTCAATTTCAACAGATTATGAGAAAATCACGAGTCTGTAAATCGTCGCTGACTGACGGTCACAAAGAGTCTGATATGATAGATATGATGTTATATCTGAATATCTCTTAGTAATTTATCTCCCTAGTGTTTTTGTGTGCAAGTAGCTACACAAAATAGCAGTTTTGCCATCATGAACACTGTTTGGCACATTGTTTTATTTGAGGGAAACGTTTGTGTAATTACGATATGTTGCCCTTTACTGCCTGTAAAAGTTAAGGTTAACCTTAAAGAACCCAAGCTCTGTATGTTTTAAATGTATTGACGAAAGTTATACCATTCCACAGATACAAAAATTATCCCTGTACCTCAATTATGTCAAAAGTTATGAACTTTCAAAGAGTTATAAATTTTTACGTGTTTTGACCCATCAGCACAAATTAAGGAAATTTACATTTTCAAAATAAAATTGTGAATTGTATGTTGATCTTACATGCTTGAAAAAAATTGGGTGTGGTCTATATGTATACTGAATATAAAAACAAAAGTTTTGAGAGTTCAGGTTGTATTGTTAGATATTTGTGGTGTCTCAAAGTAGGCCTTTCGGCCAAATTCGGATTTTGACGAAAAATGTACGTAGTTAAAAAATCGGGAAAAAAATCATATCTCTGCTAAATATTGGAGTACAGATATAACATTTATATCACTGTGTTCAGAATCAAAAGCTCTATCAAATGGCATAATTTAAAAATAACTTGGTTGAGTTTGAAAAATCACTTTGGAATACCTAATATAATATTTTTTTTAAAGATGCACATATTTATCTTTTCGAAGTGCTGCAATTGGGTTTTTATGGTGCTGTCTAATTGACCATTGTAATTGACCATTGTAACTGAGCCAAACTCTGGACTCGGTGGGACAAGAGAAGTAAAACTGACTCACCTTCAATCTGCCGGAGGGGCTCAAAATGTGGATACAGGTGGAGGGTGGCATTTCCCTGAGGAAAGAAAACATCACCGGTCAGAGGGCAACAAACGGTCAGAGAGCAACAAACGGCAATTATGGAATTTCATATTCTAAAATAAAGAGATTCTTGGGAGCAGATTAGCCACATTTGGCAAAAGGACAATGGAAATAAATCAGTGGCGTATTTAGAGAGTCCATTTGGGTCATGCCCCCCACCCTTTCAGACAGTTTTTATGAATACCCTGTTGCGCCACTACATGGTATCGTGGTAAACTAATGCATAACTAAGCTTGATTTCTTTGGACCCTCCTTTGCAAGATCCTAAATACGCCCCTGAAATAAATCCCAAACACCCTTGTGATGGACATCTAAAGGCAGTGTTCAAAATTAAGGCCTTTTTATCAGCGGCGGCCGCCACCGATTCAATATACTTCCCACTGGTTCAGTTAGCCAAAATGCATTATCCGTCCCACCCGCCGGATTCATCCGAGTGGCCACGGCTGGGTCGGACTGTATTGGTGATGCACATTATGGTTCTTCCTTTCCAGCGACAGATTGCTGCCAAGGCAAAGTCGGCACATGCAATGGAAACCCCTGACATTCGTAATATGGATACCAGGGAAACACCAAAGCAAAGATGGCGGATGAAGTTTCAAGAATCGTAGAGTTTGAAAATTGTTGAAGGACATTACGCCAATTTACTTCACACTGGTGATACTAAGGAAGTAGACAATCCGATTGACAAAATAATGTGCCAAGATATTCTGATTAATGTGATATTTGGCCGTGAAAGTGAACTTGGGAAGCTCCGATTTGGAGTGCATTGATAATGGCATATATTGTTGTCCCAGCCAGGCCCAAGAAGCTTCAAGGCAGTGATAGTGCACGCGAAACATTGGCATCAAACATAATGTTGCTTTCAACAACTGTTTTGCAAATAAAATTCACATTGAAGTTTTTATTAAATAAATTACTTCATTTTATTTATCTGCTAGTTATATGAAATGAATGACAATATTTAGTAGGGTTTATATTTATTAAATTATTATTTATTCTAATTTAAAGTAGTGGCTGTTTTAGTTTTATGCACGAAAATGTACCTTTTTCACATACACTTAAAATTTATACATTTTTGTAGGGCCAGTTCAAATCTACCTGGGTCAGTTCAAAATAGAACTGGGCCAGTTGAAAAACAAATCTGGGCCAGTTCCATTTTTTGCTAATTTCAGACACTGAAAGGCAAACGAAAGAGTTGAACACCAAAAAACGACATGGATGCAAAGTCTGAGGACAATGAACTGAAGCAAGCTATAATACAACAGGACAAAAACTACTGGACAAAAAGAGTATTAAATTAAGTAAAGTAGCATAGTTATCCACTTCAGGGGCTACAAATCAACATGCTGCTATGACAATCATGGCCCACGTCATGACAAGGCACCAGACAAATAGCAAGTTACACCCTAATGTCAAGAACAAATTGAAGGCCTCACGTAACACAGCCGAAGGTTACTAGTATGACGTCATCCACATGTCCCCGTCTACAGGCAACGTCTGTTCTGCTGTACACAAATGTCACCAGTCTAGCAGGAAGTTGACAGAGGACATTTTGTTCCATCCCACACGTTCAGGGGTGTGAGTGGGGGTGGAAAGATCATTATTTTATTCCTGGGTTCATGTCATATGAATAAAATAATTTTTAGATAGTACCCCTTTTGTGATTTTGTGCTCGTAGAACAAATTATTTTGAATAGGGAAATGGGAATATACGTGTAGTTTTTCTCATCTAGGCATTTCAGTGATGGAAGATCCCTGCGTATGTAGATAAAATCTTCATGTTTTAGCAACATTTGATAGGGGGCATCTCGCATGTTAATTTTCTCAAAAAAAAAGTTTGATTTGACGAAAACTCTGCAGCAGATCATTGACATGACATACAACTTGTGCCATTATGATCAAATCTGAATCGTTATCTTGCGTACAGTACTAGGAAATTGTTCACATGGTTGTCTATGCAAAAACAAACAATGATCTGTCCCATGCGACTGTGTGACTGTGTGGGTGTTTCAGAGGTGATGATTCAGTCACATGACAGGGTTCATTGACCTGACCAGACCTGTTGGAACAGGTTCTGGGATGGGGTCATATGCCTATAAATTATACTAGTGTCAAGAGCAGAGTATAAATATGTCCCATTCAAAACAATCAACTCTCCAGCTGGTTACTATAGACAAGCAGTGGCTCCACATGTGGCCATTTCAAAAATTGGGCAATTTTTGTCACCCTACTTTGCTTTATGTATTTCAGACAAGACATTAAAACTGTATTGTCACTGGCGTAGTTTTCGCCTCACGCCAGATTTTGCCTCATTTGCGAGATGCTCCCTATCAATATATATATATATATATATATATATATATATATATATATATATATATATATAGTCATAAGACAAAGGCAAACAAGGTGAAAACTGCAGAAAGTAAGCCTACCCTGCTAATGGCTTGTGTCCATCACAGGGTTGTGTGAACAGCTGACGAAGTCCCCCATGACTGGGAACAAATATGGAACTTGGAAACATGTTCACTAACCAAAGGTCAAACGTTTATGAGTGAATGGACCCAGGAATGTCCACTAGTCACATTCCTGGGGTCACTCAGTGGTCAAGACTTGTCAGCAGTGGCCACTTGGACAATTTGCCATTACCACATTTAGTAGGAATGTGACTAAGCACCTTTTGACATACCATAGGCAGAGTGGCATTCACCAAACTGTGTAACTGCCACCTTGAAAATGTGAAGTGAATAGAAAATGGACGGCCAGACAAAAAAAAAATTGGGGTGGGTTATATGCATGCAAACCAATACCCAAACCAAAAGTACTAACCCTAACCCCAAATGTTTCTCACAGTTAATCTGAACTGGACTATCGGCACTAAAATGCTATGACCGATCAACGCACTGTGTGGCAGACACCTTTCGAAGCATTCAGCCATGCTGCAATTATTACACAAAAGCTATTCATTAACATAATTCTACCGCTACAGTACAGCCACGTATGCATTATTCAGTGGAGTGAATTAACTTGGGCAAATGATGAAAATACTGCATGAAACTAACCAGGGGTGATAAAGCGGCAGCAGCATCAGACACCCCCCAATCTACCGCCACAATCGACCCTACTAAATGTGGTTACAATTACGCCAACAGTACTCCTGCACACAACTACGCCAATGCATATGTCCCATCCTAGCAAGCCAGGGGTGGTAGCAGTACTATACTACCCCTGGCCAGGGGTGGTAGCAGTACTACACTACCCCTGGCAGATCGAACTGTTGAACTGTGGAATTGTCAGTTTATCAATGAATCATTTGTACTTTGTCCCACTTTCTGACTTGGTCTACTTGTTTCTGGAAACTAGACGTGCCCGCACCAAAGAGCGTTTCCATGAAATGCCTATCATTACTAAATGTGGCGGCTGTAATCACACACAGTAACCCCCCAGCACACATCTCCACCAATTCGATGTCCGAATGAACATCATGTGACGTCGTTGTCAAAAAATAGTTATCCCACTTCAGTCAGCACGCTAGTTAGCCAGTGGAAGTTGTACTAGTGGCAAGATGGCCTTCGAATGCTATCACTGCAGGTTGTCTGTCCAAAAGCCTGTCCAAATTTTAGTGCGGGACACACATCTTAATGGCATGATAGATTAACAATACACAGCTTTAGCTCTACAAATATAGAACAATATGCAAATGTAAGCCCGCATTGATGTTTGCATGTGTAAGACTGGAGAACTAAATTGTTTGCACAATGAGAACTGTGGGTTTAGTGTGTATTAACACCAATACAGTTCTACCAAGCATTAGCCTCATGCATTGTGGATTAGGCACACTGCATTAGCTTTGCAAATATGTAACAATGTAGGATTGTAGGATTGGATGTTTGGCTGTGCAATCACTGTGGCATCATGGTAGACCATACTGCCATGGTTTCTAGTAACACCTGCTACTAAAAGTTACGCTGACATTGTCAGTTGCACTGCCTGCACAACTGACATTTTGGTGACATCAATGCTGATGCGAACCAACAAGTTGGTGACACTGACACTGAAGTGAATCAGTAGACACCAACGCTACCTTTCATCAACACATACACTGAAGCAAACTCTCACAGACGCTGACAAAAAACAATGGTGAATAAGCCGACATGTCGGCAATAATGACACTAAAATAACATGACACGTCATTGATACTGACCGTGAGCGACTCCCTCTTGCGTCCACTGGTGATGAAGGTAAACCCCTGGGTTTCTATGGCCACCCCCGTGCGTTGTACATGTTCTTCAATATACCTGGAACAGACACATGGCTGGTTAATACACCTGTGGCAATATCCATTATTTAATCATTTGACACAAATAATCATGCGACAGCGATACGATCATGTGACAGCAACACAATAAAACATACTACTCAAATAAAATATTGTTTAATATCACAAAGGGCGTTTTGATATAATCCCCATCTGGCAGACCCATTTATTTGAAAAAAAAATAATTGTGCTGCTTTGAGAAGTTTTCAACCACAGTGCAATTATTGCACAAAAGCAACACATTCACAGATTCCCACCGTGTCTATTACCCGAGTACTCATTTACACAGCTGGGTGAACACTCAATTACAGTTCTCCCCACTAAATTCCCCCCCCCCACCCACAAACACAGTATCAAGATTTACCATGCATATTCACTGTAAAAGCTAACATACACCCTGTCTGCCACATAGGGGGTAATAAACAACATAACAAACAACAGGTGTCCTACGCCACCCTATGAAGGGTGACAGTACTGCACCTACCCAACATGTCCTGTCTATACCCCCAACCAACCACCCCCAAAAGAAGGGTGGCAACGCTGGAGCTATCCCAGCCTGCACATACACTGCCCATGTGATGGATTGGCTGCTTAATGAAACCTGGAATGACTCAGCTCCATACAATGAATACGAATGGTTAAAGACGTGACTCACTGTAGATAGCCACACAATCACATGACAGCAGCCGGAGACTAGTTATAGCTAGTCAGAGCAAGATGTACACAGCCAAGTCCATGTGCAGCAGGTATGTACCGTACAGACCCTACTAGATGAACTGGTCATGATACATGGGGCAAGATCGCCAATTTACTTCCGGGGCCAGATCACTATTTTACTTCCAGGTCCATTCCACATGAATACAGTGCCAGTGATTTTGAGATGGCACCTGCTTTCCACAATGTTATGGACACTTAAAAAAATTGTTTATGTGAAGGGGGAAAATGGCACATTTGTAGACTACCGCACTTCTGCTGTGCACAGGATTAAATTTCTAGTTGCTGGTTGGCAGCCTATGCACGTGTCAGTGATGGAAGGGTCCCTGGTGTTCAGAATCTCGTCACTTTGGGCAGCAGTGTTATTGGGTATTCTTCCATTTTCTAGTCTTCTAATAGGTACTATACGGTAACGGTTTGACCTGTTACAACAGGGTGACATTCCATTAGTTGTCACCGGCAAGGGGCATCACTGAAGGGGTGTGGTATGGCCACAGGACTCCGGAAGTTATTTTAGTATTGTGCTTATTATGTAAAATATGATTGGATGGCTTCATTAGGTAGAATTTGGTTATATTTTTGACTATGTCATGAAAGTATTGTGCTTATAATGAAAATATTATCGAATGGGTTCATTAGGTAGAATTGGGTTATATTTTTGACTATGTCATGAAAATATCAGTCATCACGACTATCTCAGTCAAGATCATGCCAGTCACCACCATGTCAGTCACAACAACCATATCAGTCTTGATGACCTTGTCAGTCATCACGATCACGCCAGTCACGACCATGTCAGTCATGGCAACCATATCAGTCTTCATGACCTTGTCAGTCATCACGATCATGTCAGCCACACCATGTCAGTCATGACAAACATATCCATCATGATGACCTTGTCAGTCATCTTGACTATGTCAGTCAGTCACGACCATGTCAGTCTTGATGACCCTGCCAGCAGGCCCTTAGCCAGAGACCCATCTGCCCAGTCTTCAAGACGGGCAAATGTCTGCCGACGAAGGGTAAAATACAAATGAAAGACGGGTTTTTCTTTTTACAAGATAGAATTTTGTTTTTCATAACAAGAAGACTTAGTGCACGCAGGGATTCAGTGAATGTCATCTGCGGTAGAATAGCGGATACTGCCGATCTATAAGACTATATTTTTTTACTTTTTTATATCAACATTGTTGGCAAACGACACCGCGGCCATTGTTGGGAACGCCGATCTCTATTTATAGTAATTGTGTACGTCATTTGTTGGGAAACGCGTTTCTATCGGCGCTTTCATTGGTAGAAATAATAAAATAACCCGGATGTCGTAGCGTGAGTTCGAAATGGTACCGGACAAGCGAAAGTGAGCAAAACGAAGAGATTTGTCAAAGTTTACGACCATTGATGCTTTTTTTTATATTTGTAGGCATTTATTAAATATTTTGCAAACATTATGTTTTGCATTGTTTGTTGTCATATGGCCCATACAATTACAACTCAAGTTAAGTGTTGTGCTTTGTTATACATTTCAGTGTAGCACTAGTCGTCCAATACCAAGGTTGTTATATAATTATTAACCTGTATCTTACTGTGTAATTGGATGTGTTCTAAGTGCCAAATAGCCAGGTGTTTTAAGATATCGCAATATTTAATATTGATATAGATGAATATCATGAATAATGTTGCAAGTGTTATATTTTGTTATGCTAATTTGTTCAGCATAATTCCTATTGTTTTTGTCCAATACTGGATGACTGCTGTTTTTATCAAAGAAGTAATCAGTATTTATGTGTCAATGTATTATTTTCAAACCCAACTCTATTATTGAGTGCTATAATTATCTTCTATTTTTATATGTTGTATTGTTTTACTACTAATGTCAAGCATTTGATTTTGAGTGTAAAAGTAATCACATTAGTCCATATTACTTTTATTAGACATATATACAGGAATATACTTAAGATTTTGCCAGCATTACTTCCATGTTTATACACAGAATAAAGTTCCACAAACATTCATGTGTTTGGCTCTTCATTTATTGTGTAGATTTGATCATATAATCATTTTCGCATTTTTCGTCATTGTGTCACATCTTGGTTTCATCAAACGAATACAAAGTTGAGACTACTGTACAGGCTATGATACCAACCTCACTGCACAACTGGCTTAATTGAAATTGGCTTGCATTGAAAAAAAAACTAATTTTCTCAATAATGGGTGTCTTGTTTCATTTGTCGTTGGTTTACCAATGAAAAAAGGTAACTGGACCAATAATGGATGCCATAGAGGCTAATGGCTTCCACGGAAACTGTTCGCGCGCTTAAAGTTAAAAAAAATTTAGAAAGTTCAAGACTGGTAAAAAAATTATTTCTGGCTAAGGGTGTGATCTGCTTGTCAGTCATCACAACCTTGTCAGACATGGCCATGACCCATTGACAATCATGGAAGGCCAATGCCAATTTTTTAAACAAAGGATGTAGTAAAGTTTACCTAAAGCCATCAAATAGTTTTCCTCATGGATTTTATTTTATGGCGTTTTACAGGAAAAATGGCAACTATTATAGCAACAATAACACTGACAAATATTTGCAGAAACAAATTATTGTTATTACTCAAATTGTCTTATTATTTACACATTTATTATACTTGTTTTAATTTATACAATTTATTGCCTACATCAATATAAAATCCACCAAGACTGAGAAATTAGCCGGCCTAACCTTTGCAGAAATCTCTAAGGGCCAGCAGATAAAATCAAGATGCTAAATTGTTGGTGAAAGAAATAAATATATATCAGTAGACATGCTGGAGATGTTCTCATTTTAACAACTTCCCATTTTCCCTGTGGTTATTCTTTTTTATTTGATAACTGTGCTAGCTGGAAATTACTTCATTCATAATGTAATTAAACTACACTACACCCATTGTATATGTTACTATTGTTCATAAATACATTTCAGCCATCAGCAATAAACAGTACCACCTAACAACAACCTATCGCAACCAAGATTAGACCTCTATAAAGCATAGCTTAACTCTAGAAGATTCTTTTTCAGGCTATTTAAAGAGCCACAGTGAAATATAAATCTCCTGCCCGTTACCGCAGCCATAGAAGGCATCTGCCTGTGAGGGCGGTGATAGATTGGCTCACACCACCAGACAACTAGAAGGGCACAGACCACAACGTTCCCACAGAAGGTCACATGGCCCAGACAGTAACCAATCAATATGCAGTCTAACTTCCTATGTGTAATTACATTCTGGCAAAGCAACCCAGAAATTTTTTTGGTTGTAAATTACGCATCCCAAGGGTGGTCCTACAATCTGCCACGCTCCTTTCCCCAATAACCACATCAATTCCCATATCCCTCCTGATTGATAACTCCCCTTTCTCACTGGTTAAACAGGTGTGGGAAAGAAAAAAATTATTTCCTTTGTTCCCGGCTGACAAAGCAAATGCCTCCCGATTTTTAAACAAAGGCATCTACTGTTGAGGGACGTTTTCACCATGACAAATGGCTGGGAAATTTGCACATTTTAAGACTATAATTTTTTTTATTTGTAGTGGCAGGTTGGGGCCAAATATATGTACCAATTTTTGTTTCTCAAAATTGCATTTCCACCCTAAATCCTTGGCGGTTCCTTGCACTGATGATGACTTTTGCGCCTCCCTGTTCATGTTGATTTTTGCACTTCTGAGCTCGGGTCCACGAGGATTTAGTCGCTATAGAAGTTTCATTATTATTATTCAAGAGAGAAAGGATCTCACGCGCATGCTGGTAAGTGTAGTTGTCTTGAGAGACACATTATGGGAACAATGTTAGTAATGATTTTCTATATCTCAGTACAAAGATAAATATACATTAATGTCAGACATTACCAATTTGTGTAGATGGAATTACTAATTTTATCACAGCCTCACAAGAGTGAGAAAAAAACAGCATTCTGATGCAATCTGCAGCTAAACGATGTAGTACCACCAGAAGTAAATTACAAGCAACAAATTATTTATGCTATTCATACGTCAAGCTTATGAAATAACTGGCATCATGGATGATAGCTGAAATGGTAGATAAAACGACACACACACATATATGTATCTATATATAATTATATATATATATATATATATATATATATATATATATATATATATATATATATGTCAGATGTTTTCTTTGAATTGTGGTGCTAATTTAGACTACAGGACACTTACTTTACCAGCAGGAACTGAGTAGGGAGTTGGCGATTGGTCGATATTGTTATAGCGCAAAATGACTGTTGCTGATAAAAAGAATGTGCTGCAATTATGTGAGACTATGAGGTATGTGGGTGTGACGTCTATGCATAGTGGTTGGTTTTTACACTGTGTGAATTGATAGGTTTCATAGACTAATAAAATAATCATAATCAAATACAGCAATGTGTGAGGCTGCTTTGATGTGATGACAGATGGACAGACATACAGACAGTTCCCAGGACAGACAGACAAGTTTACAAGATGTCCTTGCCAATGCAGAAAAGGGCAGACAGACAAATATACACAGACAAGTAAAGGAAGGCAGACAGAAATAGTCAGTCTGACCATAGATATATAGTAATAATATTAGTACTACGTATCTATGGTCTGATTAATATAAAAGTCATGCAGACGGACAGACAGTGATTGAAAAATCAGACTGGAAAGCAGGAAGTGACAGACATATGAAAGGACACAGACCAGTTGATGAAGCTGCTCTTGCCGGCCGAGTGGTTGCCTATGAGGAGGACGTTGATCTTCTTGCGAGGAGCGAGCAGACACAGATCAAGTTCCTCCGCGATCTTCACCAGACCTGAAGCATCAAAATAACACAAACATATAAAGGTCCGTCCTCAATTCAACTATTCTATTCATCTGGTTTCACGAAAAAGCAAACCTATCTAGTATCCACTACATGACATGCTAGCTCATTTATACAAATTATTAGTAAAATTATAGGTTTGCATGAAATCATTGGACAAACTATTAAATTATTTCATGCTATGACACACTTTAGCAAGTTGCTCAATCTAATGATCAAAGTCAACTCGTTTGGTGATGTTAACAAAAGTGTTATTAAACTTACTGTGATGAATATTACTTACTGTTTATACACTACAGGTTTCAACATAAACAAACATCACTACTTATTTTGCTGGCGTTAATTAAACGCATAATTAATTGTAGCTGAGCCAACATTACAAAATTAGTCTGTCAAATGCATTATGTCACTGTAGGAAATAGCACCTGCAGCAGAACTTTGGTAAGCTTCTCTAGCGTTTACTGTTTAACATATCCAGTTTCACCACAATGGCCTTAGTATTGGAAATGCTGTTTTAGAAAAACCCGCATCAACATAAAGACAGACGTCCACTTTAACCAACAACTTCATAAGTTAACAACCAATATACTTTTATTAACATCTACCCACGCTCTATTGATATTATATATATATAATGCATACATTCACTTATAAACTTTGTGCAACACTGGATGCTTGCATGCAGCGTATTACAGGATGTCACATAAGTATTCAAAAGTCCAAAAACAAAATTAGTTTTGGTCATCACCACATTTTGCCAAAAAAATCAATCTCACGCTAAATTAAGGGGGTTGAATCAATGCTAAACAATGTACATTTTTTAGACTTTCACAACTTATGAGACGACCCCTCAGCCACGAAAACGAAACACCAGACTTTTGTGACTGAAAAACCAAATTACATAACCAGAGAGTTTCCCTGTGGAGCAACATAACACCTACATCAACACTGACACCCCAGTCGGATCCATTCAAGAAAGCAGGGTGCATCGGAATGCAAGACCGCATACAGCAGGAGACACCACTGTTCCACCACACCACAGAAGTCTAACTGAGTGGTTGGTTGTACATGAGCTCAGGCAAGACAGGTGATTATTTTATGAATGCACATTCACGATATATAAATCACAACCCAGACAGGGTACCACCGTTCAGAGGTAACGTGTACCAGGAAACCAGTGGAGTTTTAGATTTTAGAAAAAAATATGATAGATAATATATTTCCTGAAGCCAGTTAATAGCCTGTGAACAGGAGAACTGGGGGGAAATGCTCTACGGACACACCAACAATCCTAAAATCTTTGGTGATGAAAAACGCCAATTAGTGTGATCTTTATGAAAACTTCACCAGCACAATGACAAAATAATGTACAAGTCGTTGTATTACAAACACACTTCATGCCAGCTGCTTTAAATGTAAGTAGTAATTTGGTCTGCTGTTAGTGGTAAATCATTCACTTGTTCCGGTTATCTTTAATATAATAATTATAAATAAGTACTGCATACTTGACAGAAGAGATTGTTTAACTTTCTAACTTTTTTCGCGCAATGTTTTTACATAATGTGTGATTTTTATGAAATCATCAAACTATTAAATTATTTTTTACCTGAACATCAATGAACCCAATTTGAATAAACTGAAGCGGGAGTCTGAAGGAGTTTGAGAGAATTTTAACAGATGATGGTTATGCTCACAGAGCACCAGTTCAACTTCCCTGTTTTCTACCATTTAGCAGTTACAACATCCATCACATCAGTGGGCCTGGGTAGTCATTTACACAGCTGGGTAGGCCCGGTCAATGGGGGTCTGAGAGAAGTTGTCTCAGTCTCAAATGACAACAGTGTGCAGTGCATCCATGTGTCACATCAGGCTGGCTGTGTGACACATTGTGAGAATGCGTCACCTTAAGAAATACTGTGCATTCATCAAAAATCGTGTTTAACACAAATGCTGAATGCCAGACACGCACTGGCACACATGCACGCACTGGCACACACGCACGCACATGGGATTCTAGGAGAAACCCCCCCCACCCCCGGACAAAGTCCCTTGTCCATAAGCAACCATTCATGTATTGTACTCTCTTTCCTCTTTACCAGCCACATAAAGTTTTAATGTCTGATACGCTGGGTCAAGGTAAATTCTGGAAACAAAGAAGAAACAATTGTGAATGTGAATTTTATATATATATATATATATATATATATATATATATATATATATATATATTGATGCATCACATTATGCAGTAGTCACTACATCAACACTTGCCAACTGACAAGACAGTCTACCAGTGTCAGTGATGTCTGTGCAACACTAATGACGTTGACAGTCTACCACCAGTTCTGTCTCCAGCAGCAACCATGACCCAGTAGGTGGATCAGCGGAAGGACATAATTATTGACACAGACAGAATATCAGCCTAGCCAGAGGATCATAGTAGTGTCTATTAATCTTGTCCTGGATCTAGTTCAAGGCGGACTTGATCAGTGGGAGTGGTCCAGTCTGTTAGGAGAGGTAAGTCACATGTCTGCCAGCTGATAGACAGGGAAAGAAAAAAATCGGCGGGCAATGACTTTGTATACTAGAAGTATACATAAAGAACCACACTTTGCTGATATTTGCTCTACTACATCTGCCAAATGAGGAAACGGGTTGGCACCCAATCGATTCTGGAGGGCAAGTAGAAATCACTGGTCAGCAGTATAATGCACATAATTATCCCCATATAGTCTGGGATAGGTGACCTGGTGATAGCAGCCTGTGCCCTTCTAATGCTATTCTGCAGGTGGTGTGAGCCAATATATCAACACCCAGCCCTACCACCCTCAAGATACATTCTATGGCTGTGGTCACGCCAGGAGATTTATATTTCTCTGTGGCACTTTAATGGCTGAACAAAGAATCTCCAACAATTTCTATGTTTTACAGATGTCTATTCTAAGTCTGGCTGTCATATGCTGTCGTTGTGTATCATCATCCCCATGAGTGTATTTTATGAATCATGTTAAGATAAAGGGTGTTATTTACATTTGAACCAAGTCATTCCCCTGAAATGGATGCAACAAAATACATTCATTTCTTGGCCAAAAATCTGTAAAATCCATAACAAAATCTTATAGAAATCTATAACTGATTCTATAGGATTTTACAGAGCATAGCAGACTGTTAAACAGAAACTAATAGAATACTGCAGATTCCATAGAATGTCTACTTAAATTTTCTATAGATTTGCATAGAATTTTACAATGTACTGTGTATAGAAAACTGTAGAACCTACAAATTCTACAGATTTGTCTGCACACATTCTATAGAACATTCTATAGATTTTTTGCTGATGGATCATACAACACTGTCAGGGCTTCTCAAAAACTCACCGTTGAATGCATGACTTTGACTATCTCCAGCAGCAGTCACCAACTAGAGATGTTAACCACGGTATTCGATGTTAACCACGGCATTCGCAGTTGAGACAACGCACACAAACAGGCAATAAATCGAACTGCGCAGTCAGTTTCTAAATGCAATAACACGCAGAAGCCTGAAATGACGTCAGGCATCCAGCCGGGAATAACGGGGGATATACTGTCTGCATTGCGTAACAGAACTAGTTGACCGGTTCACTAGACATTCACCAGTGAAAGGGCTGCGAGACTGGAATGTCAATTGACCTAGCAGCCAATACATGGAGCTGTGATTCGGTTAGTGTTCGTTGCACACGTGTAAATACCTCGTTTTCAGTGTGCTTTATCAACAAGTCTACCTTAAATGGGCAGTGTGCATGATGTTGCCAGTGGGAAAGACAGTTGCTCATAGCAAGCTCACAGACAAAATTAAAAGTTTGACAATTGCTCATCCGGTGTACTTAATTTATTTTATGTACATAAATCAAACCAGAAAAGTTAGTAGGATTTATGGAAGCAGTGTTAATACAGGAAGCTTACTTTAAAATAAAATGTCATGTACATAATATTGTTTAGAATAGTAATGAATAGGCACAGTAAAAGACGAAGTAAAAAAAATTTATTTACTTCCAGTTGCCATGTTGGTGATTTATATGTAAAATCATTATCAGCAAGCTGGCCTAATTCTGTTGGCATTCATAGTCAAATTTGTTCCATCTAAACTGGGTTATAATTAAAAAAGATAACAGTAAGCAATTGTCTGCCTTTTCGGTGAGCACGTAAGTGTCAATGGAAGCACGTTATTGTCATGGAAGCACGTAAGTGTCAATGGAAGCACGTTGAATCCGCATGAATGCCTCAGTCCCAGTACCTCTTCTTCTAGGCAGTCCTAGCATTCTTGTGTCTAGTTATGTAGGGCAGGGAATGCATAGATTCCAGTCAGGCACTGGATATGTGCACAGGGCCTAACTGCCAACAGTGAAGGTTTATAGTCCCAGTGGGGCAAGGGCAGGAATGTGAGGTTTGTACCCCCCAATCCCAGTGGGGCCATGGGAATGTACCAAGTATTGATTTTAAAACTGATTATGATTAATACATTTCTGCTCAAGCTATATTATATTTATATAATGCTTTTGTACTGTATATTTGTGCGTGCGTGCATAATAATATCCATTATTTGAGAATTGTGTAATTATAAAACATTTGTCATTTGGGAATAGATATAATCTGTTAGGGGAAGGGGTACACCTGCCTACTACTATCTAACCCATGATTTGTACGCCCACAAGCCATGACACGTGCAACTGACCTTTAGAACAAGCCTAGCAACCGAATGAATGAGAGCTCATCAGAGCTCAGTAACTACTAGGTTGCAATAGTAAAAATTACAAAAGTGTTTTGCAGTCTACGTCATGTACAATACAAAGTCAGCAGGACGATGGTTCTGACAGTACGGGGACTGTCACCGTAAGCCAGGTATTTGACTGCTAGATATCACCTGTCAAACCATACACTTAAAGGTAAAGGTAAGTTCTTTTATAGCACGGTATCCAGTCCTCAGGACTGCTCAAAGCGCTTTACACTTCACCCCCTGGCAGACCTGTTCATTCCAACACCATTTCAACTTCTCTGGGAAGCATTAAGCCACGCTGCAATAACTGCGCAAAGACTATTCGTTCACATATCAACCACTGTCTGTATTGACAGGTACTCATTTATACAGCTGAGTGAACTGTGGCAATGTGGGGTGATCAAACTTGGCAAAGGTTCTCTCGATTGATTGATTGATTGAGAATCCGGCATTCTAACACTTGCTTGTATTTGGTCAACTGCTGAGAGAAAATTGAGTCCATATTTGTGAGCGGCTTCAAAATTTAAACCGTGCCTATATTACATCTACATGAATGGTGACAACATATATCTAGCTAACTTGAAAATTTAATATTTGTTAACTTGCTTACATGAACCTGGCGAAAAATGCTGATGCCCATGGGTTTTACGTCAGGCATATTTGATAAAATGCTGATGTGATCAAATTATGCTGAGCCCATATTTAGCTAACTGACTTCAACTATGATTTGCTGACATGAACCATGCCCATAATTATCTGGGCAGACTGCTGACAGCTAGAGCTGTTCTCAGAGGAGAGCACACTCCTAATATCCCACCACAGATACTGGGAGCAGACAGTCCTCATCTGCCCCTTCCCAACCACTCACAGCACACCCAGTCCCAGCCAGGAGGAAACTTGTCAATAAACACCTGTCAGCTGACCCCTGACCCCATCAGCTGCAGAGGCAAGTTGCCAGAGGCAACAGATGGTTGAAGAAACATCTCCAGCCATTATCTCAAACAAACACATGTGTGCATAAAGAAAAAGCATGCATCTGAAGAGACCAAACTGACAGAAGTACTTTGATTTCCCATGGGTGGTTGTGAACATTAACTACTGGTAGTGTGGGTGGTTATTGTGTCTGGATCTGATATGGCTGGAGATCGGACAATGACCCCCCCAGCACAAGGGTTCAGTGCTACATAACCAGGGGTTGAAGTCTTTAGAATGATTGCTGGCTTTCATGTGACTTTCACATCAGACAGAATTTCACACATTGAAAAAGAAGTTTTCTCTCAAAATAAAAAACATTTAGAATTAAAGATAACAATTGTATTTCATAATTGAACATAAATATTTAAGATTAAATGATGTACATGTAAATAAAAAGGATCAAAAAGATTATGATAAAAAAACATGAAAAGTAAATCTAAATTACAAAATCACATAAAATAAGGCATTAGTAATATGGATAACTGGCTGAAAACTCACAACATGGATAGATTGCACATGCATATCCAATGTTGTTGCAGTCATAGGTATATCTCAAGCACCATTCGTGACGAAATATCCACAGTTATTCCACTGCACAACTCCAGATGAATGCACAACGTCCACTGGAAAGATAACCATGTGATTCCATAATGGACACCACAGTCACCAGTAAAGATCCATTAGTCCAGCAATGGCCAGTCTACATACGCAAGCAGACAATGCGACACACGTCTTCAGACAGAATCAGCCGTCACGTGATACACACACCAGTCAAATCCATCCAATGAGGATCACCAGCAGATATCTGCAATGCGCATGGTTAGCAGACGACGTGAATCGGCACACAAGATTTCCCGAGAGCGTAAACAATGAACGCAAACGATAGACGGGTAGAGACTCAATGTTCCTCACCTTGACACCACCACCTTCTCTGCTGGATAAAATCAATAGAAAAAACACATGCATTCCACGTGGCATGCACGCGGCCGCACATCACCACCGAGGGATGGGCCACGGCCATGCTGACTAGACGGCCTTCCTGGCTAGACGACCAATCATAAATTGAAGTCTGTCTGTCACAGCTGTCTGGAGATGGTCTGACTCTCTGCATGGACTCCGGCTTTCTGTTTTGGCTCCGCCTGCTTCAGAAATATTTCCTACTTGGTGCAGTTGGTTAGATAGCTTCCAGCACTTGGTAGACCCTTAAACGGCCTCAACAGCAATTCCCAATGATTTATTAGCATTTATAGAATCTTGGTTGGTTAAAAATAAAATTGAAACAAGACATGTTATGTTACTATTGTGATCTTTCACCACTTGATATATCTGAAAATACAAACTGGCAATAAAATACAATATGCTAGTTTTACAACATATACAGACACCGGTTTATTGTGCACAATTAAAATTTCTTCAACTGGTTTAGCCTATCACAAATCCAGTTCATTGGTGTCCAAACATGTAGTGTCTGAATAGTTTATGTAACATCTGCAGTCAATTTAATAAAAAAAATACCTATTTGTTTTCAAATCATCGAAAGAATCGTCTTCAGTCATTAGATATGGTAAGGATCAAAATAGTGGATATCCAAAATGGTTAACACTGTGTGGATCAATGCTGATCATGGGTGTGACCTCCATTCTCTTGTCGATCACATGACAAAGTTAAAAAATTTCACCAGGGACAAAAATCACGATTTTCAGCATTTAAATTTTCAGTTCAGTTATTGCTTGAACAAGCATTAATTAATTTAATAGTCTGTCTGATGATTTCACAAAAACTACATACAAAAGTTGCACAAACAAACTAGTATGTGGCAATGGATACCAGGTAGGTTTGGTTTTCCTCAACATTAATTTTAAATGAGACTAGCAAAAAATCGAACATTTTTCATGGGATGATTTATTGGACGTCAAATTCCTGTTTCATAAAATTTCTGGCGATAACTATACTGCAGCAATAAGGATTAAAACATGATATATAAACATTGTTAATTTAGATGTACTCTTGAGATTTAAAAATGCAGAGAATTTGGGCATTTTAATTATAGGAAACTCCCACCTAGCTGTGTGGCAGTTAACGAAAATCGTTGCACATTCACTTTAACTGGCCACACTGTGGTAGCCCATGTTCTTATAATGCATTATTGTACAAGCCAGTCTTCTAAGAATTCCAAGTCTAGCAGACCTGTGACGTCACAGCCAGACATGGGTTCCATTAAGTCGGCAGTCTGGACCACGTACTGGCATGGCATGTAAAGTGGACGTGCTAACCATTGTCATCTTTTGTGCAGTTTCAGTCACATAAAACAGTTGGACAAATGCCTAATTCATGCATGCTACAATTAACTACTATATCTTCACAGCTATAAAGCATCAAAGTTACTGAATACAATTAACTGGAGTCTACTCGTGCAATCTTCTCTGTTCACAGCTACAAAGCATCAAAAATATAGACTACTATTTCTTAACAATCACCCTTAAAACATGACCAACGGTTGGGTAAATTTTAACCCTGACGAAAAACCAAATATTCTACATTTATAGACATCACTTCCAAATGGTTGAATCCCTAGTGACAGACCACCCATTTTACGACCACTGCCTTTCATTTTGTAGGTGGTCTTAAATTAGAGGTGCCACTATACCATCCAGTTTAAACCATATTTAGCAGGATCAAAGAAACCCTTGTTTGCAGGGATCATTTACTACAGGGTAATGACTGGCTCACTCACCAAACTGAAAGGAGTTAAACCTAGCTATTATCCAGTTGTATATCTTCAACAATAAAATATGCGTTACAGCAGACAAACTTTGTCATCAAAGTTCAGCCTACCAGACTGTCACATTTCACCTTAATTTCAACACAAACCACCTCTTTGTTCCAACCAAACCTCTCCGTCTAATCTCAATCTCTCTCAATAGTTAACATGTATGCTATCTTCATCCTATGATTTGATACACATCGTCAAAGTCCTATAAATAGGTTGCACCCAGAAAAAAATTACAATCCACCACACACACACACGAGACAAGTTTTATTCAGGTAACTTCCATGAGTCATGTTTTGTCTGCATAACTTGTATGCATGCTGATAACAGAGCACTGATTGAGCATCAGTGTCTAGATCCTGCCATTCATATTTTCCCAGCCATTACTACAATGTCTGGCAGTAAATAAGGATATTGCATAAGCGACTGGGGGGAGGGGCAAGCGAGATGTCTGATAAAATTCTTAGACAACATTACTGCAGCACACGTGAACTAGACAAACCCGATTAAATATTTGAATGAATAGAAACCTACATCAGCAGTTTTTATGTAATACCAAGAAACCTATACACATATTTTACATGAATGCAATGATCATCCTCTGATAAAAAGCTTATTTTATTTGCAACCACACAGGCTGAAGATTACAGATAAGTACATATTAAAGAATTTATAAAACATTAAATGCAATAAAACAATAGACCATTAACTTGATTTACAAATCATAAATATAATTTATTGCTTAATTTAAGAGCATTTATCTAAACAAATGCTAATAACTTAACAGGGAATAACTCCCCCAAAAAATTCCATAATGAAAGTGGAGTCCTAGTCCTACCAATGACAACGACCTTGGATGCACCCATGTACAAGTGGCAAGGTCGTGCTTGGCAAACTGTATGGACAAGGTTATTCTGAGCCATGGTTCCCAGGATAGCTGCAATGGGACTGCCAGTTGCCAGCCCCATGACGGCCTCGGATCAACAAGGGAGAAGTGTGGTGAAATACGAAAAGCACATTTCTGCTGGGAAATCTGGGCATGTAAATTCAGATGGTAATAAAATCAGGGGTGCAACCGTTTCCGCTCCCTTTGGCCGGAAATAGGGACTTCCCATATGACGCCCATTGGATTCAAACAACTCCCAACTAGCTACCACAAAGTACCCTTTTTGATGTACAGAGTACTACTAAAAAACGAGGGGGGGCAGGGTGCTGGAAATGTGACCAATACATCACAGAAAAGGCAGTAAGTTGGACTCAAACGTCAAAGCAAATGCCTGTAGTTTATTACTTAATTAATCAATTACTGCACCAAGACTATTCGTTCACTGAGGAACCATAAGATGCCAAACAATAGTGTATTACTTAATTAATCAATTACTGCATGAAGAATGTTTATTCACATATTCACCACTGTCCATAGCCGGGTGCTCATTTATACAGCTGAGTGAATGAAATTGCCCAAGCTTCGAAACAGCAACAAGAGGAATCAAACATGGACCCCCTTGATTGGGTCCGATGTTTTAACCACTGAGCTACTGCATACCACACGACAATGTCCCTAGACAGAATGTATGGGAATGAAGAACCTTCCAACAATCCTATCCAAGAATAGCATGGGAGGTGCAACGTTTTCATGTATTCTATTAGATTTTGGATAACAGGTGGGTGAGCCAGTTACATTGTGCGGAGGGTTGATATCTGTATGCAGGGAGTGCAATAATTATAGACAGAGGCAGACAGACTGCATTCCGTCTAAGGGGGACAGGTCTAGACCTAGTCTACGTTCATGTTCTCCTGGGAGGCATGCTAACAGTTGGATTAGAGGAAGATTAGCAGGCGACTGAACTGAGGAACCACAGGATGCCAAACAAAAAGTTGCTAGGCAGAGAAAGAGGGGAAGCAAACAGGGACCCATAAGGGAGAAGGTTTTATATAGAGCAGTTCATTGGGAGAAGGTAACAAGTGATTTGGTGAATACAATTATCCATACTGTGACTCTTGGAAAGTGAATTTTCTAAACATCAGAAATGTCTTTTATGGAATACCATTTCATAAACTTGCAGAACTCTCTTAAGGTAGTTGGGGTGGCCAACATGTAATGTTTTCCTTCCCCCCTCAAAATGCTAGGTAAATTGAAGTGAACGTTGATACTACAAATAATCACCCAGTACCAACATCGTATGTCACCAATTCTTCCATTAAAAAACCAGTCCTTTGGGAAATCCCTGACTTCTTGGAAACACTGTGAAGAAATTGTCAATTTATCTTAAAAACTTCTACTGAAACTACTCAATTCAAGACAAGCATATAATAGCCACCCCAACTAAGTATGCATTTACTGATATGCATTCATTCAGGTTCTAAATACAATGAACACCAAATAACTGGTAACAAACAAA
The DNA here is from genome assembly GCA_033239005.1 of Lamellibrachia satsuma. Classification (NCBI taxonomy): domain Eukaryota; kingdom Metazoa; phylum Annelida; class Polychaeta; order Sabellida; family Siboglinidae; genus Lamellibrachia; species Lamellibrachia satsuma. The sequence continues at coordinate 1,008,126 of BSQZ01000016.1, read as the reverse complement.
AAAGCCAGAACACCAGAAGTTAGCTCTGTATAGAAGAACATTTTAGTTGATTCATGCAGCGCTCATACTATACAATGGACTACATATTTATATGCACTATACAAAGTGCACACAACTTGGAGCGATCAGAGAACACACGTTGCAAACAACTGCAAGAACTAGAACTTGGAAAACCACTTGAAACAATCTACATACGAGAAACTTTGTTAGAAGGTCGATATGGTACGGCAAACTAGACCTAGGTTTGGAGGTCCAAATAAATTATGGCTCAGTAGAGAAAGATTACCAAAGTGAACACTGGATGGTCCACGAGACATTAACCTACACAAACACAGGAAAGATGTACACAGGAAAAAAACACTGTAGAAGGTGTGAATTCTGTTGCCATACACTTAAACAAACTGTCAGGTGTATATTTTAATGAATAACACAAATTGTTATCTTAAAACAAAGAACCATGGATGTTTAACGACATGGACATTAAAATTGATTTGTAGAATTTTAATAAATATGTGAGCCATCTCTGTAAAATATTTTTAAAATATACAACACGTATTTACATTCTAAACTGCTGTCAGTATTTCTGAATAGATTCATCAGATACTAATAAAGTGTTTCTGGTGCATGTACATGGGGTAAGATTTCAATAAAACATTTACTCAAGTAACAACAAACACCACGCTTAGTTACCTCAATTTGTTGGTAGCAACAGACATTTTAATTAAACACTCACATGTAAATAACAGCTTCAACAGATGACCTGCGATGAACATCGCAGAAACAACAGGTGCGGCCCACATACAATTCCGTCAATCCAACAAAGCAGTGGCAGCACATTCATTCACAAATTCCAAACACAAACCACATCAGCATCTATAAATAATTTAGTCTATGTGCAGCATAGGTCCTATTAATAATGTAGGCACTATATGAACATAATATACGTGGGATGCTGACTAAATGGTACCATTCTTAATGAAATACATCACATGCATGTTGAGGTCTCTTGTTTTAACAGTTTCTGCATATTACTAAGGTAGTTGTAACATATTCAGTGTGTATTTTTATTTTGTTATAACATTTTTATTCCCATTTGCAATTTATGAAAACTGGATAATTTTTTTACTCAACTGTTCTGCTATTTGTGTCAAGTACATGCAACTTCCAAGTGAAAATACATTTATTGCAATTTATTATTTATACAAAAATACAACATCATTGCTTGTAAAAGTTATTTCAACAGAGAACAAAGTAAAGTAAATGTGTTTAGTGGCATACAACAATAACATACCCCAGAAAAAAAATGAGATCAGGCATTCAGCTGTCAGGCAAAACATGCCTACTTTGAACTGTTTTGTGTATTTAGTCAATATGGACAGAATAAACTGATAACAAGATGGAGATGCTGAAAGGTTGAGCTGATTTGTAATGTATTATCATAGCAAACAATAACTGCCTCTGATGTCATTATGAGTATATCACTCATGTGACATCAAAATATAATCTCAGTGACAAAGAACATAACACTGCACACAAGAACAAGGAATTTACAGTGTGCCCCATTTTATTTAACAAATTATTCATACATTGTTTAATTTAACAGTAATGGTTTCTGTATAGAAAAGTATTTTATCTATGCATAATTATAATATTTTATTTATTGCATTTAGTATTCAAAGAATCACTGCGGTGTAAAATATATTTATTATTAATTATGTGTTTATAGATGTACAGCAAGCATTCGCTTCACAGAACACTGCTAAAATCAATTATTCAATGGTGGTCATAAAACAAAATATGAAAACGTGTTTGTAATTTTAATTGAAACTTAAAATTCTTACACGGTCATGCACTTCCATGTACTGTACCAGGTAATTTAAATAATCAGAAAACAATTAAGTTTGGCCTAACTGTGCCCAACTGTCATATATGACTGAATTCCAATTCCCTGATTGGTGCTACTGAGGTCATGTGATAAAGGAACAGACCTGGCATGATATGGTCACATGACCTTGAACACACCAATCAACGAATAGCAATAGGTCTACACAAACAATACATTTATTGAACGTGGATTATCATTACTAAATCTGATCCACAGAAAATTCACTTAACATGGAGTCACAGCTAAACCAAATACTAAAAAATGCACTAAAAAATGCACCATGCAATCTTTACAAAACTATACTGGCAACAATGTACTGGTAAAAATAGGTTTAAGGGGTTACCAAGGAAAATTAATTATCTTACTGGTGGGCGTAGACAAACTTCACACCTGTTTAACTTTGCAGAAGAAATTACACCTGTTTAATAGGCAACATTTTATTAAGAATCTGTCATGCCAAGGCAGCACTGACCAAACATAATTACTGCCACATCTGGGTGCTATCCACATACAATAACCTCCCCCACAAACAACACCATGGATACAAACACCACCTGACCACACCCATCATCACGAAACTCATGACCATGTAGTCATGTGAGACGTGACCATGCCATGTCAGATCTGTTGTCTAACAAACTTGAATGAATGCCCTTCTGATATTGGTCACATGCTAAATAAATATCTGATCGTGACTTCCCACCAATCCGATGTCAAATGTTAGGAGTGTTCACATGCAAACTGGACACCCATGGCAAATCAGTTGTTTGCATAGATACTGTGGGCAGATAATTATTCTGACTCATGCTGCATTTAAAAGATTTATGCCAGGGGCTTTGGTCAATCTTGTCTCAGGACAGCAACCATTTCCAGGTGCAAGCCTGAACTATAGTATTGGCCTGAATTGTATTAAGGCTTGAGCAGGTGCCAAAATAAGTAAAATATTGAATGACTATCAATTATAGCCATAGGACAAATACTAGAAGTGCTTACTGTGCAAAATGGTTACCCATAGCAATTACATTCATGGTATCATACTCGTTGAGTCATGCTGGAAATATCTTCAATGAGGAATCATTTTACAGCAGCACAGTGAACATTAAAACCGAGACATAAAACACGAGGTAACATGCTTATTATTGAATACAGTAATACTTATAACCAAGTAAAATTACAAAATTGTTGGTAACATCACAATTTTCACATGCAAAGAAATTGCAACTTGGACACTAAACTGTTAATGCAGATCAAACACATTTCAGTACCAGCCTTGTGTTAAAATGACAACTCTGATTCTGAAAGGCAAATTAAATAATTCCACACCATATAACTCACGATCACCTGCACATTTCCGAGCTTTCTCTCAAGTTATTGTATTGAATAAACATCAACCTACCATTGTTTCCAGATTAGTACCCAGCCACGCAGTCGAGACCGAAGTATATATTAAAAAAATTTCAGTGCAACATGAAATGCGAGCCACTGCACTAGAGCTGCAGCCACTTCAAGCTAGACAGCTGTGTGATGGTGGGCGGGTCCTCACATGCACATGGACATGCAGTCACTCGTAATAAGTATGGAATTGTGATCATCCCTGGTATGTGACTTATTATTACACAATTCAAAGGTCCTTGCATGCAAACAACCTTGATGCGATCTTTGGACCTTTTACTCAGCATCAGAAAAAAGATTAGTTATGAATCATTGTCATGGGAAATCTGGTCCTTTCAAGTGACCAGACTTCAATAGTTACAAAGGTCTATGTACATATAGTAATTATTAAATAAAACTACAACTGCACAATATAGACTACAGTTGATAGATTCAGTTGGAACTATGACGTACACATTATATTATACAAGTAAAATGCAACATATTATTCTATAGAAGATTTCCATTTGATCTCAAACTGCAACACAAACTATATATTTAAAATTCACACACAAGATTTCTAAAACAACTGCTTGGGACAATGTTACACATCGAAGCACTTCTGTAGTCTAAGCAACATGTGAAATACATTATTATATATATTTCCACAATGTGGCTAATGTGACATATGAATTAATGTTGTAGCTATTTCCAACTTATGGAAGGTCACCCCAGTCAGTCCTTGACCAGACTTCTGAAGGGTCATTGTTAGCAACTCTGCATAAATTGGTACTTACAGATACTCAAGTAGAATGGCAACTTTAAATATTTTTGGTGTTCCACATGAGTGAAATATTATAGCCAATTGAATAAGTACCTGTATACCTTAATGCTAAGATAATTAAAACTTTAAGATCTGGTAAAGTAAGCCAAAAGGTCATCTTATCAAAAGGAATGTTGCTGAAGGCCACACCTATCAGATAGGCTATGTCTGAAATGTAAGGAGCTATAAGCGCAGGGCCAACATTAGATCAGTCATTAGACGTTCAAAACGAACGTGGCATGTCTCAAGCGCACAAGAATTTGCATATAAAAATGCTGCGAGCTGACTGAATACTTAAAATGCTTAATTTATCCACTCGTCTAGACAAGGTGAAAACGCCTGCGGTCGATCACGACACAACTACATGATGCGTCAGTCACGAGACACGACCTTTCGCTTAGAACCTTCGCGATCAGCTGTTTCCTGTCAAACATTATAGGCTATAGCCCAACATTCTTCGTTTCAACCTAACCAAACAGCAGTAGTTTCGTGAAGTTCAGTTAAAAATTAGTCTATAACCCACAGTTTATTTTTACGTTCAGAGAAATGTCGTCTAAACAGTGATTGCGTATTTCATCTGATGTCTAGGCTCTAGTCTAGCAAGCACTAAGTGACATGTCAGTGATGTAATCAAGACGGGACTCGACGCCCACTTTCTACCCGGCTTCGTTACCGCTTCTAAACTCCAAAACTGTGAAGTACGCGCTGAACTGTAAATTAAACCACATCGTACGCTCACCGTTCTCGGGATCTGTGTAAAGAGTGTGACATTCTTTCAAGATTCTCTCGTTCACTGTTGAACTTGCAGAATCAGCTGCATTCGCCGACACCCGCTGCCTGACCTTCCCAGACATTTTTATCGACTGCCCGAATGTCAAAATTGCAATCCGTGGTTAAGCAGGGGGTAATTGGGAAATGACACATTTTTGTCTGGATTAAAATTCTTTTAAATTAAGCGTTATATATGAACTTTCTTTCGCATGTACGTTTATATGTATAATTGTAAATATGAAATATCAAGCTAAAATATATAATATAGTGTAATATAATATGACAAGCATGCACAATGATTTCCGACATTCCTTTCGTTTCTCATATGTCGTATCGCCCCCTACATCCGTCAGCTGATCGAGAAAAGCCGGTAGTTGAAGCAATGAACTACACAATTTTTCTCACTTGTAAATAAATACATTATTCAATGAAGTGATTAATAGATTAAACGTATAAAGAACAATTTGTTGTGATGCTTTGAAATGTTGAAACACATGAATTTTCCAGTCGTTTCTCAGACGTCCAATCAGAAAATAGTTATGGCGTAGTAAATACTTCCGGTAGGCGATATCATGTCTTCGCTTCTTCTTGTTGCTGATTATGGCGCAAGTTCGGGATCAGAATGCGATACTGATGCTACCAGTAAGAGTCCGACTAGGTCTGTAAATAGCTTGAGCATTTACTTAACACGATTTAAAACATAATCGCATTCGGCATTTTCATCCCAGGGCAGGGGCTGGGTTTGGCAATTCACCGATTCAAATGCAATGCCAATGGCAATGCCAAGGGACTAGGTCTAGGAGGGGACGTTGTTGTGGACGCAATTTAATAGGGAGTATCTATATTGATTTTGTGCAGAGAAAAAATTTACAGAAGTTAAACATTTTGTCCAGTAGGTTGATATTGATAATATCTTACCTTAAAACATTGCATTATCTATGTTCATATGCTAAACTGTGAGAATAAATTTAAACTGTATGAAAGTATAATAACATATCAACATTGCAACATTTTTTTTTATGTATTGCCATGGCATTATTATTGGGATATTAGCAAGCAAAGTTGAAATTTGGATGAATCCAATTTTATACCTCCACGGCCGCCGGATTTGGCTGTCTTCGGGTGACACCGAGTGTTTACAAATAAGTTTCTGCATGTTTCCGCAGCATATAAAATTAATCCAATCAGACAGTTTGTAAGAAAAGACGTTAGGCTTCACTCTGATATTGGTATGGTTTCTGTGCTACAACCAAGCATAAATTGGCGGAATTTTAAGTTATAAAAGAGAATTTAATCTAAGAAATCAAAGAAAGTACACTTTGCCAAATTTAGTGGCTCTGTTTTAAGTATTTTATGAGTTGTGAATAAGAACAGGAATTGTCCATAAAAGTGCCCATTTTGTTGCCGTTTGCTCCTAGCAGTAAGCCTATAGAACCTATCCAACAAAAATGCCACATTAATAGGTGCTCAAATGACCATAACTTCACTTCTACAAAAGATTTTTAAAAAATCAAAACGCTTATATCACTGTATTAAAGCAGCTATCGAATGGTGTATGTCAAAAGGCTCTATATCAACAAGTATCATTTCTCTTGACCTCCCTATTGATAATAAATATTAACATATTATTTTTGCAATCCTGTTTGCAGGTCATCTTTTGTTCTGCAATTTTGTTATTGTGTTCTTTAAAATGAAACAGGTTTTTTTCTGTAGAAAAGAAGAAGCAACTGGCCAAGAGAAACACATAGATTACTTGAGATGTTCTACAAACAGTGACGAAGATGACAGCGACACCGAACATTCGGATGGCGACAGCAAAACCGAACCAGAAGGTGACGAAACAATCGCCCGACTTCCGAACCCGCTTGCTTCAACGCCACTACCCAGTGTGACCGCCAACGATGCTGGAGGCGTATCTTCGGTTTTTGTTAACGCCTTCAAAGTGGCCGAACAGGCAAAACACTCGATCCTTGAGCAGCACGTGAAAATGACAGCCGAACAGATCAAGGAGAGTCGACTGAAGAAGAAGATTTGTTACAACTACCAGAAAGGCAAATGTCGCTTTGGCAACAAGTGCAAATATTCGCATGGTGATGATCATATTGTAGCAAACAGAGTTAGCAGTGAAAACACAGAAAGCGACGCTGAACAGCAAGTTAAGCCAGATCGCACCACAAACTTTCAGCCTGAGAGAGATGATGATGGGAATTTAATTAAAAGAAAGCGCCGAGCTGGTGTAACGAACAATTTACTGCCAGCAAAGAAAGCAAGAGCGACGTTGGACAAGCAAAGGGCACAGGAAAGACCATGGACGATGCATGCCAACTGACAGGACAGTCAATCAAGACTTGTGCACTTATGAAGTGTGTATGAATGTTGAAGCTGTTGTTTATTTTTGCACATAAAATGTGTTGTAATTACTGGTTCATTGTCAAATTTTGGCTGGCATTAAGCAAAAAAAGAAGCATATTTGACACACTGTATGGAATAGGCATACGTGATATTGATAAAAATATTTATAAATTACAAAGTAAAAATTATTTGACACACCATGAAATAGGCATACGTGATAAAAAGGTAAACATTTACAGATATTACACATGCATTGCATTTATTTTGTTTTCTGTGCATTATGAGTCACACTGCAATTATTGCACCCAATTTTTTTATAAGATTCTACTACCATGTACGAGTGTACGCCCATGCAAAATCCGATAAATTTTGTTCTAGTTGTCACTCCAAACCCCAAAAGGTGGCAGCACTTCCTAGCAGTCTTGGACGGTTTCCGTGAATGAGTCGTGCCACCTGCTGGACTGTTTGGATTATGCGCGGTAAACTTAGTTTTTTGGAAAGCCTGGCTACCAATCAATCAAAAATATTTATTTCCAAGAACATTTCATGTCGTTATACAAGCAGCATACTTCGGCATTCGTGTACTACTATTAGTGACATCGTTTTAAGGAGGCATGTAAAATTATCAATGTTTGATACAAAACAATTATTTTCACACTCGTTGCTGTTTCGCTTTTGCAAAGACCAAAGTCAAAGACGGTCGATGTATTTTTACACAATAGCAGGTCGATGTTATTCAAATTTTCATACGGGTAAATTATATTATTAATGATATTAATTTACCACTTATTGTAGGGTTATTTTGACATATTGTGTCATTATTAGATGAATAAGGGATTTACTGTTAATCAATATGTGCAGATTATATACTTTTATTGTTCCGTCAACATTGTAATCAGTCATGTGACATGTTCATACGGTGGCGCCACCAAACAAGGTAAAGATAGCAACTTCTTTGGCTAAAATGTTTATTCCACGTAACTGTAGGTACTAAGGGTGTGAAAAATTGCATGGTACACATTCATATACAAACAAGTTTCGTTCTACGTTGTGTTCTAATAAATGCACAAAATGCTGGTGTATTCTCACTGATGATGAACGCAGACGTCTTACTTTAAACAAACAATTCCAACCCACTAAGTCTAAGATATATTTTCAATAAAACAGTACAACGCATATATTTATTCAATACTGTCATCATGAAAAACATTAGTATTATTAAACTCCAGTCAGTTATACACAAAGCTGCCAATAAAGGCCAAATCTCCTGTTGTTTAACAACATCGTCACAAAAATCATGATTTGTGTACTGTTAGCCCAAACAACACAATCAAACTGATATCACTGCTATCATTTAAGAGCATCTCAATTTATTGTATTTTTTATGCAAACATTTCAGCCAGAGTCTAGTTACATTTCTGTTACAAGCATATTTTTCTCTAATGCTAATGTGAAATTCAGTGATCCAGCACACAGCTTACTTTGAATCGTATTTATGAATTTACTGCGTGAATTTAATGTGTAAGTCAATATTTTAATTTCACACGCAGAAAATAACCCAGAAAAAGTTGTTGGCAGCTGTTACACTACATTACATACGCAAAATCTTCTGTGTTTTACAACGACTTCAATAGTTGTTCTGTTGCATCAAAATGATCTCGTACATCCAAAGTTTACTTTTAGATGATGCACTTCAACAACTGTGTCAGCAATGCTTGAAATGCAACAACATATTGGTACGCAAACCCACAATGTTGGTATGTAAGTTTCACAAGTCAAAACTAAGAATTGGAATGGTCTAAAGATGTTGAAACCTTTACAGTCCCCTACATGTGCTGCAGTCTATTCATAATCACGCATGTGTGTTCTTATGATCATTTGTAGAAAGTTAATTATGAAGTGCTACCACCTATCTATGGCCATCCTATGGTGAGATATCATAGTTAGTTATCAAGTGCTACCACCTATCTATGGCCATCTTAAGGTGAGATATCGGAGTTAATTATGAAGTGCTATTGTCATTATTCCGCCAGAATCTGAGCCACAACATAGGTCATCAGTGGGTGAACAAGGTCCGCAGTAGACAAGTCGAAACGTCGCATTCATTTCAATTTATGGTCCAACGTGTAAATTATTACTTTCTAATGCTATGAAATGTTACAAAATCCCTGAATTAGTTGTTCTGCAGGTGAAAATGTTCCCCTTTTTTCTAAATAAACTCAATGCGTAGTAATTTTAGCAGTATCTTTCCTGAGTGACATTTGATTACACACACAATAGTAGATGTTAACAAATTTTTTGCAAATATCTCAAACAGGCAGGTTAGGTTACACATAGATTGTTGGACTCTCAACAAGCTGATGGCTTCTATGTCAACTTGCCATTTGGGGTTTTCTTCTGGATGGCAATCTTGTTAAATTACTGTAGAGATTACACACAATAGTACAGATAACACACGAATGATGACACGATAGTACAGATTGCACACAATAGTACAGATAACACACGATAGTACATATTATACACAATATTACATATTACACACAATAGTACAGATTGCACACAATACTACAGATTGCACACACTTGTACAGATTACACACACTAGTACATATTGCACACAATAGTATATATTACATGCAATAGTACAGATTACACATGATACGGATAGTATAGATTACACCAATAGCACAGATTACACACAACAATACATATTGCACATAATAGTACAGATTACACACAATTGTACAGATCACACACACACCAGTACAGATTGCACACAATAGTACATATTACACATAATAGTACATATTACACACAATAGTACATATTACACACAATAGTGCAGCTATGGTTAAACTTTAGATTTCACACACAAAGACACGCACAAATGCATACAAACATGCATGCATGCGCACACACACACACAACACACACACACACATTCATATCAACCAAGCAGCACCAATTTATGGTGACTTCGCTGAAGAGTCAGGGCAGTTTGATTCTGTTAAATGACCGATTCTCTTAAGCAATAGGGAATGATTTGATCCAAGCCTATATGTTTTATTCTAGTAAGCGGCTGTTTCTGTTATGTATGATTCTGTTATGCAGAGTCCATTGTATAATCTGTATATCTGTAAATTCAGGAAGCTGTTTGAAAGCTTTTATTTATATAAAATACACATCCAGTATCTAAAAGTTATACATGTTGATACAAATTTCCCATATAATAGCTCGGCATCACAACTGATTTGTTTTCATGCTTAACTACATTTAACAATCAAATACTGTGTAAATGTTTACACAACTGTAGATATACAATTTCAAAAATACAACTTTATTTTAAATGTTGTTGTGCATTCATTGCAATGGTAATATATCAGTCTAAATGGAGCATATATTAAAAGGTCAACAGTAAGCACATACAAACATGTAAGTGTATGTTTTATATCTACTAAAACATATTTCCTGCCCTTTTCAAATGCTCAGTAGCAAAAGTTTATCTAGAGATCAGTGATGTGAATTCTTATGATTTTTTTCAGTGTGGATATCTTTCGGTGCAAGAATGCACGGACTGTGGTGCCACCTGCTGGACACGTTCCTTACAGGTTTCCCCTTGCGGCTTGGTCTGACTCAAATGCTTCAAACAGACTCTTGAAGTTCCCAGCTCCAAAGCCCTGCAATTATGAACCCGACATTGAAGCAACATACACTAAGATGCAAGGTTAACTTTCTTAAAGTAAAATTTACTTTACTGGTAGTAACTTAATTTAATATGAAGCTTTTATCCACAAAATGCATTACATTCAATTTGGGTATTTTAAGATATTTCATGTTTTCTTTTGCATATTGAGCGATTGATAGGAAAGCCATTATTTTGTGGTATAATACACGATTTCCCACAAAACACTTTCACTTCCACCACTATCAAATTGATAGCAGCACAAAGCCACCTTTAACAAATTTTTTTTTACTTTGGCATATAATCCATTTCACGGATAAATGGTTCATAGGTATATATAAAATATGCAATCAATTTTATTTTGTTCATTTTTCAGCAGGAAAAACACACATTTAACAAATTTTAATTCTTATAAAGCGCAATCTCAAGGTGCTTTACATAATTATTAATAAATGCTAACATAGTAATGCATACAATAAATGTCCAGATGAATACAAAATAAAAAAATATACACAGTCGAGATCTCAACTCAACATATTTTCCAATCACAGCCTGTGATGTCACATCCTTCAACATAAATCATAAAGTCCCACTGTGATGTCACATCCCCATAAAGATATTATGGTGACTGGGCTAATAAAATATTATTTATTAATTTGAAATCAATTAGAAAGAAGATATGAATGTTTCATGCACGCACACAAACACATGCACAAGTACACAAACACACACACACACGGTAATGAAGACGACAAAAAGTAACATTAGTGAAGGACCAGTATATATTAGAGATCAGAAAGAATTAATTCTCACAGAGGATGATAAATGAATGGAACAAATTATCTTAAAAATGTGTAAACGCTAGCAGCGTGATTGTTCCAATTTTTTTTTACAAATATCTCAAACAGTTACACAGATAGATTGTTAGACTCTCGATAAGCTGATGGCTTCCATGTCAATTTGCCATGTGGAGTTTTGTTCTGGATGGCAATCTTGTTAAATTACTGTCTGCCTGACTTTTCAATCATGTGACAATAGTTACCTGATGATTGTGTCTCTCTATGATCTCCAGGAACAAATAGTTACCTGATGATTGTGTCTCTCCGTGATCTCCAGAAACAAATAGTTACCTGATGATTGTGTCTCTCTATGATCTCCAGGAACAAATAGTTACCTGATGATTGTGTCTCTCCATGATCTCCAGGAACAAATAGTTACCTGATGATTGTGTCTCTCTATGATCTCCAGGAACAAAGTGGGTCTGTCCTGCATGAGTTTGGTGAAGATCTGCAGCAGGTAGCCTTTCTCGTCGAAGTCAACCAGGATTCTCAGTCTCTGCAGCTGCAAACAATAACCACAGCAATGTGATGCCTATGTCAATGTCATGTCAATGGCATGTCAGTGGCATGTCAATGGCATATCAATGGCATGCCTATGCTTTTCTGTTGCTCTGAAACATGGCAAACAACCAAACAAACTGAATAGAAACGAGCAAAATTGGCTTAAGTGTATGTTTTTACAACAGCCTCCCAGTTCCCATGCAGCTCTTCAATCCAAAAAATAAAAATGCATTTTGCCTAATATATTTGGAACTTCAGCACAACAAAATTCCACAAGACTGCCATAGCATCGACTTTGCACTTGACATTTGACAAAACATCAAACTTCCTATTTTTATCCACGTTTAGCTGCTTCAAACCACTCACTGTGTCAATGTCCTCGTTGACGTGAATCTTCGCCTTTGACAGCCTCACTCTCAGGTTATCGTAGTACGAGTCGGGCACCTCCAGGAAGTGCTGCCCCCTAGCTCGCAAATTCTGAATCTGAAACATGTAGAATCGCTGCGTATGGATCATTGTACGTCTTCATATCACATGCATACATTTCAACATTACCACTTTTGGGTGGAAAATACCACTTTTTTCTTGTAGGTCCCGCAGTTTGGTAGAAATGTAAAAACAAAATAATGGTTATAATCGATCTGTTTGTTGCACATCTGTGCACATTATTTCTCTGGTCGTAAGTGGTTTCCTATTTTTTTGTCGCAAATGTGTTCACTGCCGCAAACAAGTACGCAAAATCAAAACGGCAACCTGTAAAAACAACACACGTAGTTCCGCTAAAAATTAACGAATGAGTTGAGGAGGATGTTTGTCACTTTTGCGTGAGCATATTTTGACACCTGTCAATCACACTTGTCAGAAGTGATTGAGATGAACATGAACCAGTCAGATTGCATCATCATATCAAATCAGCAAAAAATCAATGTTTTCTACAATTAAACATATGCAACAATGCAACCCTTAAAAATACTATAAATTTTTCAACAAACAGTCAACATGAGCCAAAATCTATAATTATTATACTCTAATATAAATTAATAAAAGCTACTCCAATAACAAGAATGTAAAATGTCAGGTGTGTTTGTTGAAATATATTGATTCGTCAAAAAAAAATTATTAATATAAGGGAGCTATGTTATTACGATATAAACAATATAATTTAAACTTGCCTATGCTCCATAGCTCCCCAGCGTACCAATCCAACTGTTTACAACTGGAACTGTTTATCAATTATGAACTGCTTAACCCCTTTAGTTTTGGTGCGCTGCCGAGTTTGGGTCTCCCGAGGATGTTAGTGCAACAGAAGTATTTTATATATTATTTAGCAACTGAAAATCAAAATTCTAGTTGAATCCAGTTATTTGTTGAGTGAGACCAAGCATAACACACAGCTTATTTAGGTCAACTGATTTAAATCACAACCAAAAAATCATTTATTTTTATTGTGTAAATTCTACTGTAACAACTACGATATTAGTTGCAAAGTAATCACTGGCTAACTGCTGCTTTGGTGTATTCGCTTAGTTAAAGTTATAGTTTTTCATGGGAAAACCAATTCAGTCTGAATAGAACGTTTGAAAGGCTTTACAGATAAGGCATTCTATATATTCTACACAGGCACGGATAAACCTCGCAAAATCAGCAATCGCAAGACGCAAGAAGATATGGAGCAACAGCAACATCAAAACGACAACAAAGATACGACTCTATACAAGCCTGGTTGTGTCAGTGCTGACAAACGGATGCGAAAGCTGGACCCTGAAAGCTGAGTCCAAAAGAAGAATAGCCATATTTGAGATGAAATTTATCAGAAGATATCCTGAAAATTTCTTACAGAGACCACATAAAAAATTTATCAATAATGCAAGCCATCATCGAAGCCACAGGACCACAAGAACTGCTTTTGGCCATGGTAAAATGCAGATCTGGAGCCACAGGAATTCTGCGATGCTGCCAACAACTGTCCCAGATGGAGAAAAATCAGAAGCCTCCAAGCGCACACCTATATGATCGATCCGGTCAAGGGATGAGTGAGTGAAGTGATTCTATATTAGATTTCTAAAGATTTTTGAGATTCGATCAACGTACCGTGTCAATGATGTTCGGCGTGCTCATTGCAATGTGCTGTACGCCCGCCCCACCATAATATTCCACGTACTCCTGTATCTGGCTTTTACGTTTGCCCTTGGCTGGTTCGTTGATCGGCATCTTGATAGACTCCTCGTAGTTTGCAACGACGATGGAACGGAGACTCGAGAACTCAGTATGGATCTGACTGTCATCTACCGACCAGAATCGATGGAATGCCAGCATCTTCTCATACCTACAAACACAAATCACTGCCAGTTTAACAACGTCAGGCTTGGGGTCAACTACATTCGAATTGGAACGCCAATTCCAGAACTGGAATTTACTAATTGAAATTGGTGAAAATGTAATTGATATTTTCAATTACTTTTTCAATTACATTATGTAAAGTCTTCATTCAATAAAATATAATATGTTGTAAATGTCGTATTTCTTTGCTGTTATGTACTACATTATGCAGAAATTAAATAATGCTGCTCTAAAAAATAGGTGTTGTTTTTTGGCGTTGAGTATGTCTATAGTTGCTCTGTGTTCACATACTGTTACGGAACAATATCGGTATGGAATCGATAACTGGAATTGGTATTTTGGAACTGGTATTTTTCAGGTGGAATTGTAATTGGTATTTTTGAGGTGGAATTGGAATGGGTATGTTCAGTAAGTGTGGAATTGATATAATGTAACTGACCACAAGTCTGATAATAATGTTTATTTTTTATGTTGTCACATCCAAAGAAGTTCACAGCACTTTGCTAGAATGTGATTAAAATAGCACATTGCAATATTATAGTCAATATTATATTTCTTAAAAAATTATTAAGATGGGCATGCAGACATAATTATTAGTCATATGAGAGGTCACCTATTCATAGAACAAAATAAGTTAGGTTGAATATGCATACATGTGTACACGCAAAAGAAGGTCTGCTATGTTTCATCACGAGAAGAACGCTGGCTAAGTATGATCATTGGAAAAGAGGACCAGACAATCTGGTACTTACCAGCATAGATGAAGAACTACCAGGAAACAATCGAAGAGGTCGAGGTTTTCTGATATTTGCTAGGGATAAACTTGGGGGGTTTGGAGGAATTTAATGTTTAATTTGGAGATTTATTTCACATTTTAATGTATTAATAACCTGTGAATGACCTGTAAACTAAGTCTTGCAACTAAAACTTATTTGAGAACGCTTCATAATAAATCTTATTCAATTATATGTCAGAAAATAGTCAATAACTTATTATTTGTTAATTCACCCTGAATGTTTAAAAAAAAAATTTATTTAAAGCTGTCGATATGTTAAGTTTCTGGAATGTCAAAAATTATATACAGTGTGTATTATATTAATATTTTTTATAAATTATAGATATAGTCGCACCTCGTTTTTAGGCACCCCATTATTATGCAGATTCGAATATAAGGTGGTTGGTCATGGACCCCGATTTCTGCCGCCAGGGGGAAATGCCAAATGTACCTGCTTAAGCCTACTTAGAATTGCTTTGACAATTCTCAAGAAACATTGGGTGAACAATGTCAATGAACAGGTGTTGACATGTTGTTTGTTTTGTGTTGTCTCCAACATCAATCACTGTCGCTGGCTTTGCTTCGGCGGTTTGTAAATTGCAATCGAGATTCACAAATATGCCTTGTGTAAGAATCAGACAAACAGTTTTAAATGCAATTTAGTATGCAATGCCAATTTAACACTGGGGTGAAATAGCATGCTTCCATTGCATCGTAAATCTAATTGTTTTCGCAACGCGAAACCAACATGCCAAATGCTAACCCAAGGCACTACCGGTGTGCAAAAATAGGAAATAATGAATCGATGTTAAGTAGTGCGTCATAAATTTATGTTTCGGTCGAGATCGGTTGAAAGACGAAGTGAAGCATTTATTAATTCTACCTATTGTAGTTTTCTACGTTTTATCAGCTTACATACTGTATGTGGCAAGTCATATACGTTTTCAGCTGATCAGATCCAGGTTATTATTTTCAATTCGTAGGCCTATTGGTCCAATACATCATCATCGTAGGAGATCTATTCCATAACAGTATGCATACATGTATTTTATACAGTTGAAGATTCAACAGGGTGTGACGTTTAAAAATAATATATGTTGATACTAGTTGACTCGTTTAATAAGCTTTATAAACTGCGTATTGGCATATAACACAGTGCTGCAAGCACACAGTGGCTTCAACAGCATTCTTGGACTCGGTGCAGCGGGTGGTGATCGCTTTAGTTTAGTGTCTCCCTGGTGGCAGATATGGGAACACATATCGCACCTTGCGTACAGCGTGGTCCGAAATCATGGACCCCAACCACCGCATTATAATGAGGCTCGACTGTAACATTAAATATATATATATACCCAGTAATCTAATATTTAATCCTCACTTCCAGCAAGAATTGAGATAAAAAGTGTAACTGACCAGTCGGCCACTGCAGTCATCTCATGGTCCGGCTGATTGCCAACCACATGGTCAACCTTCAGTAGGTTACAGCTGGGCCTAGGGTAACACACATAACATCAGATACGTCACAGCTGTGCTTATGCATGTCATTTCAAAACATTGTGTATTTGGACGGACGGACGGACGGACAGACAGACATACCAAGAGACAAACATGAACGGACAGACAGACATACAGACACATGGATGGACATACAGACTTATGGACAGACAGATAGACAGACAGATGAATGGTCAGATGGACGGACATACAGAAAGACTGACGGACATAAAAATGGACGGACACACAAATGAACGGTCAGAACGGACGGACATACAGATGCATTGACGGA
The DNA here is from genome assembly GCA_033239005.1 of Lamellibrachia satsuma. Classification (NCBI taxonomy): domain Eukaryota; kingdom Metazoa; phylum Annelida; class Polychaeta; order Sabellida; family Siboglinidae; genus Lamellibrachia; species Lamellibrachia satsuma. Next base: position 990,999 of record BSQZ01000016.1, on the reverse strand, counting down.
CAAACATAAAGATGGACTGACATACAGACAGACTGACAGATAGATGAACGGTCAGACGGACGGGCATAAAGATGGATGGACATACAGACAGACTGACGGACATACAGACGGACGCACACAGCTGTACATAGATGTTTTATATCAATTATAAAATATGTAAATAATTTACACTGTACATAATAAAAACAACATTGCATAAATTACTTTAAAAAATCGAGCACATCTACTAAGTAACACAATTGACACACATTGCTTCTATAACTGCCCCCCCAGATGAGTTTAATAATTAAAAGTATGTCACTCACAGTTTGTCCAGGACAGGATCTTTGAGTTTGGGGTTGTAATAGCCAGGAAGGAAGTTGCCATGGTAACGTGATCGGTCAACCAGCGTGTGGACCGTGTCGCCGTATGTTTGTAGTGTGGCCAGTTTCACCGTTCCATTCTCGTCCGTCTCCTTCCAGGCTTTCACCAAGCATGCCCCCTTTGCTACTGCCACCTGGTGATCAACAGTTAAACAAGTGAATAACAGTTCTGTAATACAACGAATAACAACACAACAAAATAGCACAGTGAATAACAATCTAACATAACTTGGCAATCAATTAGAGCAAATAATAATGCAACCAACCAAAAAATTTATAATTTCACAATAGAGTAAATAAATAACAAAAAGCTAACAAAGTTAGTCATACGATTATAGCAGAGTGAATGCTCACACACAGTTATGTAATAATGAATGATCTAACAGAATGAATAACAAGATGATCTTCATCATGATCTAAAACTTGTTAGAAAACACTTGTTGACCCACCCGAACAATGCCATCCAGATCCTCTACGGAAAAGGCAACATCTTTCACCCCGTCTCCATGGCGACCAAGTTGCTCATGCATGTCTAAAAGTGCAAAGGTCAGAAAGATGTTCCATTACAAGAGAAACCGTCAAGTTTTCCTTTCAAATGACATGTTCGAAGTGTAGTGTTAATTTTGTGCATTTGTAACACTTTAAGGTTCTTCCTCCAATAATTTTTGTTTTTGATCTGCAAATTCTGCAAAAATGACCTGGATCTACATACAATGAAATAAGGCTATGTGGTATTCACAATTGTCCGATCTATCGATCATTTCTTTTGATGATTTTAACAAAAGTAACCACAATTTTAGTATACCGACCCTGGATATATTACTTATTCACGCACTACAAATTTAAACATTATTCACGATGGGCTGAATGAACTGAGAGGGGAGTTTTTCATGTGGTAAAAGCTATCTTACCCTGGGGTTTGTCCGGTTCAAGAGGACTTTGGAACACAAAGAATATCTACAAAAGATGCAGCACATATTACAATTTAAATAAAAAATAATACTTCTTACAATGGAATTGAGCGCTACAAAATGAACAATCTTGTAAATGCCAACTTGTTGTTTCAAATAAACTGATGATTTTTTTCATTTTAATACATTTAAGCTGTAACATTACAAACACTACAAATGTGATAAAATATTTCCATAAACAGATAATAATAAATAAGTTCATTCTGATTGTGCAACCATGGCTGTTGAACATTTCAAATGCCATAAAACACTGAATACAATATAATAATATAGCTTGGCTGCATATAGATCAAATTTGGCCCAGATCTGTGTCAACTCACATCATTCTGTCGGATGACATGGGACGCCACCTGGCGGTTACCTGTCTCAAGACCCTGATACCCTACTGGCTGAAACCCCAGACGCAGGCAGTAAAACTCGGCAGCCTGCAACGAAAAACACCACAGGAACACTATATTGTGAAACTATCCCTTCCTGAAAAGTATTTTCCTTTCTTAAATAGACAATATTTACACATGTACAACACCTGTTGACTGTATACTGTATACCCAATTTTTTACTTTCTGAGAAAATCTTTCACTATCCATAGACATCCATAACTTCATACATCTAAAGATACCGAATCTTGGTCAGAATCTTGGCAACAAGATTTGTAAAACTAGATAATAGTGAAGAGTAACATGAAGAGTAACATGACGAGTAACATGAAGAGTAATACAAAGAGTAACACGAAGAGTAATACGAAGAGTATCATGAAGAGTAACACAAAGAGTAACACGAAGAGTAACATGAAGAGTAATATGAAGAGTAGTACGAAGAGGAATATAAAGAGTAACACGAAGAGTAACACGAAGAGTAATACGAAGAGTAATACGAAGAGTAACATGAAGAGTAACATGAAGAGTAATATGAAGAGTAATACGAAGAGTAATACAAAGAGTAACACGAAGAGTAACACGAAGAGTAATACGAAGTGTAGCACGAAGAGTAACACAAAGAGTAACATGAAGAGTAACATGAAGAGTAATATGAAGAGTAACACGAAGAGTAACATGAAGAGTAATATGAAGAGTAACACGAAGAGTAACATGAAGAGTAATATGAAGAGTAACACGAAGAGTAACATGAAGAGTAATATGAAGAGTAATACGAAGAGTAATACAAAGAGTAACACGAATAATAATACGAAGAGTAACACGAAGAGTAACATGAAGAGTAACATGACGAGTAATACGAAGAATAACATGAAGAGTAATATGAAGTGTAATACGAAGAGTAATACGAAGAGTAACACGAAGAGTAACACGAAGAGTAATACAAAGAGTAACACGAAGAGTAATACGAAGAGTAACATGAAGAGTAACATGAAGAGTAACATGAAGAGTAATACGAAGAGTAACATGAAGAGTAACATGAAGAGTAATACGAAGAATAACATGAAGAGTCGCAAAGAACAAACCATGACTTTGCATGAATGATTGGAGAAAGTTGTCTTTGTTGCACTGCACAAAAGCCTTCTTTAAGATGTATACTATAGTAGTGAATGGTTGTGTCTGAATGTTCCCTTATATATCTTCATCAGTTTCACACTCAGAACAATAAGAATTCATAGTTATGAACAAGTGTTAGTAACATAGTTTACACTGTGCATGTTTTCTATGATTGTTCCAAGTTTATAAAGATACGTTCTTATATAGCGTGGTATCCTTTGGACTGCTCAAGGTGCTTTACATTTCACCCCCTGGCAGATCTGTTAATTTCAACGCCATATCGACTTATATTCTTTTCAGCCACGCTGCAATTACTGCATGAAGACTATCCGTCCAATATCCATCTCTGTCTGTAGCCAGGTACTCATTTATACAGCTGAGTGAACTGTGACAATGTGGGATGAACGAAATTGTGACGTAATCTATGTGAAACATCCACATAAGTTCCTTCATACAGTACGAATGCTTCATGAAACTGGCAGTTGGGCATGGAGTTGTCATTGTCATTTGCACTGCCCCACAAAACTTGACAGGGTAGTACAAGGAGACATAAGTACCTGCAGCGGCTGCCTTTTCTCTCGTGCTGGCTAACTAGGCTAGTAATTTATAAAATGGTTACGTGTGATGCCACAATCTCCCAGACTACAAAGCAATTTCTGCTACAAAGGATAGTACTCTGTCTATGTATTATAATTTATTAATTGACTCTTTATGTGTGACTGGAGCCTGGAGAGCTGTATACGGAAATGAGGGGTGGAAAAGTCTGGAGACAGATGGTGGGAGGCCACTGGGAGCCGGCAGAGTTCAACCCCAAGAGATTGAGTCAACCAGGGATTGAGTCATTAATTTATTTTACAACAAGAGATTGAGTCATTAATTTATTTAAAACTCCATTAATTTATTTAAAACTTTGCATTAGAGATTTTGCTAAACATGTAGATCAGTTTTCAAAGAACATTCTGAGGAAATCAGAAAATGTTTATTAGTCATCTACAAAACTCATACAGACAAATCTTGATTTTACAAATATTCAAAAGTGTAAACCAAATATAATCAATAAAGAAACTGCAAATAATACCAGGTACATTGAACAGTATAAGCAGGTACATGTAGCCATATTACAGTTTACACATCTAGGTTTAAGGCCCCATGTGAGGTCTTTAAGACAGCGCACTTTCACTGAAGCATGACCAATCCATGCATGTTCACCCAACTGGAACCAACTTGTTTATCCATTGCTGCATGGGAATATGTCGCGATGTCAGATAATGACAGTCAAATTTCAGTTCTGATACCAAAGGTGTCTTGACCATTGACCATTCTCTAAACAGTGTCTGAAATCTGTGTTAGAATTAAACGTTATATTTTTATATAATACACCCTTCATGCCTTGCCGAATATAGTTTAACTATATTTAAACTTCCATGGCTACTTTACAGGACAACCCACCAATGAATTGACATTCAAATATTATATAGATATAGAATAAACAAATGGGGTGATTAAACAATTATTATTTATTATGAAAAATTATACAGTCGTGTCTCGTTTACCTGCACGCTTTTGTTCCCAATGATTATGACTGGATCAATGATGTGTGCAGATCATTGAAACATGGAATAATGAGTCTTGTGTATAAAATTTTTTCCAACATAAATATGTATGTGCTATCAAAGAAAATGGATACCATATTCGACCTATTAAGAGTACATGTCCTAATTAGCGTACACCCCTTTTTTAATCAGCAGTATCCATAATTATTCTAATTTGACTAGTGCAGAACAACTGAAAAATGTTGCCATCTGGTGTTAAACAGTTGTCACCACTTTTCAGTTGTTCTACACTAGTCACCAAATGACACCATTAGTGTTAAACAGTTACCTATTGTCTACAGAAACAAATTTTGGTGCACACTTATAAGAACAGATTCCTTGACATTTTTCCATGGCCCAACTTTTTGTCAAGCGTACTGTATGCTTAATAGGTTGAATATGGTAATCGAAGAACGTATAAATGAGACATGACCATAGTAATTAATTTTATCATGTGAATGGTATTTATCCAGTTGTAAAACTGCATACAGGCCAACGGTAATGTTTTCAGCCGTTTTCGAACAATGAGAACAGCATATTGCAACTGGCTTAAACTTGTCCGTGGTTGATACTTTCACCACATAACTTTTATGTCATGCTTAAGTTAACCCTTTAAAATAAAATAACATGTAAAAATTTGAAAAAAAAGTATTATTTAACCAAAGCTATTTAAATCACAGGGCCTGGTAAATAAAAAAAATAATAATCCCAAAATTAATTGGATAGGACTGGCCTCACCCAAGCACCCTATCCAAAAACAAAAAGGAAATTTGGGGGCATTGTACACACACATTGCTAATGCATTGAATGGAAAGTGGATTACTGCTAAATTTCAACCAGGTAAACTAAATAAAAATACCTTTCCCATTTTTTAGATAATCCAGGTGGACCCTAAACGCACCCACATCCAGCTTTTCGGATTATTGGATGTTTTTTATATAACTAATTACAAAGCCCCTTAGTATACCTAGAATACCAACAACATTTTTGTAGAAAGTGTCCAAGGAAAGGCAAGAGTTGTTTAGAAATACAGTATGTGGTCTTTAGGCTGAGACTCCTGTTGCACGTGTACCTTTGGCCAGCCTTTAAATGAACTGTCATCATTTAAGGACTCCAACACTGGACCATCATATCAACAACTGTAACCACATCAACAACATATCAACAACACATCAACAACATGTTGCAACAGCCTAAACCTGAAGCAACTGGTTAGAATATACAACTTGAATTAAGGGGTTTTCTCCACATGCAGTTACAATAAAGGGATCTTCCCCATGTATAAAAGTTATACAACATATCAACAACACATCAACAACATGTTGCAACAGCCTAAACCTGAAGCAACTGGTTAGAACATACAACTTGAATTAAGGGGTTTTCTCCACATGCAGTTACAATAAAGGGATCTTCCCCATGTATAAAAGTTATACTGATAACAGAGTATAGGTTTAATGTTGTTAAATTAGTCATTATTACTGTCACTGTTAAAAATAAACTACAGAAGTGTTTATATTAGTCAGGACCCTACAGTTGAAGCTTACCATGCTACCATGGAGTTACCAGCAAATATTTTAGCCAAAGGGGAGCCACAGCCCAACCTCCCATTAACATGCCACTGGTTGAAACTGTCCAGCGGCAGCTAAACAATTTTTACATTATATACACTAGAATCTTCACGTAATCATAATTAATTTAGCCATATATTGGCATAATCATGACAAACACTCACAAAACAGCACAGCAGGACCATTGAAAATAATTGTTTACCCATCAGTTTAAAGTGATTTTTCAAAATAACAGGGATCAGCCTCTGGACCTGTCAGAAAACAGCATAACAAGTCAAGAGTCCACAGATAAGACACGACTGACCTGAACGACCTTCAGTGTCGACCTTGTCACACACAGGATGTCTATCTTTGCAATGTTCATTCAAATTGCACAACATTTCTAGAATTTGCTTATTCCTGGGCAATGTCCACTGTCTAGACTATGACAGTTGGCAAAATGGAAAAGTGGTCAAAACATGTATTTTCTACCAATTGTACCCACTGAGATGTTTCAAATCCTGCCATATGTGATATATATACATATATATATATATATATATATATATATATATATATATATATACACACATATATATATATATATATATATATATATATATATATATATATATATATATATATACACACATATACATATATATATATATATATATATATATATATATATATTTAAATGTATATAATAATTACATAATATATGATAATAAATAATGTTTGTTAAACATTTCTTATTCACAGCAAGTTACAATATTTCATAACTAGGATGTTTTTCCTCCTTAAAATTCGGGTTGGTAGGGCTTACCCTTCAGTCAGGGACTTTCTGCCAGGAATATATATTATAAGCACGTACCTGTTTTGCATTTCCAACCCAGAAGATCACATGATCAAACGTAAGAATTTTTCCTGCTTCGGGCTGAAAAACAATTAGAAACACACATGAAACTGACATGTTCGAAACCCTAGCTAAGAGTGTGTGGCAGTCAGTGGAAGGTTGGCCCCCTATATGGTGGGATGAATAATGTGCCCCAACACAAGGTGGAACATAGGAGGCTGAAACCCTTATCAAAACCCTAGTAAGTACAAATTTGGCTCTAAAAATTATGGGAGGTTGGCCCTACAACACACATGACAGACTGAGACCCCTGGGCCCGGCCACTGCCTCACACGGTCACACCCCTTCAGTTCAGGTTAAGATTTATTTGTTTCCTGATATGATAAAATTGCAGATAATTACAATATATTTCAGAAGAATGGTTTTTTAATATTTATACTACGAATGTATGCAGTGAAATTACGTTAACATTGTCAGGGCTCAGCCTCAGGCCCGTTATCGGCCTCACGGTTTTGAAAACGGGGTTTGGGCATGCACAATCAGCCGAGTATTTCTGGGAGACTGGGATGATATCTGAAAAACATTACAGTTAAAAAAATTCTCTCAAAAACTGGGGTTCCTTCGAACCTCCAGACCCCACAAGGATGGGCATGACTGAGTGTCGCATGAAGGCACAAATACCTAACTTCCAAGTTACACAAGTCTATTTTGTATTAATAGTATTACTATCGCAGTATTGGATAATTGGACTCATCGAACTTACATGACCTTAAATTAATTCATGAACTTAAATGAAGATCCTCTTCAACTTCCCTCAGAATAGGCTTGGTTGTTTTTACTTAGCAGTAAATGAAATTCGGGTCGCGGAGAGGATTCAACGTCGGGGCTTGAAGCCGTCGCCGACTTGTGTACAGCCCCCTAACATTTCCAAATAATTCACACAATTCTGTTTTGACATCTCATGTCAAAACTTTTGAAAACAAATAAACGAGAACTGCTTACCTTCGGGCCCTTGTCTGAGTAGGAGGTCTGGAAGAAGAAAAACAATCATAACTTTACCTACAATCTACACATTACTGTCACTAGCTAGAGAGACACTAAAAGCCGTTGGTCCAAACTCCTGCGTTAGCTCAAGATTGGGCTGTTTGGAGTATAACTACTTGAGACTTGAGAGTAGCGGTAACATCGACAGAATTGAAAACGGCAAAACACGCAGCCAACCTACCATGTCTGGCATGCGTTGCACGAACGCTAGAGTCAGTCTCAGATGTCGGCAGTGATTGGATTAAATACACGGGAGCTGTTTGTAATGGGCATCTGTTATCCAATCACGGAGCGTCGTCCCTCATAATATATTCGGTGGCGGATCAAAAATAGGTTATTATCTTTGATTGGGGTGCTCAGCAGTAAACACGGAGATAAGTAACATAAACGAGGCACTGAACAAAATGTGCACGCAGTCATAGGGTGTTTTATACGCAATCTTCGATATTTCGAGGATAGTTACTTCAGAGTTTTTCAGTCCATTATGGCATATATGCAAGATGCCAAGTACAAATGTCTAGAAAGGTTTTTTTGAAAAAAATATTTGGTTAGCTAAAGTTACAACTTGAAAATTATGGCGTATGACAAAATATTCCCATATTCTAAGACATGCTTATGCAATACCGTTCAGTCAATGTTGCCTCATGCACTTCACTTAGCTGTATAAATGAGTACCTGATGAAACACAGTGAGATATGTGAATGCGTAGTCTTCGCGCAGTCATCGCAGCGTGGCTGAAACCTTTTTAGAGAAGTTCAGTTGGTGTTGGAATGAACAGGTCTGTCAAGGGTTTGAGCAGTCCCAAGGACTGGATACTGCACTGTATAATAACTTACCTTTATTGTTTTAATGGTAAAAAGTAAAAACCAAATTTGAGAAATAAAGAATTACATATACATATAGGTAACATTTTAATTCACTGTACGAGCGAGTGAAAGTATTAAGTAAAAGAGTTGGTTTTTATTTGAGTCTGTTGCATTATTTCGCAACACCATATTAATTTTGTTCACGTGCACGTCGGTGCATTTTGATATAGCCTAAGACAGCACGTTTAACCTTGGGACATGACATACAGCAGGTTTATCAAAAAGGTCTCGTATGTCGGACACTAATTCCGCATCCAGCAGGTCTGGTTCGGTTTTTCATACGTCGTAGATACAGGGTAGAACGCCGCTGGTCACCGCTTAATTAATTTCTACAGTTCATTTCATTCACGGAGACATCCATTGAAGCAGAAAGATCTATGCCACACAAACTGCGGTACGTATTCCAAAGAGTGAGTACTTGACAATGGACACGTCAAATTAGACGCAGCTTTTTCTCAGCGTGTTTCCAGTGTGTACGATTAATTTCATCGTTCCTGACTCGTTCCGCAGCTTACAACAACAGACTGTCCGTTGTTTACTGACCTAGATGCGAACAAGTTTAGGGCGAAGATCGAACCCCCCCCCCACCCAGATTATGTACACACGTGCGTGTTGCACAAGCCGTCTTTTTCGGTGAGTTTTCTTAATGAAGTTTAATTTAGTGACACGTCCATGATCTAGGTTGTGCCCTTCCTTCACAGGCATAACTAGGCTACCTATGACGCCGCCGCCGCCGCCGCCGCCGCCGCCGCCGCCGCCGCCGCCGCCGCCGCCGCCGCCGCCGCCGCCGCCGCCGCCGCCGCCGCCGCCGCCGCCGCCGCCGCCGCCGCCGCCGCCGCCGCCGCCGCCGCCGCCGCCGCCGCCGCCGCCGCCGCCGCCGCCGCCGCCGCCGCCGCCGCCGCCGCCGCCGCCGCCGCCGCCGCCGCCGCCGCCGCCGCCGCCGCCGCCGCCGCCGCCGCCGCCGCCGCCGCCGCCGCCGTATTCCTCGCTGGCGGAATCACGAGGTATTTAATGTGCTCACATTATGGACAGATACGTGTGTTGCCTATTGGAACACTATTGTCTTGCCCGACATGCACGGGGACCGTCTTGCCCCACATGCACGGGGGCCGTCTTGTCCAACATGAAAGGGGATCGTCTTGCCCCACATGTACGGGAACCGTCTTGCCTCACGTGCACGGGCGTCGTCTTGCCCCACGAACACGGGGACCGTCTAGTCCCACATGCACGGGGGCCGTCTTGTCTAACATGCACGGGGACCGTCTTGTCCCACATGCACGGGGGCCGTCTTGCCCCACAGACACAACACACAATTGCCCATTTTGTTTTGTTTGACCTGTCAACTGATTTATATATCATGTCACCAATTAAGTCCACGATTCACACCGTGAGTTTCGCCATTTTACTATTGGCAAAATATTAGATCAGTGCATATAATAGTGCATATAAAAGTTTACAAACACACTAATTTAATCTGCTTCGTGTTGCTGAGTTTTCGGTGTGGATATCAAATAAAATCTTAATTTTGCATCCGATTTGTGGACGTTCAAAGTTGTATATTTGGCGTACGTGATGGGGGCGTCTTACCTCCAGGGGCCGTGTTGCCCTAGGTTATCCTACCAATCACTGATCTATGGTACCAATAGGCAGAGATACTGGCGTAGACTTCAACATTTGGGACTGTGGATGTCAGATCATGTTTGAAAAGCAGGCGAATCATGTTAATTTCGTTGTTTTTTTTCACGCTTCCTTCATGACTGGGATGGATGCGTTATTGTACCGTGATAAAACGTTTGAAAGCTGAAACGTTTTCGTAAAGTTATTATATTGTCTTAGCAATGCAATATTTGATTTAAAAAGGTCGTATAGCTCCGAATCCATTTCGAGTTTGGCGCATATGTCAGTGAGTAACCTGGAGCAGCGCGCCCCCCCTAAGGAAAACTTTCAAATTTTACACCATTAAACTACTTTAGCAGTAATTTAATGTGTTCACATTATGGGCATATATATGTGTTACCCATTGGAAAACTATTTTCAATAAATACACAACCTAGTTGAGTTGCATTTGAAAAATAGTAAGAGCACCCAAAAAACCGTCCTGTCCCATCCCTGGGGCAAGACGGTCCTCGGCCTGAGACAACAGTGTCCCTAACACCCTCTCACGTGGTTTTTGCTTAAATATGAACGAACTATTGCTTGAAATTAAAATGTATATATATACAAATGGTACAATAGCAATATATCAGGCCATTATGGTTGTTACATTTAAATGGGAGTTAACATATAATACATACCATGCAATCCATACATAATATAATATTGGTTTAGTAATATGCCATCATAAATACAGCCCACATGCTATACAAAGCATAACATACTATTGCCCATTTGTCAACTGGTTAGAAATATTATCAAGTCACCAATTAAATGATTCACGTCGTTATATGGTGAGTTTCGCCATTTTACTATTGGTAAAATATTAGATCAGTGCATAATAGTGCATAGTAGTTTAAAAATAGTGCATAATAGTGCATATAATAGTTTAAAAACACACTGATTTAATTACGCCTGTCTCGTGTTGCTGAGCTTTCGGGGCGGGTATCAGATAGAAGTTAGCTTCATTTTGCACCCGATTTGGAGGCGTTCAGAGTTTTATATTTTACTTATGTGATGGGGGCCGTCATACCCCAAGGGGCCGTGTTGCCCCAGGTTACCCTTCTTCGGCGAGCAGTTCTGTGGTTTCGTAACCCAACATGTTTCACAATTTGAAGGCACCGCAACAGCTCTGCCCACACCCGTCACAGCTATCAAAGTGTTAGCATCGATAACCAAGCTCAATAACGACGGTACAAGCGTTGAAGAATGCGGCCAGATTTCTGGCAAGCCCCACGGCGGAAATCTTTAACGACGCGCTGGAACAGCGTGAACCATTGAAGTTGGGTAGAGATGTCTTAATCCTACCACAACAGCCCGGTGAGCTCTGGTGAGTGTGAGACCCATCGTTCTACTGAGAGTTCTGTACAAAGATTGTCACAAGTGGTTCTTTCCCGATTCACACCGAAAGTCGATGAGTTAAGCTTAAAAAACGGACCGAATTTCCGAGGAATGGCGGTTGACAAAACGTTTGGCTCATTCCTGGGAGACACAGCAAATGTCGCATTTTGTAAGGTGTGGGACAGTCATCATCATCCCCATCATCATCTCCATCATCATCTCCATCATCATCTCCATCATCATCAGCCAGCCAGCAGTAATAGGACAATGAGGCACAAGAAGGGCCACGACCAGGTATAGTCTCTTTGCTCATCTTCATCTGTTAGCAACTGATACTTTCCCTTATAAAAATATACCATCGTATTCCGTGGTAAATACAATCGTGTTCTTAAACAGGTAAACCATGGTATACCATGGTAAAATACCATGGAAACCATGGTATACCATGGTGTTTTGAAAAAAAGGAAACCATGGTAAAATACCATGGTGTTTTGAAACAGGTAAACCATGATATACCATACATTTACCATACAAAATGTACGAAAAAGCATGGTCTACCACAGCTTACCATGTAATGTCATGGTATACAATGGTTTACCATGTAATATACCATGTAATATAACGAAATACCATGGTACACCATGTAATTCCATGATATATTTTCATAAGGGTTGAGCCGCGAGCGAGCGAATCGTGAGGACATTGCAGACGGAGACGACTAAGATGGGTACGGCGACACCGAGGACTGCGTCGATCCAGATACGTACGTTGCGGTGGAAGGCTTTGCAATTGGGTACGCCACAGTGCCCGCTGTTTGTGCCGACAGTACATGTCCCTCAGGACGACGAACAGCAGCGTCGCCGAGCAAAACAGAGTCGCTGCTCTCCGTGGCCCGGACCAGTCGATCCGACGCATCGGCCTGCACACGACTAAGTAACGATACACGGTAAAGCCAACACAGTATGCGACCGACGTTTGCATGGTGACATCTCGTAATAACGTCAGACATTTACACCTTTCTTGCCCGTACTGAATATTCCAGACCAGGTTTAAGTAGATGCCAAAGACTTCTGACAACAGATGTGAGCTGTGAGAAACATGAACACGTTCGTTGATAACTTTCTGATGTCCTTTCGACTTACCAAGAGTATGGTTAAGTAGTTAACGCCGATACCTGTCGTGAGAACATATATATTTTCCTTGATATGTCAATTTCGATTACACTATCATCACCAACGCCTTCCAGTTCGCTGTTGTTCGAGGGAATAGTTAAAGTGCAGTTAGCGCTGTCTTCCATGGTTTGTGGCAACCAACACGCATTTCACATTAGTACCGAGAGGAGGATTAATCTGCGAACTACCGAGTGTGTTTACCTTCGACTGTGGTTCATGCTGTGCATTCGAATCCATCAAACATATACACTATTATACAGTCAACTTCTTCATGTTTGCTCCTTGAACATATCGTCATCACCAATTCATGTACACTGGCTATGACAACCACTTAGTTTCCAACTTCAGCACTTCGGCGTTTCAGACAATCGGAGTCATGACTGCTTTCACCATAGGGTCATATACCGAACAAACGCCACTTCTCTGCGTAGTTGCATTAAAACAAATAACGAGGAAAACGCGGGAAAAAAGGAACATTTGGTGATATTCGCACCCTAGCGCCTCCACATGTGGACATTTCTTTTGCTCTATTTATTAAGTACTAATGGGCGCATCTAGTTGCAGTATAATTTTTGGAACGGGGTAATTTAAATATGCAAATTAGCCTATGCCTTTTTTGCCCGACTAAATCCCATTGTGCCCGCCATAGTCGGGCAAAATGGGTTTCGCCTGCGGGAAACGTGTGTTAGAAATTATGTATGGCGATTTACAAGGTTAATTTGCATATTTATATCATCGCTTCCCAAAAGTACCAATAGGGTTTACCACTGGATGCGCCCAAAAGTGCTTAATAAATAGAGCAAACGAATTTTTTTGTACGGCACACGTATAGGCGCAATGTGCAAATATCACTAAGTGCCTCCATTTTGTTTGCCCCCGTTATTTGTCTTATTAAGTAGACAAGTGGCGATTACTTGGAATATGACACTAGAGTGGACGCGATCACGACTCCGATTGTCTGAAACGCGGAAGTCAAATGCTGAAGTTGATTTCGGGATATGTCTATTCTATAACATTTTAGAGTGGAATGTCCTCGACTAAACAATCGGAAATTAAGTGGTTGTTATAGCTAGACTACTTGAGAGGTTATGTTGACGATATGTTCCTGGAGCAAACTTGAAAGACTGTATAATAGTGTATATGTTTGATGGATTCGAATGCACATCACGTACCACCGTCGAATGTAAACACACTCTGTAGTTCGCAGATTAATCCTCCTCTCGGTACTAATGTGAAATACGTGTTGGTTGCCACAAACCATGGAAGACAGCGCTAACTGGACATTAACTATTCCCTCGAACAACAGCGAACTGGACGGCGTTGGTGATGATAGTGTAACCGAAATTGACATATCAAGGGACATCTATTTGTACGCGACTCCGATAGTTCTCACGACAGGTGTCGGCGTCAACTGCTTGACCATACTCTTGGTCAGTCGAATGGACATCAGGAAGACGTCAACAAATGTGTTCATGTTTCTCACAGCGATCTGCAACATCTGTGCCATGTTGTCAGGAGTCTTTGGCATTTACTTAAACCTGGTCTGGAATATTCAGTACGGGCAGGAAACGTGTAAATGTCTGACGTTATTACGAGATGTCACCATGCAGACGTCGGTCGCATACTGTGTTGGCTTTACCGTGTATCGTTACTTAGTCGTGTCCAGGCCGATGCGTCGGATCGACTGGTCCGGGCCACGGAGAGCGACTCTGTTCTGCTCGGCGACGCTGCTGTTCGTAGTCGCGAAGAATCTGTACCTGCTGTGGACGGTCGGTACACAGAACGGACATTGTGGCGTCCAGCCCACGTACAAAGCCTATTACCGCAACGTACGTGTCTGGATCAACGGTGTTGTCGACGCCATCGTGCCAATCTTAGTCATCTCCGTCTGTAATGTCCTCACGATTCGCTCACTCGCGACTCAACGTATCAGCTGCCAACAGATGCGGATGAGCAAAGCGACACCCACACGGACGGCTATCGTCTACCTGGTCGTGGCCCTGGTCTTCTACTTGTGCCTCATGCCCGTCATTCTCCTGCTGCTGCTGGCTTCCAAGTGGGCCGCCCCCGGTCACGTCAAACCTCTGCTATCCGTCAAAAACAATATCATCTACGTACACCATTCTGCCTACTTCTTCCTGTACTGCATCACGGGCAGTGCTGTCAGACGGGAACTGCGTCGTCTCTACCGAGATACACGACAGAGACTCTTCGACCTGTGTCGGTGGTTTTGGCCGGAAGCAGGACGAACCAAGCGAGGCGCCGTCGACATTGTGCATTGTCCACGAGACGACAAGGAAGCTATCCTCTAATCGCATTGGTCAAGTGATTGACTGTTTTAACATTCATACAAAACGTATGAATGTGCATGTTTCCTGACATTTCAATATCAATCAATATCAGATTGATTTCGACTCTGCTCTGATGATTGAGAAACAATTACGTTTTGGGGTAAAATAGTGGACCCCAGTGTCAGTGTGGGCCTTACTAATATATGTGAGCTTCCTACGAGCGTGATAGTTCATCCTCAAAATATGTCTCGTACGTTGTCGACGAGACCAGCGCATTCATCGTGTGTCCTTATATAACAGTCATTATCGACTGTTTCCTCTGTACTTCCTGAAACCAAAATGTTACTATGATAGGTAGGTAAGGTAGGTAAAGTCATCCCCCAGGCATTACGCCTTAGGAAGCCATGAAGGCTTATATGGCCAGTGCTTAAACCTGGTTTCTATAGTGCGAAGCAACTTAGAGTGCAGTTATACTGACTCTCCTGGACGGGACACTAGTCCATCGCAGGTACCTTCTAAACAGTGTTTGTACTCATTTACAGCTGAGTGGACTGAGGCAAAGTAGGGTAAACGAAATTGCCTAAGCTTCGAAAACGAACCGTGCCCAGTGTGGGTCTTGAACTCACAACCCATGAATTTAGAGTCCAACACCTTAACCACTAGGCCACGACTGCCCCCCTTGCTATGATAGATGTGCATCAAATGTATCATCCTTTGAGTATCTCCTTGCAGAATACCTTACCTGGGATGGATATCAGGGAAATTGCTCGGAAATTTACCTACCAAAGACACTACAGTTTCTCATATGTGGTAAGCATATTTTGTGAGATATAATATTGTACATGTAGATGGCCAAAAATATAAAAAAAACTGTTCGTATCTCCTTACTTTTATTTGTTGCAAGAAAAAACATGAAAGATAAAACAATAATACACGTTATTTTGAAATATGACAGATTGGTGTATGTTACGTTTTTCATTGTGGTGGTTCAAAAAGTGACACACGTTTTAATAGTCTTCGTTACGTTTTACGTTTCTGCACTGCGTTTGAAGAACACAAAACATGACGTGTGCCTTAGTTTTAAGCCATTGCTTCTGTAGGGTTAAACAAAGTTGATTTTTAAGGTAAAAATCGGAAACGGAGTTGTTGCTTACTTTTTAGATTATTTCCCAACACTTTATTTGTTCTATTTGATAATTATTGATTTTATTAATGCTAGGGCACTCTATCGATTTGCGTTAATGCACAGTTGATATTAGAAAGTTGATAATCATCTCCGTTTCGCATCCGCAATCTATTTTTATTTGCTTAGTTAGTGCAGTTTGTTTCGCCCATGCTACAGACTAGGTCTTACTGAGTACAAGATGTGTAATATTGAACTTGTTTTCCGCCAGACCCCCATTTCCATGGTAACAAATAAAATGTCCGTTATTTGAACAAATATCAATGTCATTCGTTATTGAACAAATATATAATTATGATTTTTGCAGAACCATCTCCTGTATGCACTCTATTATACAACTGCATAAACCTTTCTAAAGCTGTTTTTCTGTTTTTGTTTTTTATTAATTTATTTGTAACTTCCGAACTTTTTTTTATGTGATCAACAAATACTTATATAACTTTCAAACTTTTAATTCTTTTGATAATGTTTTCTGCCAAATGGGTAGAGAATGTGGCTAGCATAATTACTTCCAGAGACACCTTTCTTCCAAATGTGACAACAATACAAGATGTGCTATATTAACAGAAATTCATAAAACATTCAACATAATTTTTATAATAAGGCACCCTGAAAAGAAAACAAATAAAAAGCCAAAGACAATAATATTATGTTCTGGCATTTATTACGCATATATGCTTTGCACTAAATTAACGTTGGTCAAACATCGGGATATGTGGTTGTGGTTCCAAGGTTTCTATATCCTTTTGTAACGGGGATTACCCACACATATTGGATTAATAAAATAAAAAATACCCCCTTCTAGATTAGACTGTTTTCAGCGGTCAACTGACCAACGTCGTGGGTTATCATAATTTCAGCATAAAACAACTGTCATCCTGGTGGACAGGCAGGCAACTAGACATAAATATTACTGTTGAACGTAGCTTAGATCGGTACCACGGCAGTGGCCCGGTAGCCAGCCCAATTGCTCAAAAGAAACATATACGCCACCTGGTAGACCGTTCAGTACTTCAATAAACAGACGGACACGCCACCTAGTAAGCTTTGGGACCATGGCCCGCCGGCCGGGCCAGGTCGGGCTTCTACTCAGTTTCTCAGGCTGTCCGGGGCCTGGGTTTACATTTTATGGACCTGGACCTGGCCTGGGCTGAAACAAAACACTACGGGCTTGGGCCGGACCTATAGTGTGTAGAATATTTTTTTAATTTTCTTTTGCAAGCATATGCCAACAGCATAAGCCATAACATAGGAGCGGTACCTCGTAGCACCATAACAAGTGGCATATTTACCAATCATTCAAGGGCGCATTCCGTTCAAATCTTCCTGTCTCAAACAAAGGCAATTGGCAGGCCGGCGACTTATTTGGTCAAACTCCGTAAATAAACCCTGTCCACTTAGGAAGTCCTGAGTGGTCTGGCATATTTGCTTTGTAAGAAGGTTTGGACAGTGGCATGGTTGTACTGACTGTTAGCACTTGGTAAGAAGGTGCGAGACTTCAATGCGACAGGGACTGTCTTTAGTGTGAGGAGATGCAGCCTCAAATACAGTGTAAATAACGTTATATTCCTCAACAGCAACATGAGCAAATATTAGTAGACAATAATAGACAGGCTCAGTATTCATGAGAACGTAGACATTGTAAGTACGTAAGTAAGTAAGTAAGTAAGTAAGTAAACTTATTTCCTCATCATCACCAGGTACAATATAAGACAAAACAAAAACAATAACGATGAGATGGCTACCAGAGCAGTACAAATTTATCGGGCTGGTAGCCAGTTAAACCACACTAGCATACTTACAATTAATAATTGTTACATGAAGGTAATACTCATCGTTTTGATGGCACCAACCTACGTGTGTAAGGGTACGGAGATCTATCAACAATAATTATAATGTATGTACCAGCAACCATAAGATTTTAAACAAAGGATTCGTTGCCGCATATGTTTCATTTCATGAAACGTAGATATGGCAGAGCATTTTTATTATTAATTGTTCAATACCGATTATACATTTTCTGGTTTTGTAGTTAAACACTGATTAACGACTTCGAGTTCTCTGTGTCCACTGGTAGTTTATTTCAGAGTCGTTCCCCTGTATATTTTCAAATAGTTAATATTAGGTTTATAGAATTGATTGAATACACAAGGGAGTAGGTTACTGCGATGTTTATGCACACATATAAGAATGTCATGTGTATATAATTCACCAACTTTTATAATATTGAGTTCTCGCTGTAGCGCAGTGGCAATATCGCGACGTTTACGTTTAGCTAATGTCTGAAGTAAGAGATTTTGGACAACTTATATTTATGCTCAGTTAGTTTACACGCTGCCCCGAATAATTCAATCTCATAACTAATATGGGGAAATACGTAGGCATAATATAATTGCTTTAGATAACTTCATACAAAGTTCCTTAATATGTTCAGACCATGATAATTTACAGTCCAGATAGATACCATTTAACCAATCCAGTTTGTTTATCCTGTAACAAAAATGGTACGCTTAAATTGTACCATACAGATGTCTACCGAATATTGTACAGCAAGTTTGACTCAAGTTCAATGATAGCTAGTTGCGTCGGTATCAGACATTAAGCGACTCTAATACACACGTAGCCTCAAAAACAGTGTCACTGATACACTTTCCACTAATGAACAAGTTAGTGTCGTTGGCAAACGAATGCAGAGATGCGTGGTCTACGGGATTAGATATATCATTAGTTTACAGTAGGAATAACACTGCTCCCATATGGAGGCCCGTGGGACACCAGTTTGAACATATGCATGTTCTAATGCCATCAGGCTAACATATGAATTGCTGCCTTTTATTTAAATAATTTCTACACCATTTACACACGTAACCTCTAATTCCGTAGTTATCTAACTTATACAACAGGTATAGATTACCCGTCTTTGGCCCGCGGTATAGGCCGGGTATGGGCTTGGAACACGCGGCCGGTCCGGGCCTGGGCCAAATGTTAACGGGCCTGGGCCTAAATTCTAGTTTGCGGGTCTGGGCCGGGTTTGAGGTATTTGTTACTACTAATTGCGGGCAGGGCATGGGCTAAACATCTAGGTCCGTGCATGGCACTAGACTAGGCCCTACCGTCGCACACTAATTCCAGGCTATCACGAGAGCTACAAACTGTGGCGCCACATCTCGTAGGCTGGCTAATTAATCGAGGTTAACGGAATGTAGTCTTGCTTATCCGACTGTCGCTTGCCTTCGTGAACTCACGGAGAAGGGATTTTTTGCCTGATTTAATTTTCAGTCTGACAGGGGTGGGGGTCAATGCCATATTCCCCCTCCAACACAAAATCAGTGCTACTATCTAGCGGATAGATATGCATTAACTTCTAGACCATTCTGGAGAAGATACAGCTTCCCAGCGGGGGTAATTGATTTTCGAATGTCAGCTTTTCATGCGCGTTTTCAAACTCAACTTTTGACAAGAACACCTCGATGTATATATATATATATATATATATATATATATATATATATATATATATATATATATATATATATATATATATATATATATATATATATATATATATATATATATATATATATATATATATATATATATATATCACATCACATAAAATACATGTTATACGTGTTATTATCATATAATATATAATTTTACCAGTAATAGGAAAGAGGGGTCATAGATATCGAAATTGCCGGGGGATGGCAATTAACATGCTAATCCAGAAGCTATGTAGGGAAGAGGAAGTTGGATATGTGGGGACGTATTGTTGGGAGGGTTGATATGTACATGAGGGATGGGCTTCATCTAAGTGGAAAGGGGCAACAGTATTTGCGGATGAACTCTCAGCAGCAGTTGATAGTGGCACGGGTAGCATAACACATATTTTTGGTAGTAAACATTGTTTAAACTAGAAGCGCGGGGGGTCACTTAGAGGTACCTCAAGCAGGACAAGAGGCCACTAGTACAGATAAACCAATAACAAAATGTCCGGAGGCTAAATCTGACCATTTAGGGCAGTTAATTGTAACTCCAGAAATGGTAGCTAAGAAAATGAAGGCAATGAAGGATAATAAATCACCGGGAGTGGATGGAATTCCTCCAAAACTACTAATGGAAACATTAAAAATCAGTATACCGCTTGCTAGAGGGTTCAACTTGTCATTAAAAGAGGGAGTTGTTCCTTTTGAATGGAAGGAAACAAACATCATACCGTTATTTAAAAAGGGTTCGAGAAATAAGTCGGAGAATTACAGATCAGTGAGTTTAACATCAGTGATTTGTAAATTATTATAAAGAATAATAAAGACCATATGGTGGACTTCCTTGTTAGGCATGAATTATTAAATTCATCTCAACACGGATTCTTAAAAGCGAGGTATGTTATTTATTATTTTAATTTTTTTTAAGAAATCACTAAGTGGATAGAGGAGGGATCACCAGTATATATTATTTTCCTAGATTTTCAGAAAGCTTTTGACAAAGTGCCACAACAAAGATTACTACATAAATTAAAAGCCCACGGTATTGGGGATGGCATAATTGACTGGATAGAACAATGGCTGACTGACAGAAGACAGTGTGTTGTAGTAGATGGAAGGGTTTCAAACAGGAAATCAGTTTTGAGTGGGGTACCACAAGGATCAGTATTAAGACCCTTATTATTCTTAATATATATATCAATGACTTGGACGACAATTAAATTAATACATCATCGATATGAAGAATAAACAGAAATAATAGTTATGTTGCATAAAGGCAACATTGTCCATACAAGCAGATATTTAGAGTGAGCGATAATATGATTATTTAACCCAGCTCTTCACAGGCTGTGCTTGATTACTATTCTGATGACCTAGTTTATATCTAATGTACGCTTTATGATCATGTCATATCATGTCATGTGTTGCATAATTGAATGTATATTAATTGTTGTATAATTTTTCCTCACCGCGATCGGCATGGTCCTGGATTCTATGCGTTTCTACCATATGAAGACTGTTGCCCGGCCAATCCCGGATGGGTCTAATGACAGCGATCTGTCATCAGAAGTGGACGAACCCGATGCTGTCGCCTCTTTACCAGCCTTCCTTCCCGTTCCTTTGGGCAGTTGCAGTGAAGCCGAAGGTACTTGTGATAATATATAAATAATTTGTATGTATATCTATGTAACGTATTATATATAAATGCACTCTAACATATATATATATATATATATATATATATATATATATATATATATATATATATATATATATATATATATATATATATATATATATATATATATATATATATATATATTGAATGGGAATTTGCAGTTGGGGCTACGTTTTGTTTAGGCGTCATGGTTGTTCCATTTTCACAATACTTACTTTCCTGAAATCATGTAATGAATAGTAACGAAAGCACGTTTGAATGTGAAACATATTTGCAATCTACAATGTTGCTTTTAGTTGCATTTCGTATAATGGTAATACTAATACTGCCATGTGGAAATGATGAGACAGGATGATTCCAAGCCAATGCCATCAACCTCTACTGCAAGTAGCCGCAACCACAAACCAGTATGGCGTGCACACTAGCCATCTGACGTGCCATCAGTCGAGCCAGTGTTTCACGGCGAAGCATTCGCTGGTAATGCTGTGCAAGACCCCATCACGTACTTCAATAACCACCTGGACGGCGAAATGAAAGCCAATTTCATTAGACAGCTAAACCTCTTCTCAATCCAGACACCCCCCAACAAACCTCTCGCAATCACGGAGCCAGAACACGAACTGTTTATCGGCATGATGTTTGACATGAGCATCGTTCGCATGCCACATGCTGAAATGTATTGGAGCGCGGTGTTGCGATACCCGAAAGTTGCGGACGTGATGCCGACCGTTTGCTTCAAGACGATCAAACGGATGCTGCACGTCAATGACAACGCTAGCCGTCCCGATGACTGCTAGACCGTCTCTACAAGATTCGGCCCTTCATTGATGCTGTGGGTGAGAAGGTGCGAGGCATCGTGGCAGCTGAGAAGCTGTCAATCGTTGAGCAGGTTGTGCCCTTCAAGGGAAAGTCGGTGCTACGCACATACAACCCGATGAAGCCAAAGAAGTGTACTTTGTAAGATCTTCGTGTTGTCTGGTTTGGATGGCCTCATTCACAACTTGGAAATCTACACCGGAAAGATCGAGCCCTGACCTGGACAACCTGACATCGAAGCATCAGGCAACATCGTGTTGCGTCTGCTGTCTACGTAACCTCGCGGTGTATGTATGGCACAATATCTACTGTGATAACTGGTTTACAAGCGTGGGCCTGCAGACAACACGGAGCAAGCAGGGAATCGCCTGTTTGGGCACAGTGCGATCAAACCGACTGCCAGGGTGCTCCTTGCCCGCAGACAAGACGATGAGGCGCCAGGGTCGAGGCACAACTTGTCTGCAGACGGCCAAGATCGACGGAGTTGAACTACGTGCGACCAAGTTGTTTGGCAATCGTGGCGTGGTATTGCTGAGAACATATACTGCCGTAGAACCAACAACCCAGGTCGAGAGGAACGACAGGAAGCTGCGACGAAAGCTGCAACCGCTGTGCGCTGCTACAACCAGCATGTGGGAGGAGTAGCCCTGCGCCTTGTACGACTGGCTCTGTGCCGGATACCTGTCGAGTCCAAAAAGTGGTACCATCGTTCACTCTTCCACTACTTATATATGCTGGTTGTGCAGTCCTGGCTGACGTACACGCGAGATGAGGATGCCAGCGGCTTGTCTCGCAAGCGGCAGTTGCCCCTGCTCAAGTTCATGATGCGAACGAGTCCCACCGGTGATCACATCATGATGCGATCGAATCCCACAGGTGATCATATCATGAAGCGAACGAGTCCCACCGGTGATCACATCATGATGCGATCAAGTCCCACCGGTGATCAAATCATGATGTGAACGAGTCCCACCGGTGATCACATCATGATGCGATCGAGTCCCACCGGTGATCACATCATGATGCGATCGAGTCCCACCGGTGATCACATCATGATGCGAACGAGTCCCACTGGTGATTACATCATGATGCGATCGAGTCCCACCGGTGATCACATCATGATGCGAACGAGTCCCACCGGTGATCACATCATGATGCGAACGAGTCCCACCGGTGATCACATCATGATGTGAACGAGTCCCACCGGTGATCACATAATGATGTGAGTGAGTCCCACCGGTGATCACATCATGATGCGATCGAGTTCCACCGGTGATCACATCATGATACGATCGAGTCCCACCGGTGATCACATCATGTTGCAATACAAAAATGTGTGATGAACTACTCATTTCAGTTATATCTTCCTGATTGTCTCTTTATACTATCACAACACGTACTTGTGTTGGTACTTTCACTTCCAGCAGAATTGGGAGGTGATTGTCTATCTCCAAAACCACCCAACAGTCCCTGTTCAATATTCCTGGTTTTCTTTTACTACTACCACAACATGTACTTCTGTGGTTACTTAAACTATCACCACACGTACCTCTATTGTCACTTTCACTTCCAACAGAATTGTTTTTCGCGGCAGCATAAACAATAATATGTTGTTATTATTAATAATAACGCCAGCCTGGCAGTACAAATGTTAATCAGTTTTTCAATGGAAAGAAATCCCGTTCAGAAGTTATCAGTAAAGTTACTGTCTGCACAAACAATTATTGTCCACAGCACAGATTCTTCATCGTGTGTCCCTTCAACGAAATAATTTCCACAGCGATGTTTGGATCGTTTAAATGTTGCCCACATCCAAGAACTACAACAACTTAAAATGCATAGTTATATAATTATACATCGATTCTGAGGTACGGTTGACCTACAGATCCAGCACAGTGGGGGTGACGTGTGCGTAGGCCACGTCGAGGGTGTACGACTTCATCGGTAGCCGTACCAGGGAGGCTGACCTCGTCGAAGAAGGCGCCGCACGTCGCCTTGTAGATCGTCGCGAGCGAGTTCACTTTCGGGAAGCCGTTCTGGCACCCGAGCGAATCTCGCCCGATGAACGGAAGCGGAGCCACCGGAAGCGGGTAATGCGGAGAGGGTCAAGTAGAATATAGTTCGGAGTGGGTAGCAACCGCCTTATTATCGCTCATAAACAACATGGACGCAGAATGAGTAGCCGTGCCAATTGTTAGCGGAAAAAAAAACGGCGGCAATTTAGTGTGCTTTTTGATTGGCAATTGCGTATGATCTTAGCCCACACACGTATTGGGGGTGTGGTGGTGGTCTGAACAAACACTAAACACTAAAGGGTTTCTTGGACTTTGAAAATTTATGCGACGACACCTAAGTAGCATTCATGTTTCAGCATTTGGGAAATAATTAAAGCTGTGGACCCGTAGACGCTGGTTGTGTATTCTTATTGTCGAGCCTTACAGCTAGATAGGGTGGGAGGGCGTTTCGCCCCACGTGGGTGTTTTACCCCCTCCTTCTCATAGAATACTTAGGGCGGGGAGAATTTACACATTTTCCTTGGTTAGAATTCGAGTCTGAATTAGGAAGATTGAGTGATCGTAGAAAAAGATATACAGAAAATTCGGAACAAAAAAAAGAAGGAGGTCTGATGTTAACCTAGCCACTCTTCCGGCAGCTCCTGCAGAGAGGACATTCCAGTGTGGCTGTTCACCGTCAAATCGACACGAGAGGCAGCAGTCAGGAGTAATAAGTCAAACGCAGTTGTATCATAAGAGGAGGAGAAAATAAACCACACAATTGGCTGAGAAAAGGGACCACAGAAAACAGAGATATGCAAATCCTACACCTTCTCAGTCTAATGCCTGCAGCAAGTGTGGCAGAGACGACCACGCCAGAGTGGGGCCCTTGAGTCGCACCAGGCGATGCGCAACACAGCACGATGCCATCGACCGGGCCAAATACACTGAGTCGGAGTCCTGGCCGAGGGGACCGGGGTTCGAAACCACCTGCTGCCGTTTTACAACTTTCGTTCACCCCACTTTGCCCATGTCTCTCGGAAGAAACACTAAAAGTAGTTTGGCCATTCTGTTATCTTCTGTTATCTTCTCTGTCTGGTGTCCATGCCAGGGGAAGTGAACGATCCAACGAAGTGAAGTGGAAAAAATCTGTCGTGGACTCATTAACTCTAGAGAAGGACTCTCTTAACTGAACAGTCAGTCCTGAACGCACGCACACACGCACGTACACGCGCGTGCACGCACACACGCAATGGCGGTGGATGAATGCATATCTGCGTGCGGGATACATTTTCTAAACACGGGCCTGGCTCACCGTTCAAAAAAAATACGGGGCTTAGACTATGCTTGAGTACAGATACCTGCGTCTGGAAATATCTTTTTTTAAAAACTGGCGTTCCAAGAACGCACAATTTGATAGCCATTTGGCGCGACAGGTAAACACGGTAACCAGCAGTTTACACTCGATGACACTATAATGTTACGTAATGACATGACTCAACATTGTAACGCCCTATTTGGGAAGACGCGGGAGGATATGGCGCGGTGCGGTAAGTTGTGCGGTCTCACACAACACACAGTCAAAAACGTTTTCGAAAGTCATTCGCAAAGCTGGCGTTTTGCGACAGATAATTCTCGTTTTAGACCCTATATTATTCTTTCTCCCACCAGAATGAGACGCACTAGTCACATTGGTTTTACCCAAGACTGATCGAAATGATGTGACTATTCACTGATCAGTAACTGTTCACTTCAAAAATGGGTTAATCGTCTATGGTTTAATATAACCTTTATGTATTATTTATTCCACAGTCTGCTAAAGTAAAGTACATATAATAACTGGTTTAATTTACACAGGTACTTGTGTCGTTTTTTCTACACTTTATTAGATGTATGTACATCGGAATAAAGTTATATTCTCTCTTAGCACACGTAGACAAAAAGTAGTTTTTTCTACACTTTTTTATATGTATGTACATAGGAATAAAGTTATATTCTCTCTTAGCACACGTAGACAAAAAGTAGTTTTTTCTACACTTTTTTATATGTATGTACATAGGAATAAAGTTATATTCTCTCTTAGCACACGTAGACAAAAAGTAGTTTTTTCTACACTTTATTATATGTATGTACATCGGAATAAAGTTATATTCTCTCTTAGCACACGTAGACAAAAAGTAGTCACATAATAATAAAATAATGGTTTAGCTGCTTCACTGTCTATATTGAAAGTTGAGAAACAAAACGAGACATCTCAGCTGCGCAACGTGACGTAACACTTTATGATGACGTCAGTGCGACAGAGAAACATTACGTTTACTAAATTGTTTTATTATAGAAATATCCATTACCTCTGTATTATTTAATTACCAGAAATCGATCGGTTTTGTATTTGTTTGCATACTTTGTTGGATCGTTGTGCCAAGTTAGACGTGTTGACCAATCAAACACTGCAGCCTAGTCACGTGACATGTTGCATAAGTTCCTGACAAACATTGTTACGTTCGAACGTCGAAGTGGGTGGAAGTGCTTATTCAGACTATTGCAAAGTTAATAGACGAAAACTATGGGCCGATGGTATCGTAATGTGTGCTTCAAAGATTGCCCGCGAGGGTCCGTCGACAGTCGACACGTCCAACAAGATTTAACAAGAGTGCCATCCAAGGCAAAGACCCAGATGGCAAGTGGACAAGACGTAGCATACATCCAAGCTATGAATTAGCGTGCGTGCGTGACTGCGTGCGTGCGTGCGTGCCTGCGTGCGTGCGTATGTAATATATATATATATGTGTGTGTGTGTGTGTGTGTGTGTGTGTGTGTGTGTGTGTGTGTGTGTGTGTGTGTGTGTGTGTGTGTGTGTGTGTGTGTGTGTGTGTGTGTGTGTGTGTGTGTGTGTGTGTGTGTGTGTGTGTGTGTGTGTGTGTGTGTGTGTGTGTGTGTGTGTGTGTGTGTGTGTGTATGAACGTACGTACCATTTATCTATGTACGTATGTAGCTATGTACGTACGTACGCACGTACATATATACATACATATAGAGGAAGGTCGGTTATATTGGACCATCCGCTATATTGAACCATGGCCATATATCTCTAACTACGGTACCGAAGTTAACGTGGCTCCATCTGCCGACTGACTTTGAAATAAAAAAATGTGCTTCGAGGGTAAAAAACGGCGGACTCACCTAAAAAATCGAAAATGTGAGCATATATTAGTTTTTTCACTTTCCGATGTAATGTTTCTGCGTGTAAACAAAGTGGTGTGGGACAGCAGCTTGTAATGCTTCAGCTAACCAAGGCACATGGGCGGTGAAATAAGTATTTAAACAATGAATGAAGAAGGTATGAAGAAACAAGTTTCACTAGCTTTGTAGATATCTACCTACGGGTTCATCACTGTGTGATCCGCTATACTGGACCACGTTCCGGTATATTGGACCACTGATATTGCGAGCTGCGACACCCCATCTGTGGGCAAACGATGGACGATGGCAAGAAGATACTTGATACTGACACCTTCGTTGAATAAAGTTCTTTACACTTTTGTAACCAAAACTTGTTGTTTCTATTAGCAATTTTATTAATGAATCAATTGATTACGCATTTGTGGGAATTTAAGATTTTCATACAATGTATAAATGCTTGTAGGCACAGAAACTCGTGACATTTTGATCGTTATTCCCTATGTTCCTAAACCAACCAGCAAAGAAAGCAACATACCCAATGAAGAAATCCATTGAATAGACCAATATAATGTAAAAGGTGGTCCAATATAGACGAATGGTGTCTATATTGGACCGGTATGCTATAATCCAAATTTATAAAGATATATATATATATATATATATATATATATATATATATATATATATATATATATATATATATATATATATATATATATATATATATATATATATATATATATATGGGTCGTTCTCCAAAGCTGGGAGCCACTGTTGGGGTGTTCAGCAAAAATTTATTTATGGTATACTCTTATACTTATCCATTCTTTTTTCCTTGTGATGATATTCAGTATTGATGCAGAAATAAAGATAAATAAACAGTAGTATGGAAATTCTTATTAAAATGTGTGTTTTGAAGTAGGAACTCCAAAAATGGCAGACCGAAATGTGACAAACATACTAGTGCCTGATTTTTCCCTTGTCCAGGAATGAAAAAACAAATCAAAGACTGAAAATCCTGTTATCACCTGTTGTTTGCATTCCCGTGGTTACTATGCTTTGTTATTTTCCTCAATAAAGACGAACAAAATGTATTTTGAATGAAATGAAAATGAATCCAACGTAACGCATCGTTTTCGAAAGTGCTCTCTTCAGTTCTGTGTTGTGAACTACAACGCTGTGCATAAATACGGAGTTCTGTTTCCATTCAAAAACATGACTGACGTTCGTTTTTGATCGGTTTTTTTATTTAATATTTTTCTCATATATCGCCCAAAACCGATAAATTTATACCACTACTACAATCCTATTTGCCTATTCAATACGTTCACATCTTTTATCTCAGTTTCCCGTGGCTGCAACATACTATCCCACTTTGGTAAGGACGGTTTGTATTATTGTGAAGCTAAACTTTTAATGTGAACAATTTACCACGTGTTTTGCTTCCCCTGCTACGTACAGAAACCAGATGGACGTGATGATGTGCGACTCCATTAGGCTATCTCGTCGACATTTTTATTTTCGAGCCTTACATATAGATGAGAGGAGTGGCGTTTCGCCCCACATGGGTGTTTTGCCCCAGTTACCCTACATATCGGTCTAATTATATATGGATGTAATAGTATAACCGAAGTGTAATATATATATTGCCAGCAGCGAGCGCGTTATTTGCCTCAAGTGAAGTGTTTACGACAGCACCAGCGTAAAAAGCCAGTGCAAAGGACGACACTCAGTCATGCCGCGACCGCCACAGCTGTGTGTAGGCCTCGGTTTCTTTCCCTGCTCTGACGCCAGGGAGGATACCCACTTTTACACAAAATTCGGCTGACCGGTGCAGTGAGTTCGAAGTGGGGCGCAGTCAGTGTCGGGTTAACAATGTGGGGGGGCTGGTACAGAAGTGTTGCGGGGGTCCTTACTGAGTAGTGACAGACAAATAGCGAGACGCGTGGTACTGACTATAGATGTAATGCCATACCTTCACGTTTATTCAAATATGTTTGAGCATAGGCATTCAGTATTGTTGTCGTCGACGGCACACAAACATACAAACAAGAACACACAGCATACAAAGACAAGCAAAAAGTATAGCATACAATGACATGCCAGAAAAAGTAATACAAGAATATACAGCATACAAAGACAAGCTAGAAGTATAGCATACAATGACGTGCCAGATAAAGTAATACAAGAATATACAGCATACAAAGACAAGCAAAAAGTATAACATACAATGGCGTGCCAGAAAAAAGTAATACAAGAATATACAGCATACAAAGTCAAGCAAGAAGTACAGCATACAATAACGTGCCAGATAAAGTAATACAAGAATATACAGCATAAAAGACAAGCAAGAAGTATAGCATACAATAACATGCCAGAAAAAGTAATACAAGAATATACAGCATACAAACACAAGCAAGAAGTATAACATACAATAGCATGCCAAAAAAAAGTAATACAAGAATATACAGCATACAAAGTCAAGCAAGAAGTATAACGTACAATGACGTGCCAGAAAAAGTAATACAAGAGTATACAGCAGCTAGTGGTTAAGGTGTTGGACTCTAAATTCGAGGGTTGTGAGTTCAAGACCCACACTGGACACGGTTCGTTTTCGAAGCTTAGGCAATTTCGTTTACCCTACTTTGCCTCAGTCTACTCAGCTGTAAATGAGTACAAACACTGTTTGGAAGGTACCAGCGATGGACTAGTGTCCCGTCCAGGAGAGTCAGTATAACTGCACTCTAAGTTGCTTCGCACTACAGAAACCAGGTTTAAGCACTGGCCATATAAGCCTTCGTGGCTTCCTAAGGCGTAATGCCTGGGGGATGACTTTACCTTTTATACAGCATACAAAGTCAAGCAAGAAGTACAGCATACAATAACGTGCCAGATAAAGTAATACAAGAATATACAGCATAAAAGACAAGCAAGAAGTATAGCATATAATGACGTGCCAGATAAAGTAATACAAGAATATACAGCATACAAAGACAAGCAAGAAGTATAGCATACAATGACGTGCAAGAGAAAGTAATTCAAGAATATATAGCATACAAAGGCAAGCAAGAAGTATAGCATACAATGACATGCCAGAAAAAAAAGTAATATAAGAATATACAGCATACAAAGACAAACAAGAAGTATAGCATACAATGACGTGTCAGATAAATTAGGTAATACGGGGCGCGGATGTCTGACGGTAGAGCGCTATACTGTCAGTTGAGAGGACAGCGCTTCAAATCCATCTCTTGGGCAATTTCGTCCACCCCACGTCGCCTGTGTCTTTAGGAAGTTGCCGTTGGTCCCTTCAAACTTGTGTCTATGCCTGGGGAAATAACATATGCCACACAGGGAATGGAAAAAAACCTGTTGTAGACTCACAGATTGGTGGTCACGGGTTAATAGTAACTTCGGATTGGCAGCAAACAACTTTGCCAAAATGGGGACGTTTTGCCTTGCTGCATACTTATCGGGGCCTTGTCAAGCAAGCACACGTTCACTAAAAAGACAGACGTGCCTTAAAATAGCGGCCATTGGTAATCATTCCGGAACATTTGGAAAGATTGGCCTAAAGGACTGTGCAAAGAGTCGTAAAGCCCACCACGCAAAACGAAGGCGTATTTATATTATCGGTATTCTGCTTACACGTTTCACGAGTGATTTGTTCGGCCATCAGTCGTCTGATTGCACGCGCTATTTATACGTTAAATCACCAGTTCCCAGGGCTCTGTTTAATTAGTTCAATTTCCTCGATAACTGGAACAGAAGATCCATTTTCTTTCGACCGTGTATGTAACCAGAATGGTTTGGCAACGCTAGTGAACAGGAGACTAAGATGAGACAAGGTAGAAGATGTTAAAATATTGAATGGTAATGAGGATATTGATAGGAATATGTTCTTCAAATATAAACAAGGCAGTAGAACCGGAGGACATAAAGCAGCATTAGTCAAGTAACAGTGTAGGTTGGATATGAGAAAGTATTCATTCTCACAGAGGGTGATAACTGAATGGAACACAATGTTAAAGGATTGTGGTAATGTGTGTAGTGTGAATATGTTTAAAAAATTAAATGTACAGATATCTGAAAACTGGGCTATACAAAATAGATAATTACATTGCTTGTGTGTGCACATTCATCCAGCTTTACAACCAGCTGGAATGGAACAAATTATTGATTGTGTTAAATGTACAGATATCTGAAAACTGGGCTATACAAAATAGATAATTACATTGCTTGTGTGTGCACATTCATCCAGCTTTCTGACCAGCTGGAATGGAACACATTATTGATTGTGTTTATACTTGCAGTGTAAACGTGTTAAAGATAAAAGTAACATATATTTGATGCGAGCGAGCTACACATAGATGAGATTAATGTTTGACTCTCTATAAGCCTGTGGTTTCCTTGTCCACTTGCTATCTGGACCTTGTTGATTTGGATGGCAACTTTGTTAAAAGTTCTTAAACTCAAGTGATTACGGACGTACCTTGATGAGATATTAAACATTTATTCTCATTTCGTAGCAGTGGAAACTATATGCACACGCTTACTCTGTACAAAGGAGGTCATTGTTATTAGCTCTATATATTCAACTGCTATTTTAAAAATTAGTAACCATACTAAGCACGAGCATAGTTTGTTCGGTGCGAATGTATTTTATTTACGTTGATTCAGGTCTGCCCGGTGAAACGCCATGGTTAAGGTAAGGCAACAATAGATAATTTGGAACAGTTAAATTTACCAAATTATCACTGGCTACTATAATAACTAGAGGTGATGTTCAAACAGATATATTACATTCTCGTCGTACGTGGATTTTTTTAGAAAAGGTTTTACATGCGAGTTAGGCTAAGCAAGAATGCCATTTTTAAGACTTCGACGGGATTACTACACGAAAAATATGTATCTATTAAGCCCACACGAGTAGCACCAACAGGGTCGCTCTGGGAGGGGAACCACTAGAAACAACCGATTCATTTACGTATAATCAGCAATGCATGGAAGAAGACGTAAAAGCTAGGGTATAAAAAGCCAGAGCTGCTTTCCACAATTTGAGAACAATTTGGGAGGTGAAGCAGATCAAGTTGACTGATAGTTGAGGGTAGTTCGCTCAAAGGTTTAGTGAGTGTTGCCATACAGCTCTGAGAATAACACAGCAGATACTGACACTGGTACAGATAGTTCGCTCAAAGGTCTAGTGAGTGTTGTCATACAGCTCTGAGAATAACACAACAGACACTGACACTGGTACAGATAGTTCGCCCAAAGGTCTAGTGAGTGTTGTCATACAGCTCTGAGAATAACACAGCAGACACTGACACTGGTACAGATAGTTCGCCCAAAGGTCTAGTGAGTGTTGTCATACAGCTCTGAGAATAACACAACAGATACTGACACTGGTACAGATAGTTCGCTCAAAGGTCTAGTGAGTGTTGTCATACAGCTATGAGAATAACACAACAGACACTGACACTGGTACAGATAGTTCGCTCAAAGGTCTAGTGAGTGTTGTCATACAGCTCTGAGAATAACACAACAGACACTGACACTGGTACAGATAGTTCGCCCAAAGGTCTAGTGAGTGTTGTCATACAGCTCTGAGAATAACACAACAGACACTGACACTGGTACAGATAGTTCGCTCAAAGGTCTAGTGAGTGTTGTCATACAGCTCTGAGAATAACACAACAGACACTGACACTGGTACAGATAGTTCGGTCAAAGGTCTAGTGAGTGTTGTCATACAGCTCTGAGAATAACACAACAGACACTGACACTGGTACAGATAGTTCGCCCAAAGGTCTAGTGAGTG
This sequence comes from Lamellibrachia satsuma, assembly GCA_033239005.1. Lineage (NCBI taxonomy): Eukaryota > Metazoa > Annelida > Polychaeta > Sabellida > Siboglinidae > Lamellibrachia > Lamellibrachia satsuma. The sequence continues at coordinate 957,657 of BSQZ01000016.1, read as the reverse complement.
TTGTCATACAGCTCTGAGAATAACACAACAGACACTGACACTGGTACAGATAGTTCGCTCAAAGGTCTAGTGAGTGTCGTCATACAGCTCTGAGAATAACACAACAGACACTGACACTGGTACAGATAGTTCGCTCAAAGGTCTAGTGAGTGTCGTCATACAGCTCTGAGAATAACACAACAGACACTGACACTGGTACAGATAGTTCGCTCAAAGGTCTAGTGAGTGTCGTCATACAGCTCTGAGAATAACACAACAGACACTGACACTGGTACAGATAGTTCGCTCAAAGGTCTAGTGAGTGTTGTCATACAGCTCTGAGAATAACACAACAGACACTGACACTGGTACAGATAGTTCGCTCAAAGGTCTAGTGAGTGTTGTCATACAGCTCTGAGAATAACACAACAGACACTGACACTGGTACAGATAGTTCGCTCAAAGGTCTAGTGAGTGTTGTCATACAGCTCTGAGAATAACACAACAGACACTGACACTGGTACAGATAGTTCGCCCAAAGGTCTAGTGAGTGTTGTCATACAGCTCTGAGAATAACACAACAGACACTGACACTGGTACAGATAGTTCGCTCAAAGGTCTAGTGAGTGTCGTCATGCAACTCTGAGAATAACACAGCAAACACTGATACAGATTGTTTTAATAGATGTCTGGGCAGAATAGTGCGTTTGAAATGGTCTGACCGTGTTAACAACAACACCCTTTGGTGACCAAACACCTTCCAGTCAAGAAAAATCAAGGTGAGAAAATGTATGTGGATTGGTCACGCATTAAAAACCTTCCAGTATCACCAGACAGTTACTCACATGGAACCTTGAGAGAAGAGACAGAGAGGCCGCCAAAGAAACCCCTGGCAGCGGGACCTTGAAGCGAATATTAAAATGATGCGTTACAAAAATCGCCGACCGGTGTCGGTGCCAGCGTCACCCGGAGTCTAGGGATAAAGATGAGGGTAACTACAACACAAAACTCACGAAGATGGTGTAAACAGGATTATGTGAGAAACTTTTGTCGATGGCCTATGCTCAAATGAGCAAACGGGCCTAAGTAATTAAGTATGTGGTTGGCCGCTATGCTAACGTCTCTCCACAACGAGATGCTTCGAAAAGTCTGGCACAAAAGCACAAGGAGTGAACAGCGACTTGGCAAGATTGGCAAGACGAACATCTGCCAGCGACAGCCTCATTTTTCACGTCGTTACCGTGTCAATATATAACCTGTCCCGGACGCCCACGGCTTGTGGTGTATGTAAACCCATGCATCTGTGAACCTCGGTGGAAACAGCGATTGCATTCATTCCAGGACGTGGCTGTTTATACCACTTCAGATAAGCGAAACCTGGATTCCAAACATCAAATAACAAACCTCTTAGTAATAGGTGTGGTTATTTATTTACGACATTTCCCACTGACTAAGCAGCTCTGTCGTTCTTTTCTGGAATGCTTTTCTCTGGCTGCCTCTCCGCGATAGTAAGTCTATCTAAGAATATTAGTTATTTTATTTGTCAAATACGCTTTTTAGCCATTGCTATGCCCGTCAAAAAGTTACTTTGTTTTTCGAAGACTGTATTTTTTCAGCGGATTATCTTGCTTTTGATATGTTCCTTCATGTAGTGTTTATGTAGCTTGCTAATTGACTACAACGTCGTCGTATAACAGTTTTTTTACAGTCTTTTCTAAAAACTAATACGTTTACGTGATACCGGACAACATTCTTAATATTTGACGCCGCTTACAGCAAAATTACAATTAATAATAATGCGTGAATTGCAAGCAAAATGTACATAACTTACCAGGGAGAGCTGGATAGTTGTGACGATTTCATAAATCATCGTTTATTTTGTGGGTAAGTCGGCCCTAATTGTTATATGCTCTTAGACATGTGTATGGCATGTAAACGAGCATCAGCTGGCTAGACATGTCATAGCCGTCAGAACATCAGTAGCATCAGGAGTAACGTCTTCAGCAAACTTCTTGGTGTGCAACATCTCAAACGGAATCGGATTACCTTCAAGATGCGGTTGGTGGAATCTGTCTAGATTCAATTGTACTGGAAGGTGGTTCCGGTATTTGTTCAGACATTACTGGGAGTCCTGTCACACTGACGACTGTAATGTGAATCTATAGTATGAAATAGTTTGTGGCTGTTCCCTCATATCTGTGTCGGTTTTGCATGTATGGGGTTGACAGTGCATATGCACGCTCCATGGCCCCTGGAAATGGTTCGTACATTAAACAAATTCAACATCTCCCCTGGGGTGGGAAGTTATGAAAGAACTCATATGCACGTTTGGTTAAGGTTATGTAACTCGGAATAATAGGAGTTCGTAGTTAGCGACGCTATGCATGTTTTCTACGATTGTTCCGAGTTACGTAATATACGTCAAATGTTCACGTGCGTCTTGGGGCATGACATTGTATCCATCATTGGAATTGCCCTATCAAAACTTGACTGGGTACTGCAACGAATCATAAATGGCTGCATTATCTCGTGTAACGCCCGGCAAGTCGGATAGTGTATTACTAAACATAGTTAACACATACCTGACATAGACGGTGCGCGCACAAAGGAGTATTCTACTGGACAGGCCAGTAGCAGCGTGTTGCACTCACTGGCAAATTTGTTATCTTTTTCAGTCGAAGAGGTATTCAATGGCATGGTTCGTTACAGAAACTACATACAAAATTCAACGCATTTATAATTATTACGAAGACGAATAATCGGCAGTAATAAAGAGTGAATTATCGGAAGAATGAAAATTCCTGCTCTTAGACGTTCGCATACAGAAGTGCAAGAGGAGACTATAATTATCAGTTCTATTACAAAATGTACGTTCTTATTTAGCGCGGTGTCCAGACCTTGGAGCTGTTCAAAGTCATTTAAACCTCACCTCCGGGCAGACCTGTTCGTTCCAACGCCATCTTGACTTCTCTGGAAATCATTCAGCCATGCTGTAATTACTCTGCGAAGACTACTCTTTCACACCCACCTTTGCCTGTAGCCAGATACTCATTTGTACAGCTGAGCGAACTGAGGCAACGCGGAGAGAACGAGATTGCCCAAGCTTCGATACGAACGGCAGAAAGAGGATGTCGTCTTTTTATGCATATTTAAACTATTACATTGAATATATTTCAGTTTATACATACAGTATGATCTGTGTTTTCTAGCCATCAACCCTTAATGGATACCACTGATAATAATAATATATTAAACCACTAGCAGGAATAACCACTTTGTTACTGAGTAGGATACCATCAGATTTAATGTTTTCATAATATAAATACGGTTTCCCAAATAAACGAGTAGCCTCATATCATGCACATGCTCATAGTTTCAGCAATATAATGTGTACTATTATATATAAACGACATATGATATTTCGTGCATTTCATTGTTGTTTAGATGAATCGTAATTGGCCAACGTAATATCCCGGATGTAGGTGAAGGAATCCTCGCTCACCTGCTCACCTTACTTCAGTTGGGAATTCAAGGGACACTAGAACTCCTGTCAGTGTGGTAAGAAGTCTTCCTCCGATGTGTACGGTTCTTGTATCATTCCATTCATATTGTATCGTTGAGGTCCATAATGACAAACGAGAGATCCTCAAACCTGATGAAATACCACCACATTTCTACGTGTGAAATCGTAAATTTTCAGAGGTTTCTCTGTAATGAATTTGTGTCTGGGGGAACAGGTACGGCAAACTCCGTAATCGAAACAGTAAACCCCGCTTAACAGAATCACGGATAGCGTAATAAGCCGTTTAGTTGAATGAAATATATTGGCTGGGACGGAATATCTCAATATTCCCCAGCCGCTTAATAGATTCACATTCGGAAGTCGTTCTATTATGAGGAGTCAATAATATATCAAAACGTAAATTTTCAAAGGTTTCTCCGTAATGAATTTGTGTCTGGAGACGGAGCAGACATGTCAAGTCAAACGACCTGCGCGTTACCGATAATCGGATTCTTTGGAGAGACTGCATAATTAGAGGATTAGATTTTTTGTGTGTGCTGATATATTATCTACCCCGGCAAATTAACGCATGGGGAAACCGTGCCGGCGATGTGCAAGATAGCCGCGAGTCTGCAACAGGGGCGTCAGCACGGCAGGCGAACAGAACGGGGTCGCCATGCCGCGGCACGCCGCTGCTTTATCGTCGTATCCGATTGCAGCGCGATCCCAGGCAACGTTCGCGGAGTTTCCGGGAAGCACGTGACTGGCGCTATGAACAAATTTGGTTGTAACTTCGACCTCGCTTATCTGCCGTGTCGCCTGCCGGCCTGACTGCGGCTTCTCCCTGTCGAAAGCTCGCCGCTGCCACCACTACCGTCGCCGCCGCTGGTTCGACCTGCACATCTCGCAATCCAGGGACCGCCGCGTCACCTGCGCACTTGGAGCGTGTTTACAGACAGCCGGGGGAAACTAATACAAGTGCTTCGTCTACAGCTGCGTGGGTCAGGTAGGTGGTTGTGTTTCTTTTGTTGACCATTTTCTGTGTTCCTTTATGTCAGGAACACCTCTTCTTTGTGGTGTGTTCATAAAAAACCAACACGTGTGAGTGTGTTATTTTAAACACAGATGGTTCTTCGCACAAAAGCTTAATTTGTCGGTAACTTTGAATGACTGTGGATGATTTTCATAGAACTGTACGACTGTGCTTCTCTTCGCTCGGTTCTGGAGTCTGCTGCCGACGCTGATTAGATCGTAGGCAGTTTAGCGCTGTGAACAGACGCGGCAGACAGGAAGCGGGCAACGTTCTACACAGCTTCTGCTAATTGCCGTTTCACCTACATTCTCCTCGTTTGCATCCCACAGCGAAAGGGCAACATGTGCTGCATGTTGCATATACACACCCGTATGTTCGGCTAGAGTTCCTTCGGTTTCGTAGACGATAGTAGCAGCGACATGCGATATTCCGTCGAAAGAAGTTATGAATACAACATCGAATGTTGTATATAGCATGTCCTCTTCGTAAATACATAAAGAGATTTTTCTCTTGCCAATACATCCGGACCTCATGAGAGTGCCACGGTATGGGTTGAAAAACGGGTTTATCCGTGTCAGTTTCCAGAACAGTGTTTTTAAAATAGGCCTCGCTGTATTCTCTTCGAGTGATGTTACGTTCATTTAGAATATGCACTATCCACGGACACCAATCCTGTCGTGTTCCGAGCAGATGTTCGTCTGAAGCATCAGCCAGTTCAGCCATTTTGTTTAGTAGATTTTCTTTTCAACGTTATTTTAGGTTACAACTTTCGTGAGTCGTTCAACTTTGCGTTTTCTTTGTTGGCAAATCAAGAATTTATGTTGTTGCTGGATGATGTGTGACTCTCTGTGCCTAGAAGATATTGTGAATGTTTCACATACGTTAGTCTAGTTTAAAATTCACCAGTGAAACCAAGTCGACAAGTGTGTATGACACTTTGTATTCATAAAAGAACAAGATGTACATATACACACGCACGAACACACACACACCCTCGCACGCACGCACGCACGCATAACACACAAACACACACACAAACACACACACACCCACACCCAAACACACCCACACACACACACACACACACACACACACACACACACACACACACACACACACACACGCACGCACGCACGCACACATAGATAGGCATACAAACGTGCAAAAACAAATAGACAGACAATCTAGACATACCCAGACATACAAACATACACACCCAGACAGACAGACAGACATAAAGACGAGATAGGTAGAGTGCTACAACAGTGGTGCTTGTTTCATTGCTGTTCCACTGCCAAGCGGCTACACCCACGCTGGTTGGGAGTCGGGTTTAACAGCGAAATGCGAGATGTCTTCAGTGCTGGGTCTGCCGATTGAAATATCTACAAACACATTCCGAGGGCAGCTGTTGAAAGTGAACAGAGCTCATCGTTTGTAGGCTGCTCTTGCTTGGCTTACTTGGATCGTTAAGTAACAGGTGTGATTTCCAGATTTCCAGCCGACACAGACATTCACTGTTTCTATATCACCCCCCCCCGCTCTGTCTGTCTCTCTGTCTGTCTGTCTGTCTGTCTCTCTCTCTCTCTCTCTCTCTCTCTCTCTCTCTCTTTCTCTCTCTCTCTCTCTCTTCGCACACAAACTACATACTGCTTTCATGGACGTCTTCTTAAAGCCGTTTCGCCATGCCGGTTACAAGTTAACGGGGCGCCCTTGCTATGTAATGCACTGTTAGACATTTGCTAGCATGCGCCACACGTTATGATGCCTTTATCGACACACTGCACGTCTGTGTGTGCACTCACGCATGCACGCACACACGCACGCAGACACGCACGCACGTACGCACGCATTTCGTATTAGCTACCACAACAGCGTTTCCTTTGAAAAACGGAACCGTGACACATTATTCAACTTGCCGACATACTGACTGACACGACACCCTTTGATGGACCAGCGGCAGTTTTGCCGAAATTTAATTGCATGCCCCTTGTAACTCCTGTAGTCGTCTCATACCTGTGCTCTCTGGAGAATCGCCAACAAAATACCTATTCGTCTCCAAATACGGGTCTTCCTCATATCAGTCATAACCCGTGGGGTCCGTTGACATCCTTCTGTCATTCCGCTTCCTCGCCTTCTACCTTATACAGGCACCTGGCTGTACACTGTCTCAAATCAATCCAGGCGGCTCGCCTTCTTCCTGGATTGTTCTTTCCCTCGCCTTCGTCCTGGACTGTTCTTTCCCTCGCCTTCGTCCTGGATTGTTCTTTTTCTCGACTTCGTCTTCGAATAGTGTTAAAACTAGACTGTGCATGTTTCGCCTTTTCAAAGCCACTTGGCATATCATTGAATGCCAAGTGGCTTTGACCAATCGGCATTCGATGATATTTGCGGCGTGATGGTTTAACATTTGGAACGGTTGCCTTGCAATTAGGCAGATTCAGTGTATGTAGGAAAAGTAATTAAGGCTGCAAATATTATTAATTGTCGAGTGGTCAAAGTTACTCAATTACGTTAAAGTCCGGCATTTAGACCCACTCAGTGACATCCATCATAGCTTCAACAAAACCAACAATAATGCCAACATCCGCTTGAGGTTTCAATCAACACACGTGTTGCATCCTTGACAAAGAGTCCACTCAAAGCGGCCGTTACCATATGTTTCTTCGGGTCGAAACGATGACGTTGACGTCATAGGACCTAGACCATCATTCCACAGTCCGCTTCCTGTACTGCCCGGGTGTTATGTATGCGCCGGATACCACGTGTTTATTTAATGGAACGTAAATGCATTCGAAAGATTGGTGGGTTTTGCACTGTTGGGAACCTGACATGGATAATGCATACTCGAACGCCCTAGTACGGGCGCACGTCTCGTGGGCACACATTCAACTTTTCGACCACAGTTCCAACTCAGATCTGCGTCGGTGCCAGTAATGCAACCTCGCTCTAATCTCGCTACACATGTGTACCGTGACATAACATCTGCATAATGTCATCAAGAAACATAATAAATTGCTCCAAACAATTTATTGTAAGTTTATGGTCTTATGTCGTCCGTAATCAACCACCCTACTGCGCGAATGACATCACGTGATATGACGACTTTATCACAAAAAGGTCATAATGTTATATTTACACATGGATATTGTCAAGTAAGTTTACTGATATACCTATAAGAATTATTATGCACACTAAAACATGTGTTTATTTGTGCGCTTATTGCATTTTAATAAGGCTGCAAACAGCCGGGGGAAGATACATTTTCTGCGGTCCGGAACCTCGCCTTTCCCTGGAAGTGACACGGCGAGCCTCTTGCCTAAAAACTATTTCTGCACGCGTCCAGGAAGAGCTACTCTGCTCGTCCCGTGGCTCAGCCGGTTTCCTGTCATCGATCCTCGGTCCAAGCTGCCGAATGACGCACGAGTGAGCAGCGTGTGTGCTTACGTATTCTGGGACGTCCTGTTTTTGTGTGCGCACCACCGCCCAAAGATTATTCACCTTCGCTGTTATCGACGACGTTGCAGTGTATTAACAAACTACCGACGGTTGAAGCCGCTCTGTGAGATGCGTGAACCGGCGCACAGCCGGGCGGGAATGATAGCTGCATTGCGCACGTGCAGGAGTTGTGATGAATTTGTCTTCTGATAAATCGCAGGAGTATGCAAGCAGCCGCAGTTACGTTACGATATTATCCAGTCCTCAGAAGTGGTTTTTTAGTTGATATAGATGAATCACTTTTAAACATGTGCGGATATTTCAAGACTGCGTTAGAATGTAATGACGTCTACCGTTGTATGATGTACCACGGCCCCGCCTTAAAATATCCACTGTCGTCAGAACCTGTCAGATCACTATGACCATTGTGTGGCAGGTTTTCAACAAACTTAGTGACTTTCCTGAAACTGCTAGTGACTTCCTTAGGCAATCAACAACACTTCTCAATTGGAGGTTCCTGTCATGCTATACTTACTAGGCCAATTTGCTCGGTGGGAACATAGGCTATCAACAAAGGTTATACACTGGATCTTTATTTGTGCCATCTTCGTGAGTTCGTTTCAGACGTAACCCATCTTCTTAATTTTTCGTTCAAGGTCCAACTGCCAGGTTTATATAGGCCGGGCTCTTCTTCGCTTCCATTGGGCTTCCCCGTGAGTGCTTGTCTGATGACACTGGGTGGAGATTTTCTTACTGGGTGGTCAATCCACTTCCATTTTCTCACCTTGATTTCCTTCTCCACTGGCAGCTGGTGGGAAACGGCCAGATAATGTTGTTATTAACATTGCCAGATCATTTCAAATTCATCATTCAGTGCTGACAACCAACGACGAATGTCTGTATCATTTTCAGTGTTTCCTTTGGACTTACTCCAAAAAAACGCACGGAATATCAGTCATTCATATCTCATATCCTTGGTGTTCTGAAAATATTTTATTACCACGCGTGTACAGCGTCAAAAGGCAGTTTATTTGATGCAAACTCTATTTTCATCATTCACAGTTGTATCAACAACTACGACGGCTCGTGATGTGAAACAGCGTGTGTCCGTGGTATCCAACCAGGGCTTGGTGTGTACAGAAACCACAGGATACACCACGGGAGGATGTCATTCATTCAATCGTGTCTTCATGCAAGATAGCATTGACAGCTTGGGCAAATATTGGCAACGAACGGCAGTGGCAAGATTGGCAATCTAACCTTGGGCCAACGTTGGTTGTACGTCGGCAGCCTCAGCATGGCAGTAGCTTGGTATGCCCACCTTGGGCCAATAATGGTATGACAACACTGGACCAATGCAACGCCATACATTGGACCAATATTAATGAATCAGTATTGGCATGCCAATGTTGATCCAGTGCTATGCCAATCAACGATTTGCCATTGTTGAGCCAATATTGGTTATGTGGACATCTCAGTCTTAGCCCAATGATGGCATGCCAACATTGGGCCAATATGGCAGCATGCATTAGGCCAACATTGACCCTAGTTGGAAATGCTATCACGGTTAGCAGAATAGACTGAGACGCTTCAGTCGTGACTCATATGGTTGAGATATACAATTCACAGTAGGTTACATATTTACGCCTTGTGCATGATCGTTTACTTCCCCTGGCATAGATACCAAATAGAATGGACCAACGGCTTTTAGTGTCTCTTTCGAAAGATACAAACATTGTGGGGTGAACGAAATTGCACGAGCTTTGAAACAACAGCATGGTGGACCCGACAGTGATCCTCTCGATTGACAACCCATGCTATGCTTTCAATATATTATATTAGTTGGTCTACCAAGACATCCATCTCGGTATTACATATGACTTCTCATTTCTAGACTGCCTTCCGTTAATGCTGGTGTCTCGTCAGCATTCTGCTTCAAATGTATACCAACTGACGAAACCGTTACTCCACATGTATTAACAACACTCTCTAATTGCACAGATGTAAGCCATTTTCCGCACCACTAAACGTACTAATAACTACTTACTGGTGTAAATTAACCATCTAGAAGTCCTCTGGGCATAAACGTGTAATCTGTCGAGTGTAGCAGGCAGCCTCTGTATCTTTCGTATAGTTCGTCTCAAGAATGTAGTTTGGATAGCAGACAATATTCATTATCACAAAGGATGATTACTGGGTGAAACAAACTATCTACTGTTTGTGTAGATACTTCTTTACTCTTCCTCTCCGCACTCTAGTTGGTGCATAAGGGCACTGTGTAAATGCTAGCAGCGTGAATATGTTTTAAAAACAAAACTGACAAACATATCAAAAGGGAGTTTTACATATAGATGAATGAATAGTCGTTGAACTCTCGATAACTTCCTTGTCCACTTGCCCTCTGGTGTTTTGCTTCGGATGACAATCTCGCTGAAACTTGTTAAAAGATAAATCCTGGATTCCTGGTTTCCTTCTCGTCTACGTATCTTTCAGCAGTCTGCGTTGCGTTGGCATGCCCACGAGCGCCTAGGCGTATTATCTGACATGCCTAGAAGCGTAAGGGAAATGTAGAATACCCCACCACGCAGTGACCCGGAAGGTTTTAGTGCGTGCGTGCGTACGTGTGTGCGTGCGTGCGTGCGTGCGTGCGTTGAACATGGTTCCATGCTGCGATTCAAGGACGGTCAAAAACCCCGGCACAGCTGTATAACACGTTAGTCCGAAAAATATCGAGTTGGTGAAATAGAAACCCAAAATGCCTACTGATTACCAGGCTTGTTAACAAATGCATTTTTACGTAGAACGTGGAATGTTCTGTGCATTTGAAATTCGAAACATCTGTATTGGAATGCTACCAGAAAACCATTGCTTTTTCAAATGCCCAATCAAATACAAATGTAAGTGTTAAATAATTACTCTCATTAGATTCTGCACCTGATATACAGTGTTATAGTATTGCTTAATAAGCATCATATTGTGTACTGTGCATAGTTGTTTGATTCTTATTATTCATTAATCAAAACTACAGTTACACACATTATATCTAAAAACAAAATATTTGAAATGAATTCAACTGCATTAACAAATGCATAACCAAAACATTTGCATTTCAATGCGACCCAAAACCAGTTGCATGCTAATCTGGAAAATGTCATTTGCATTCACATTTAAATAAATTAAAACAGATGCATTCAACTGCGTCGACATGCACTTGTTAACATGCCTGCTGACTACCCCCCCCGCCCTCCACCGGTCCGCTCTCCACCCGGGAAACCTCCCTATCTGGAAATGTCCCGCGGCGTCAAAGACCAGGGCGGCACGGCGTCTTCCCGCGATCTCCCCCGGTCTGGCCCGTAGTTGCCATGGCCTGCTACCATAAGGAATGTCTCTCATGTAGGTAATTAGCAGACGTAATGGCCCGGGTTAATCGGCCTAACCGACGAAGCCGGCCAATCTCCATCGTAAATATCCGCTCGCGACAGTAACATCGACAGAACACCCGATACAGCGATACCACGGTAGGGTGGAGATTATGCAAAGCGTGAAGTCACGCCTTTCTTTTTTTTGTGTAGATATCTTGCCTAATCTACTGTCAATCGCTACCACGAGGAACACATGTATGGAATGGTTAATCTATGTTTGATTACTGCAAACACTATCAACTACACTCACTCGCTCACTCGCTCACTCGCTCACTCGCTCACTCACTCGCTCACTCACTCGGTCGCTGTTTCAACTGTTTTAACAGTAACGTTAAGTTTAATTTATTGTAATCTCTTTGACATGCAGTTCCGCCTGCATTTATTCTCAGAGATCCACACTTCCTAATCACCCACGTATCGCTACCACGATAGAAACGGGCTTTGCACGGTTTATCTGTTTGATTAATGCAAACGCTATCAATTACAACTGTCAGAGTCAATAATTCGGTGGTAATGTCTATAAAAAAAGGAACCATGGAAAGTTTTTTCAGTTAAGGATAACGTTTACTTGATATATATATATATATATATATATATATATATATATATATATATATATATATATATATATATATATATATATATATATATATATATATATATATATATATATATATATATATATATATATATATATATATATATATATATATATATATATATATATATATATATATATATATATATATATATATATATATGCTAAGTAGCATGTAGCTGTGTCTGTCTGTCTGTCTGTCTGCCTGTCTGCCTGTCTGTCTGTCTGTCTCTCTGTCTGTCTCTCTGTCTGTCTGTCTGTCTGTCTGTCTGTCTGCCTATATGTTCTCTCGTACGTGGCTGCAATTTTGTAGGCGTTCCCGGTGGCCCACGGGAATGGTTCGTACTTTAAAACAATTCGAAATTCCCCGGGGGTGGAAATCTTATGAAGGACCTAATATGTACGTTTGATATACATTACGTAAAGCGGAACAATAGTAGTTCGTAGTATTGGACAATTGTTCGCGACGCCACGCGTGTTTTTCTACGATTGTTCCGCGTTACGTGGTCTAAGTCAAAAGTTCACATAGTTCGGGGCTTGAAGTTGTATCCACCATTGCCATTGGCATTGCTCTACCAGTACTTGACTGGGTAGAGCAAGGAGTGACTGGGCAGAGCAAGGAGTGACTGGGTAGAGCAAGGAGTGACTGGGTAGAGCAAGTAGTGACTGGGTAGAGCAAGGAGTGACTGGGTAGTGCAAGGAGTGACTGGGTAGAGCAAGGAGTGACTGGGTAGAGCAAGGAGTGACTGGGTAGACCAAGGAGTGACTGGGTAGTGCAAGGAGTGACTGGGTAGTGCAAGGAGTGACTGGGTAGACCAAGGAGTGACTGGGTAGTGCAAGGAGTGACTGGGTAGAGCAAGGAGTGACTGGGTAGTGCAAGGAGTGACTGGGTACAGCAATGAGTGACTGGGTAGAGCAAGGAGTGACTGGGTAGAGCAAGGATTGACTGGGTAGAGCAAGGAATCATAAGCTCTGCCTTTTCTCCCGTAGCTGCCTTTTCTCCCGTGCAACACCGGACAACTCAGCTCGTGGCATGGAAGTTGCCGTGACGTAGTGGTGTCCCACCAGCGGTGCATTGCCCACAAGGCAAGGCGCCTGGAGCTATTATCCGCTGAGCGTTGATCGCCTGAGATATGCGCATAATTCGTACGTCAGCTGTAGACGCTGCCACGCTGCACGTTACCGTGTCAGCAACGTATTAAGTTAAACGGAAACACAGGCCCCATATAATTGATATCCGGTCTTTGCAACTTTGCTGCAACCCCGTAGTTTTTTTTAGCATAGTTCTTACGTCGATACAGATCTCCCAACAATAAGATGTATATATGAAAATCAGCCGGAACCGGGAATTGCACATGCGCGATGCAAACCAATTGCATTAAGAGAAAGGTACCCCCACTTGGTCTACACCCATTTCGTCTACTATGTTTAAATAGCCAAAATGCAAATATACGTCAATTAGTCTACTTCTGTTTGCAAGGTATACCCCAACTGGTCTACCTTCTGTGATTATGTAATCACAGTGTATACAGTGAAGGGCCAAGCTGTGGCCTCTGTGGATGCGGTACCTACTTCATGTAATTAACACTGAAAGCAACGAGAACCGAGCAAACTTCAAATGATACTTAATTGGTTTATTAAAAATAATTTTATTGAGTAGGAAAATATAAGATATATCAAAAAAGAAATGTTTAATAATTGTAGGTCCAGACAATTGTTTGTACTGTATCAATTGCCCAAGTAATTATATAGGTGAGTGAGCTACATATATGACCAGTGAAGCCATGAAACTTATAATAGACCAATTGGGGTATATCATGAAAACACAAGTAGACCAAATGGGGTATAGCAGAGTAGAAGAAATGTATGTAGACCAAGTTGGGTAGAACCTAATGGAAATGATACTCGTAATTCTGCACCCGCGTTCATTTCCCCGCAGCACGTGCGGCTTCCTTACTTCTGTTCCCTGGGCCCGTTCCCGGTCTCCCATGATACGGACTTCACGCCAACATGTGCTTCCCATCAGGGCGTCGTGGGGCTGGCTGCCTGACGTTTCCCGGAAGTAGTCCGAAGCCCCAGTCCGAGTCCGCCCTGGTCTAGAATACGTACGGCTTACCTGGAAGTGGGTCGCGGAGGCTCGGCGGCTAGAGTACAGGAATGTCAGTCGAGTAGACCGGGTTTCCAGTCCACCTGCTGCCGTTACGAAACTTGGGCAATTTCGTTCACCACACGTTGCTTGTGTCTTTCAGAAGAGACACTAACTAAAGGCGTCGGTTCCTTAAATCTGGTGTCTATGCCACGGAAGTAAAATGTCCCACACACGGGGTAAATGTGTAAACTGCCATGGACTTGAACTTGGACTGCTGTGAGCCAAGTTCATTGGGAACTGTTTCCGAAGTGTATCTATAATCTACCCAACTGCACTCATGTTGTGCCTTCGAGTTATCGGCGCACGTTTTGTTCCGGTGCTTACATATCTTATAAACCACGCTGCTTATAACTTTCGCATGCTTATCTGAGATAGTTACTCGTCGGTATGACGAAGAACTACGTATGCGCACTTATATAAACTGTGCCACAATTCATCCCAATATGCAGCCAGGAAATATATTCGTCTTTCTTCCCGAAGTAAGCTGAGATCTTCGGTAAAGGACTGGACATAAGCGAGAGAGAGAGAGAGAGACAGAGAGAGAGAGAGAGAGATCGCTTGCGTGCGAGAGAATGAGACAGACAGCCAGACAGCCAAACAGATAGACAGACATGCAAGCAGGCAGGCAGGCAGTCAGGCAGTCAGTCAGACAGGCAGACGGACATACATAAGGAGATAGACGCACGCACGCACGCACGCACGCACGCACGCACGCACGCACGCAAGCACGCACACGCACACACAATGTTATTTGATAATGACCTCACATACCAGTCAGATACAAATTAAATGTTATTGGTTTACTGATAATGTTTATATTTGTCCGATTTTGTCCGAGAACAACATGTTTACAGTACATTCGAAAAAATACTGATACAGGCCATCAGAGTACAACATATTTAAGAGCAGCACTCGTCAACGAAACTGCACTCCACCGACAAATGCCACCATTCACATCACTACACAGGTCCAGGATATCGTGAATTGATTTCACGACTCAGCTCACCTAATTCGCCATACGATTAATTCAAAACAATTATGCAGTTTTTCCGACTTGGTTTTTGATGTGTTTTGTTAACGGACGCCAGAATGCGAGGCGCCTGCGTGTGCAGAGACGCACGTATTGCACATGATTACTTGTCGTTTCGATAACATTCCGATAGCTATCTGTCGTTCAAACCAATAAAACTCGGGTCTGATATTTCGGACAGATGCCAGCGTGGCAATAGATTCGATATCTGCGCGCGGATTCTAATTAAACAAAAAACCTAAACATGTGGGTCCCAAAAACAGCACGTGTTTAGATTTGAGCGATGTCTATGCTATGTTCATGGCGCGATTTTTAACTAAGTAGTGGCTCGTGTAACGGATTGTCAGCACGTAGAGAGGGAAGCTGGCCAAGGTCATTATACCAAAGGATCACAAATGTACCAGATGCTTTTGTTTACCACTATTCAATGTCTAATTGATTAATAACGGAAAGCAACTTACGCTTCATGACAGACTAGCGCAGACTAGCGCTTTTTAGATATATAATATGTAGTCCTATGTTTTAGGACCATTTCCTGCGAGAGCCTGCGTACTGAATACGTACTTGCTAACTTACTTACATACATCTTCTTAATTTCCGCTTTCAGGTCTCACCGCCTAGTTTATCTGGGCCGTCCTGTTCTTCGCTTCCCGTGGGGTTCCATATTAGTGATTGTCTGGTGATACTGGATGTGGGCTTTCGCGGCCGAACTGAAGCTTCGTATTGTGTTCTCAAATCATGGCATAAAAATATTATATTCTGTGACGCATTCTGAAACCATATCGTGTGTTCTGGTCATGCCATGCGTTTTGGGACCATGTTCTATTTTCTGAAGCCATGTGATATATCTGTGTATCCTCACCAGAATGTCGTTGAAGTTTCATATCAATACTAATGTCCTGCTACGGTTTTACTAATTGCTCACACCTTTTTTCCTGCAACGTCTGGCACATTTCGCTGTCGTCCATCGTAAGTTTGTTCGCTCCTATCTTCATTACGGAAACGGCTATTAAAGGACAGTGTTGTGCATCTTGGTGAAGGAAGAGCGATAATTCGGCGGTCAGAGCGCCGAACTGCCGGTCGGGAGGACCGGGGTGTGAGTCCGTCTACCGCCGTTTCGAAACTTGGGCAATTACCTCCATCTCACTTTGCGTGTGTATTTCGGACCAGACACTAAAGTAAAGGTCGTTGGTCCCGCCTGCCTGGTGTATATTGCAGTGGAAGTTAATGATCCCACGCAGGAGGCTAATGTGTAACCTGCGGGGGACTGTTGGCCCTAGCCCTCAACCACAGGAGTCACGATAGAGGCGTCCATGACGCGGCTCAATCAATTCTGCCAAATACCACGACTGAATGATTAGAAAAAAGGTAGAGTGTTCTGGTCGGGAATACATCTGACTAAAGCTGGCCTTGGATAACTGGTAACATACATAAACCACAACCCGCTGGGTAAGTTCCTCTCAACTCAGAGGTAGTAAAACTCGAGGGCGTGACGAGTATCTACATTTTTTGGGGGCAACACGATCCGATACGTCACAGTAAGTGCTGCATTACATCATACGAAACTACGGCGTTTACTTTCACGGAGCAACATGACACTTTTAGCACAAATACTCTGTGATAACGTTAGCAATCTTAGGAACCATGCGATGACTGATTCAATTAACAGGGGCGCCCGACCGTCTCTCCGTTTTACCCCTGAATGCATGATTTCAAGCAAGGTAAAAAATCTAATCCTTCATCCACACTGCTTAAAGCATCTGTCGTTGGATAGCTGCAGTCCAGCTATCCAACGACAGATAATAATAACAACAACATTAAAACGAAACAATAGGAGATTAATGTACTATTATAATAATTCCCTGGTGAACACTGCACACGCACGCACTGTGCCACACATGGACGCAAATACACACACGCACGCACGCACGCACGCACGCAAGGGCCGACATGATGAGATACCACCCACCTAACATTCAACATAATTGCCGGTCGACGGATACACAGACCATACATCTCCCGTCTGGCCCGCGCGTTCAGGCGTCAGTTGCTCTGCATGCACGCTGGCGTTTTGACGGATTTACCAGTATTTATCTAGTGGAAAGGGATCCAGCTTGGCAATTTGATGGACTATATAGCCTGTATGTTATGGATCAGTCGTTATTCCCTCTCCATTTGTTTATATTGCTCCGCCGTCCCACGTCATCAGACTATAAGTGTAAACCCGATTGATTTTAGCTGAACGCAAAAGTTTGCACTCTTTTGGCAGTCATTAATTTTATTTACTTTCACCTTAAAGGTATAGAGTCTGGTCATTTTTGTTTTCGGGGTATCATTTTATATAATATATACTATATCTGTTCTGGCAGTTTGATCGCCCAAATGTGCTTTAATGAACCACAACGTGTTAATATAATGTAATTGTTATCTGGTTAATATCAATGTTTCGACTCGAACATCATGTTTACAGTGCATGCCTACTCTGTAGCTGTACCGGTGATCTAGTTCACCAGCTGCCGTTTAGAAACTTGGGCAATTTCGTTCCACCCTCGATGCTCCCGTTCACTCAGCTATATAAATGAGAACTTGGTCATAGACAGTGATGGATGCATATGAAAGGATGGTCGTCACGCAGTAATTGCAGCGTTGAGTTGGTGTTGGGGTGAATAGGTATCACGGGGTGGGGTGGGGTGGGGTGGGGTGGAGTGTGCTCCGAGCGGTCCCATGGATCGGATACTGCGCAGTACAAGTTACCTATACCTTTATCTTGTTGCACTCTCGTCTATTCCCACGTTTTTACCACGGGTCAGTCATCGACCCAAGCACAGCTGTATAAGTTGTTAGTTCCTGCTGTAGTCATTCGAGGTCATCGAGGAGTTATACTATAAAGTGTGACTGAAAATAGTCCAGGACGGACGACTCGTTCCCAGTGAAGCTGACACCACCCCAGCTGACACAACCCCAGCTGACATCACCCCAGCTGACACCACCCCAGCTGGGGAACTGTTCATTTGGCTGGAGGAAATTTGAGGGAGAAATTGTGAAAAGCTGGTGAGTGTAGGGGTGCCATGGAATTCGATCTACCCGGGAACAAACGTCACGGCCGAGTAACATACGCCTTAAGACTTGTTCCTCGGCTCTGGGTGCAGAATAACTAATATAGGACGCCATAGTTATATTTATGTTATATATTATGAATACTGCATTACATTGTCACGAAGTATGTGTTTATACGAAACATGCGTCACCGCCATTACGTGATTTTTATGTAATTAGACAATAACAACCCACGTGACAATATTGTTTCTATACTATAACGTAGTTTGTGACTATGTAAGAATGTCTGTCTGTCTGTCTGTCTGTCTGTTCCCTCATATCCCCGTTTGTTTGGCACGTATCGGACTGACATTGTGTAGACATGACCGGTGGCCCAAGGCGATGGTTCGTACATTAAGCAATAAAAAAATTCCCCCGGGGTAGTGATGTTACGAAGGAACATATGTTGACATTCACGTAGTTACGTACAATTGTTAACAACGCTGTGCGTGTTGTTCGAGTTGCGTGGCCTACGTCAAACGTCAAACGGCCACATAAGTTCTTTCGTACGGTGCGAACGGTTCGTGAAACCGGCAGTTCTGAGCCTACACGATTTTGGGAGCACAAAGTTGTCATTGCCGCTGGCCTATCACAACTTGACTGGTAGTGCAAGGGGTCGTAAGTTGTCATTGCCGCTGGCCTATCACAACTTGACTGGTAGTGCAAGGGGTCGTAAGTTGTCATTGCCGCTGGCCTATCACAACTTGACTGGTAGTGCAAGGGGTCGTAAGTTGTCATTGCCGCTGGCCTATCACAACTTGACTGGTAGTGCAAGGGGTCGTAAGTTGTCATTGCCGCTGGCCTATCACAACTTGACATTTAGTGCAAGGGGTCGTAAGTTGTCATTGCCGCTGGCCTATCACAACTTGACATTTAGTGCAAGGGGTCGTAAGTTGTCATTGCCGCTGGCCTATCACAACTTGACTGGTAGTGCAAGGGGTCGTAAGTTGTCATTGCCGCTGGCCTATCACAACTTGACTGGTAGTGCAAGGAGTCATAAGCTCGAGCAGTGGCTGCCTTTTCTATCGTGCAACGCTGGTAATTATTGAAGTAATTATTAAAGTACGCAAAATTAACTTCATTGCGGCAATACGTCGCCTCGATTAAAGGGTTCCGATGAGGTGTCTCCGGGGTCTACTTAAAGTGAAACCAAAGGCATTGGTTTGGGACTTTGAACCTATAAGAGGGCCTAAAAACTAACCATTTGCAACTATAATCAAGAATACCACGCAAGTGGTTTACTGGGAATCTGTTCTGAAAGTGCAACATTCTGATCTAACGTCATTTTTGTGGAGGCTGACATATTCATCAGTGTTTGCAATTTCGACCAATCAGTGGCGAGCAGCCCATTAACCCCAACGCGAGTGTGACGTAGGCTGTGCATATCGCTTGTATTTTAAAGTGGTTGAGATGTGCAGTTGCAATTTATTTGCTTTCATATTTGATTTACAGCAGCAGCAAAACTCTTACAATGCTGTACTGCGCAACATTTGGATGTAAACATAATTCAGCGAGGTATGGAGAGTTGTCTGTTTTTTCGCTTTCCTCTGGAAAACAGACAGTAGTGAAGCAATGAATTCATAATTGCGGGCGGGCTGGTTGGAAGCCCTCGCGATATGCTAAACTTTGCTCGGCCCGTTTTTAAGAGTCGTGTTTTTAAGTTGATATATTTTCATCAACTAATATTTCAAAACGTCGGCGACGGAGAACGTTAAAGCCTGAAGCGGTACCGACAATCTTCCAGCATGTACCTCAGCCGAAGGCTTCGACTATCTTGCCAAATAAGTTGATTTTAGACGTAAACAGCATGTCCAAACTTATTGGCTAAAATTGTCTACGTCTACAATTAGGCGTTTAAAGTTGGAGTTGTGGGAAACCTAGTCAGCACTCTGGACGTAGGATTCTGAACAAATATGGTGCTGCCCATGCAAAAATATTTTCGGTGTTCAACGAGGTATATTTGGTTAACCGCTTGCGTGATATTCTTGATTATAGTTTCAAATGGTTAGTTTTCAAGTATTCTTGTAGGTGCATAGGCCCCAAAAATGCCTTTGGTTTAATTTTAACTGATCGCTTTGTCAATCCCTCTTGCATAAGTTAAACATATTTGAAACCGAAATTCACAATTTTATTCGACACGTTGATTTGTCACCCAAACAAACCAAGTTCTGTCTTCATACACCAGGGATCCTCCCGACACATACACGTACACCAGGGATCCTTCCATCACTGACTCGAACACAGAGGATCCTTCCGTCACTGACGCGTACATTATTATAATTATGATGCCAACCAGCAACTAGAAATTTAAGATTGTGCCCTGTACAAGTGTAATGGTCTGCAGATGTGCCAACAATCCCCGGAAGGGGGTCGTCTCAAACTCACTGGTAATTTATTCGTACACCGCCAACCTGGAAATAAAATAGTGATCTTTCCCCAGTCGTTGTATTAATGGATGCACATCCTCGCCATGTCAGACGCTTCCCTTCCTCCCACGACGTCCTGCCAGACCGGGAGTTTAACGGGAAGAACCGTTCACCTCACTGGCAGTCTGCCAATCCGAGAAGGCGTGCAGCTATTGCTGGCGAAAGTAGACCGGCCGGGAGCAACGAACCTATCCAGGGGCGCTCGATCCTCGCCAGGTGTCAGTTGCCTCGTTTCCTGTGTGGATACGTCCTTATGGGTTCAGGATACAGTCACATTTCCCACTGGTGGCCATGTTAACGTTTTGCATAATTATAAGAAAACGTGACCATCAAAAATGATAAAAGTTTTAACCAGCCGCTGTCATCATCCCACTGACATGCTGGTCGAGTTTTGTTGAAATTATACATTTCTAACTCTTGTAATATGCCTGTATGTGCGATATCCCTCAATGTTTGTAATATGCCTGTATGTGCGATATCCCTCAATGTTTACCAATATTGACATGAATTACGACGCACACGTGTCTAGTGGCCAAAAATATCACAAATATCCTTCCGCCTATTAAAAACATCTAAACATCCACCATTTCACTCTCATATGCTTCCGTCAGCAAAACGGGTAATGTCCCTGCACAAATGCACTTATGTCAGAACGTCTGAATTTTTTTTAAAACGTTCTATATCCAAACTTACTATGTCCTACATTCGTGTCTAACACACCAGGAAGTCTAAACTGAGGCAAGACCCCTTAAGAAGTCCTGCCGGTCTCGCGACTACATTTGTCGTCGACACCATCTAGCGGTGTAAGAAAAGACGTTCATCCGGGACAGTTTGCCAAAGAGCCCGGATGACGGATCCGCTGAGTAACGTTGTGTTTCTCGTAGCCTGCGATACATACATGGGCACGGACCACAGTCAGAATCCGTCCGCCATTAAAACGATAAAGAGTCCCAAGGAAAAAAATGAATTGTGCAGTTAGGGTTTATTTGTGAGAGCAGAAATTGTGTGTATTAGTGAGTGGAAGTGATGTTTTTGTGCACAGTAGCATCTAAGCTTTGAAATGATGCCATTTGTCAGTTGGTTGACCAGTTGCGTAAGGACACAGTGGCCATCAGGCAGGGTGTACTCATATTTTGGAAACCGGGGAATTTTATGGCAGAAATGCAGGAGTGTCATGCATTGAAGCAATTTGTGCGAAAAGGAGATATGTAATTTTCACGAATTTCACACACCAGGTGTCTTAGTGGGTCTGTCATTTTCTGTGAATTTAAAAAAAATTGTACGATAAATTTTCAATGTAGGCGCAAGAACGTTATAATGGTCGTCTATGGGAAAAGTGATTGTGGTCCGTGCCCACATGTTGCGACTTGGTCAAACTGTTGCATATATCCGACGATACTTGCGTCAATGGATACGAGGGAGGATGACCAACGGAGGATGACCAACGGAGGATGACCAACGGAGGGTGATCAACGGAGGATGACCAACGGAGGGTGACCAACGGAGGGTGACCAACGGAGGATGACCAACGGAGGGTGACCAAACGGAGGATGACCAACGGAGGGTGACCAACGGAGGATGACCAACGGACCAGGGCAGAACAGGGTTTTCGAAGTTGTTCCTTTCAAGCGGATGTTCCTTACGTCGGTAGTCGATGTAACGAGAAGCCACTGTATTATAATTGCACTTTACTTCTATGCACAAGATGGAGACATAAAACGTTAGCTTGTCCCTCACAGCATACATCCAAGCATGGAACAACTCTGTTGCCATCCCACCCACCGTCCTACGCTACCTCCAACACTCACTCCCACTCCTTCCTCCCTTCCAACCCCACCACTTTACCCTCCTTTCTCCCCCCTCTCTCTCTCTCCCCCTCTCCCTCCTTCCGTCCCTCCCCCTTCCGTCCCCCTCCCTCCCTCCATCCCTCTCCCTCCCTCCCTCCCTCCCTCCCTCTCTCATAATTAGCTGTTTCCCTCTCCGCTCTGCTTCGCGTCCCATATCGACCTTTGCCATGATATGCGTACATCACAAGCGGTCTTGGCATGCAAATATCTATATTTATTCTGGCATGCCCACGAGCGACAGAAAATGTCATACCATATCCTACAGCGTGTTTCTTTGACGTATCGGCGTCGACCCTCAGTTCGACCAATGAACATGTTCGAAGTGTCGACACTGGAATACGCAACTTATATGACTGATTAATATTATCACGTTGGCTTATCAAGCCAGACATGTTAACCACATTATTACACAGTTAGCAGCCTATTGTGGCTGCAAGCCTATTAGAACATAGAGAAAACCCGGGTTCGAATCCTCTCGAAGTTTGGGCAATTTTGTTCATTCTACTCTACTCTATTCTATGCAGCGTGGCTGAATGATTCCCAGAGAAGTCAAGTTGACGTTGGAATTACTATTCGAGTGAAGTGTAAAGCGCTTTGGGCGGTCCTATTGACCTTGTGAGTGTTAAAACTTCCTATATCCAAAGTTACTATGCCCTACATTCGTCTTTAACACACCAGGAAGTCTAACTGAGGCTAGATCCCTAAAGCTACGACAACGCCGCAACTGCAGCCACGACCAATTTACAAATAACAGCCCGGTCAACACATTTGAGTAAACACTCTATGCCTGTTTACTGTATGACCTACACAACGACCTTTCCCAACCTAGCTGTCGTCATACTTAGTAAATAGCCGGATGTTGACCGTTGTCGGACGCTCTGTTTGTAACCCAAGATACGTGCTATTACAAGAAGTGCGCTGGAGCTTACGCTGATCAGATGACCAGTCTAGTAAGTCGGCCGTAAAATTGGCAAATGTTAGTTTCTTCATACGTTGGCTACCTGTCGAGGTACGGCCTCGCTTTCGTTCCGACGGTGTCACGGGAAATAGATGGCCTGCTAAATAAGTTATTTATATAGCGGACAGTGACATGTGCACACCCAAGGCTACGTGGTTATCGTTATTCTGTGTTATTATTATGTAAACAACGAACGTTTCACAGGTGATTATTTAGAAAATTAATACATTTTGACTCTGTCTGTCTGTCTGTCTGTATGTTCCCTCGTATCTTTGTCAGTTTCGCGTATGTGGAGGTTGACCTTTTGTAGGCGTGCCCAGGGCCCCATTATTTCCTCGGGGGTGAGTATATTTCGAAGGAAACTATGTGGAGGTTTGACGTAGATTACGTAACTAAGAACAATAGTACGTACGATTGTTAGCAACGCTATGTGTGTTTTCTACGATTGTACCAAGTTACGTTATCTACGTCAAAACTGGCAATTGTACATGCTTTTTGGGGCAGTTGTACATGCTTTTTGGGACAGTTGTACATGCTATTTGGGGCAGTTGTACATGGTTTTTGGGGCAGTTGTACATGGTTTTTGGGGCAGTTGTACATGGTTTTTGGGGCAGTTGTACATGGTTTTTGGGGCAGTTGTACATGGTTTTTGGGGCAGTTGTACATGCTTTTTGGGGCAGTTGTATATGCTTTTTGGGGCAGTTGTACATGCTTTCTGGGGCAGTTGTACATGCTTCTTGGGGCAGTTGTATATGCTTTTTGGGGCAGTTGTACATGTTTTTTTGGGCAATTGTACATGCTTTTTGGGGCAGTTGTACATGCTTTTTGTGGCAGTTGTACATGGCTTTTGGGGCAGTTGTACACGCTTTTTGGGGCAGTTGTACATGTTTTTTGGGGCAGTTGTACATGCTTTTTGTCATTACCATTGCCATTGCCCTACCACAACTTGATTGAGTAGTGCAAGGAGTCATAAGCTGTTTCAGTTGCTGCCTTTTCTCTCGGTGCAATGCTAGGCAACTCGGCTAGTAGAATATACATTCCCCGTTACACCTACACTCATTCGATGCCAGCGGTAGCCCCTGTTATTTTCCATTTAGATAAACTTCTTTGAACCGAGACACCCGCATGTTGAGTTCAAACATCCAGGGCATACATTTCTCAGCTGTGCTTCGGTCAATGACTTAGGCTACCCTGGACTAACGTCTATACGTGTTTTCCTTTCACGAGTCGACGTATAGACCACAAGGTAACCCCCGGGGGTCATGGACCGAAGAACAACTATTTTAGATGACGCTGCATATAATAATATACTTATATAATGTCTAAACTATATAATCATAATCAAAACTCCGTCACCACATATTTCCCAGAAACACCTGTGTTTACCTCGCCCTTTCTCAAACAATTATTAGTGTCTTAGTCGTTAACATCCTTCCATCAAATAAAGTTTAGTGTTCATACCTTGTTCAAATGCACTGCAATGCAGCACTGCAGACGTACATAGTCTGTCTAACAAACGGTCGTCTCTCCAGAAAAAATAGCATTCAGCCAAATTACTATCATTAGGGGAAGGGAAGGTAAATGGCCCCTCAAGCATGTATTGACCTACTTTTGAAATTTGTTCGTAAAAACAATTATTTCGTGTTGTACTCCCCGTTCAATATATTGACCACGTGTAAGCATACTCATGATACTCTATCTTGACAAATAATAAGTCAAATGTGTTTTATTAAGAAATCCATTTTAATGAACAAAGATTGTAGGCCAAAGTGGGTCCTTTCCAAAAAAAATCTGACGTAAACGACTCCTGCTCGTACCCCGTACACTCCCGGCGTGCCCACTGGCCACACCCACCATATTGCACTCATCCTGCACACTTCCTACTGTTCAATTATATCTCCGCACAATACAAGAATCTGTATAATCTACTAATTGTGGATTTTCTTTGGCTAATGTGCTGTAATTATGAATTTATAAATTGACGCGAGTTTGTGATTTAAACAGCAGGTCTAGCTACACGTAGTCACACGATCAAACTATGTAATTGATGTTCGAACATTGTAGCAACACCTAAACTCAAAAAACCC
Source organism: Lamellibrachia satsuma (assembly GCA_033239005.1). Lineage (NCBI taxonomy): Eukaryota > Metazoa > Annelida > Polychaeta > Sabellida > Siboglinidae > Lamellibrachia > Lamellibrachia satsuma. Next base: position 932,095 of record BSQZ01000016.1, on the reverse strand, counting down.
ACAAGGACGGACATGAAACTAGGCATGCACACAATTCTGTAATTACTTAGAGAAATATTTTTTGCAGCTGAAGTTCTTTGGCTCAGTTTTCTTTACGCAGATAGCAGCTGGTGATTTACACTTCCTGGATACGACACCGCGCAGTGAATCGCATGCGAGGGGTGACATAAATCGCAAAGTTTCCAGTTTCAAATGATAGTCCCTATCGTTAAACACGTTGATGTCTTTGCCATACACACCGATCGCGTCATCTGACGCAAAAGCTCAACACCTATACTCAAAAAGCGTGGTTCGATCGAACCCCCGAATCCACAAATGACGGGCATGAAACTAGGTATGAACACAATTCTGTCATTACTTAGATACCTATTTTTTGCAGCTGAAGTTCTTTGGCTCAGTTTTCTTTACGCAGATAGCAGATGGTGATTTACACTTCCTGGTTACGACACCGCGCAGTGTATCGCTTGCGAGGAGTGAAATACAACGCAAAGTTTCTATTTTCAGATGATAGTCTCTATCGTTAAACACGTTAATGCCGTTGCCACTACACAACGACGCGTCCTCTGACGTAAAGACTCAATACCTCCAAACGTTCTACATTCTGGCTGAGGGTCCCAACTTTGTGCCTCACACGTAATGTGCAATTCTAAGCTAGTTGTGTATTAGGTCCCTGGAACTACTAAATCCACGGAAACGAAAAGGTTAGGCAATCTCGAAACCAGCACACAATATTAAATTTGTTAACAAACGGGTAAACTAAGGAGCTATGGATACACACATCTCTCATTCATCCAGCCTCGTAAACAATGTGACCTTTTACTACCACCCTACCCCGTGGAAGTGTTTGCGTGTTTGCTCTCGTCCGAGTGTATGTAACTGAAGCCAAATGGTGTAGCGCAGTGATATCGGCCCGACATGTCCAGGTGAACGTTCGGTGCCTGCCGACGTCTCGACAGGTGTCCAAGGAGTAGGTAACCATCGCGAATTACACATTTGGTGTTGATTTACGTGTATTGTTCACCAGCTGTGATTGTAACTCAAAATAAACTTATTCGTTTATTTCTAATTGAATCAATGTCCAAATCGAGTGTTTCGTGTACGATTGTGATAATGTGTGGCGGACTAGAACGCCAGCAACAGACAACATGTCTGATTCGTGACGTTTTACAGGTTGTGTTTGCCATGGCAACACGGATCAAATTAGTTCAACTGTCACAGGTGGTTCTATAGTTAGATATTCTTTTACGTAGATAGATCGCGCAAGGCTGATGTGTTTACATATACTGTTCCTTGCCTTACGAATAGGCCGAATGCAGATAGAGAGAGAGAGAGAGAGAGAGAGAGAGAGAGAGAGAGAGAGAGAGAGAGAGAGAGAGAGAGAGAGAGAGAGAGAGAGAGAGAGAGGAGAGAGAGAGAGAGAGAAACATTAACTTTACTAAATTGTTTTATTATAGAAATATTCATTACCGGAGACAGAGAGAGAGAGAGAGAGAGAGAGAGAGAGAGAGAGAGAGAGAGAGAGAGAGAGAGAGAGAGAGAGAGAGAGACAGAGACAGAGAGAGACACACAGAGACAAACAGAGATACAGAGACATAGACAGACACATACAGACAGAGAGTGGGGAATACAGACATAAAGAGAGAGAGAGACACACACACAGACAGACAGACAGACATACATAGAGACACAGAGACACAGAGAGACAGAGAAAGAGAGACAGAGAGACAGACAGGCAGACAGACAAACAGACAGACGGACAGACATACAGACAGACAGACAGACAAAGAGGGTGTATGATAGGGAGAGGGGTGGATGAAGGTGATGTGGATATTGTGCGTGTGTGTGTCCACGCGCGCGCGTGAGTGTGTTCCTGCGTGCGTGTGTTCGTGCGTCCGGTCGCGCGCGTGTTTGCAACTGTTTCGAATATGTAAGAAGAATAGTTCGGATATCAGTGCAGTTATGCGTTAGCAATTCAAGGATGTACGCCATATTGAGGTCATTAGACAATTACGCAAAATCGAGCGATGCCGTTTAGCTGTGTATTTGCCTGCGCTCGGGGCGCTGTGGGCTGTCGTTTACAACCTAATGCCTTCTGCAAAGAATACAGACAACCGGAAGCCGTTATGGCTAAAGGCGAAAGCGGAAACGACCGAGGCAGTGTATATTAATCTATCATCGTCGGTCTGACAGACCAACAGATAGTCCGTCAAGATGGCGCCGACATTAACACCCGCGAACGCATCATATTGCACCAATGGCTTTCATCAAAAAACGGACAGATTTCTTCTTTACTCTTCGCTTCTCATCTGGTTTGCGAGAAATATCTTTGAAACGGTAACACATCTGACTCATATCCCAATTAGGCAACGGCAAAGGTCATAAGTGAAACCTCGGAACTTTGAACCGGTTCTCATTATTGGTGGCATTTAAGTGTCTTCTTGTATTGGGCTTCAATCTTAGAAAACTGAGGCGTTCTTTTGCTGGAATTTGTTAATGCTCCTTAGCCAATTTCATACATAGTATCAAAAGTGCTCAATCGTTTACCAACGTACACAACTCGCCTCCATATTCAATTAAGTTTATTGGGATAAGGGTCGACAATGTTGATAATTATTGGTTTTCGCATTACTATATACAGCGGTGCAATAAGACAGACGATATTATTTGAAATTCAAACTTAAAAATCTCCCAGAATTAACGCCGAACGTTGGAGACAGTTGAGACGAAATTGACACGCCATCTGCGAGTCACGTAGTCGAAATGTCGGGTAAAAGTAAACAAAGTATGGTTGCAACGGGAGTGAACGTTACTATCACAGGTAACAAAAAAGCGAAGACATTAACGTATCGTCACCCCGCGGAATGTTTATATTTTTTGTGTGAATCCGTCAATATAACATTATTCTGACCATCTTAACATGTTCACATGTGTATATTAGTAACAAGAGTAGCAACAGTTTACTTGGTTACGGGAAATGCACCTCTACCGGGCTTCGCTGTATATTTACAGAGCGCGGATTTAATGCGTGGATGTTTATGCTTCTTCCGATAAGAACACACCAGGACTTGGTAGCTATTCTAATCAACATTGTATTCCTAGTTCCGTGGTGCTTATCGATCAGATTTGCTATGCGTTCTAACGACAGCCTGTTTCTGCGAGAGAAAACTGCACATAAACAAAGCAAATCGCCATATCTTCGCGTTCAACACAGAATTGTTGCGACGCAAATGCGGTTGATGCGTAGAAATGCCAACCATCTGTAGACGATAAAGACAGTAAACAGGATTCGTCTAGGCTGGGTCTGGCCATGCGGGCTAGATTTCTCTTAAATAGAAGTCGGCATCAACACCGAAGCAGTTGGATGGAATCCTCGTAAGCTTACTGACATATTACCGAGTAGTTCTTTTTGCAACACTGAACATGCCGAACAACAATGTAAGTATTGTGTTAGTACAAGTTTTGTATTCTGGTCTTAGTGGTCAGTTGAAGAGGAGTTGACCGATCGGTATTGTTGATTCAGTAGTTTTGCAGCTCTCGATATTGTTCACGACGATGTTTGGTTTCTACATAAATACGCACACGCCTAAAAACATACAGAGCAGTACACTTGGCACCAGCTCAGCTGCAGGAGCTGCAGAAAGGCTGCCAATGTTAACATCATACCGCCATCCGTGCTCCGGATATTCTGTTAGGGTTTACTCCCAAAGACCACCTGCCTACAAAGGCAACTGGTGCGTATACCGAGAGTCCATGACACATGGCAAATATCTATATACTATTTGCCCATTGACGGGGATTAGAATATTGAGGTCTCATTGACCCACAGAGACCTTGGATACTGTGGTATATTTGCAATCGGCGTCTTACAAGAACACTGACATGACTCTTGGCGCGGCAAGCTTGTCCGGGATAAAGGCTGTGTGGGTGGTCTGGGCGCTGAAATTGCCTTGTTTTTTTGCAGCTATGTCTTTTCACAGAGTGTTGTTTTTAGTGTATCTGACTCGTGGTTGGGACGACCAATACGGCTGATGAGAACAGGTGCATTTTGCAGAGAAAATACAATTGTGCTGTAATGTCAGCAGTACCAAAGGCCAACTAAAATAGTACGAGTTCTACTCATGTAATGTCAGCAGTACCAAAGGCCAACTAAAATAGTACGAGTTCTACTCATGTAATGTCAGCAGTACCAAAGGCCAACTAAAATAGTACCGTTCTACACATCACTTGCAGGGGAAAACATCATTTAGTTTATGGTTATAAAACTTGGTCATAATACGCGTCTCAAATAGAAGTCTCCCAAACGTTCGGCCTTCTATCTCTGTGTTTCACACGTAGTATGTCATTCTAAGATAATGTTTGCCGCAGACACATTGGAACTACAAAGGGGGGTCCTCCACCTTGTGTTTTGAAACCCAATGGTTTCAGATACTATATTTTTTTTAACTAACAGGGTCCATGTATGAACTATCGATTTTTTACCATGACATCCCGTTGTTATAACGTTTCTTTATGACGAAGTAGAACGTAGGGTCGGTTTCTCGAAAACCGTCAAATCTGTTTTTGTTCTAGACGTAATCGTGGCAACGAAGAAGCAGGAAAACCATTTCTAGGGCGTCGTCTGGATTGTGGCATCCTCTGTGTACAATGGAATCTCGCTAATTTGAACATGTTGGGCCTTACTGAAACTGTTCCATGTATTCGGTTTTTGGGTATAAAAAACACTACAGGCCAGAACGGGGATTTCAAAGTTGTTCCTTTTAAGCCGATCTTCCTCTACATACTTACTTACTTAATCCTCTTCGTGCGGGTTTGCGCATAAGGCCGTCACCAGGGTTCGCCACCGTGGTCTGTCTTTTGCACTCATCTTTCCAGGTATTCCCAAGTCCACCCCTGTTCCCTCAACTGTTCGGCTTCAGGGAATCCACCATCGGGGTGCCAGCTCCCTGCTGGATTTGGCTGTCACCCCTCATCAGTCCAGTTTCCTGGTGTGCTTCACCCCCGTCGCCACAAATGTTTTGTTCTCTGGTTTTGGTTTCCGTAACAAGGTTTTCTTTACGAGGTGGCGTTTTCGGCCCCACGCTCGACCCTCCTCTTTTATCCGGGCTTGGGACCGGCAAGAGTCTCCGAAGAGGAGAACTCCAGGCAGAGTTCTTCCTCTACATAGGGAGCCCTTACAACGAGAGGCTGCCGTGCATTTGTCACCTCGCTACACAACAACGGTGTGTTCGACCACCCCTTACTCTCCAACACACTGAGCGTCAATTTAAAGGATATAAATTCCTAATCCAGTCCAGGTTCGAATATGATAGGGGAGTCGTGAAATTATTCGTATGTTATCGAAGCACCCAGATCAGTACAACTATTCGGACAAGCGCGACACGACCTCGTGACGAATTCTTCTAAACCGCAGGTCGCCGGGTCGTAAGCGGGATATTCACAAAGATAGGTGGGAATCCTTATGGACTACGCAGGAGATTTAGGTCGATGAACCCAGAATGTCGAAGGTAATTGCGCCGTATATCACGGGCAAGTAGACGTAGCGGGGAGCGAACGTGCATCGGGTCA